>CM062653.1:58396057-58996057 GCA_031772095.1 Zeugodacus tau | reverse complement strand
GTCTACAAGCACAGACCAACAAGCTATTACAGCATCGCGACGACTCCACAGTTGAAGCCACGTAAAAGGAGTTGCGGCTTATCTCTCATAGCCCACAGACACACTGACATACTCATACTCATAAATATGTATGAATATTATGCTTGTTTGTATGACTCACTTCACTTTTGTGGCAGATATTTTTAATTTGTGGCATTTCTTTTAGTTTTATTTTTTTTTTGACTTTTTTATTTTATGTGAAAAATTTCATTTCAAACGAAATTAAAAATGCTTTAAATGCTTATAATTTCGACATTTCTTTTTTTGTTTCCAACACTCGTAATCTTAGTGCTGCCACATGTTGCAAGTGCCGCAAATTACAATTAAATGTTTACCGTTAATGTTTATTGCGGCTCTTTCTATTAGTTTTTATTATTTTTGCTTTCAATGAACGTGCTTTTACGCCAGTTGTAGTTTAATTTAATTTGTTGTTGTTGTTGTTTTTTTCTATCTTTTACCCACACTAAAATGTAGCCTAATTTGCACTTTTACACCGAAAAGCAATAATCTCCCCCGCTGTCTGCCGCTTTCATCTCATTTTTACTTAATCTCCAACTTTTATCTATTTCTCCCATTCCCATTAGCTTTGAAATGTTATACTTAATTTATCATGTAATTTATTTACCCACATACATCTAAGTATATACAAACAAACATTCATAGTAAAACACACTAATTAAATGTTAAAATATGGTTTCTGCAGGAGGCAGCTAGTTCACTGGGTTATTGTGTAATTTTGTGCGATTAAACTCATTTCTCTAAAGTAAAAATTTCGCTGACATCTTACACGAGCTAATAATTAAACGCTTTTTTGTACTAATCTCAATGAAATTTGCACTATATTTATGTGCCATAAGTTATTCATCTTGAGGCGCTTGGGCGGACAGAGAATTAAGTATCTATTATACAACTGCACTACAATTAAATGTTTGATTTTAGTAAGAGATATATATCGACACAAATATATTAAAAATGCTATATCACAAGCGATTAACTCGAATCGGTATTCAACTGATTTCTTGTTGTTAATTTATTAGCCAAACAAATGTTTCAACTCAGTAATTTTCTACAATTTTTTCAAATTGATACAAATTACAAAGCTTCAAAAATTCAGCAAATCTCAAATTAATTATATTTATTTTATTCACTTATATTGAAGAAACCGAAATAAAGAAAGGTTTACCGAAAACAAGAAAAAACGTTAACTTCGGCTGTACCGAAGCTAATATACCCTTCACAGGTGCATTTTTTTGAGTAACTATTTGTTTAAGCAAATCTAAAGACGTAAGAAAAGGTAAGTAAAAAAAGAAAACATTTTACTAATTCTTTTTAGACGGGTTGTTTGCTAGAAACATTAAGGTTATATAGTTAACCGAACTGAACAATTTCTTCGGAGATTATATTATTACCTTAAGCAGTAATCCATGTCAAATTTCGTGAAGATACCACGTCAAATGCGAAAATTTTCCATACAAGCCATTGATTCCGATCGTTCAGCTTGTATGGCAATCTGAACAATTTTTTCGGAGATTAAATTATTTTTATGAACAATAACTCACACCAAATTTCGTGAAGATATGTAGTAAAATGCGGAAGTTTTCCATACAAGCCCTTGATTCCGATCGTTCAGTTTGTATGGCAGCTATATGATATAGTGGTCCGATATCGGCAGTTCCGACAAATGAGCAGCTTCTTGAAGAGAAAATAACATCTGCAAAATTTCAAAACGATGTCTTAAAAACTGAAGGACTAGTTCGTATATATACAGACAGACGGACGGACGGATGGGGATCGACTCAGTTCAACATACTGATCATTTATATATATACTTTATGGGGCCTCCGACGCTTCCTTCTGGGTGTTACAAACTTCGTGACAAACTTAATATACCCTGTTCAGGGTATAAATATTCCAGCTCCCTAACAGCCATCAGTTTGAGTACAGTAGAAGTTGGACACTTTATATTAGCACTCTTGATCGAAATTTGCTTAAAGATTGCTATTCAGTATACTAAAATTTAAAAATCCTTACATCAAGTCCCTGGTTAGCATATATTCAAGTAATAATACATAAATAGATATCAGCTATATCAGATCCACATCTTCGATAACCACATCAAATGATTTGACTCTATTGAAAAAAATTGCTTATATTGCACAAATGATTGCTAGAAATTAGTATTACTATGAGCAATCTTCGATTCGACATACTTTGGAGAATAGCGAATCGAAAAAACAATATAATTATAACCGACTGGCATAAACAATAGCAATAGCAAATAGTAGATAGCATAGTAAGCACTTGAATCACACTAATTAAGGCAACGTATTATATACTATCTAGTATTGCATTCGACTGGGAAACTTTAGATTACTTTGAAACATATATCTTTTATTAAGAGAGCAGAGCACACATATTGGGAGTAGTGTAATGGGAAATCCAAAGTGGATATTATTTATTCCATTTTTCGTCGCCAGTCACCATCCCTTTCAAAAATGGGTTGAGTACGTTCCGTTTCAGCAGCATATCGCAGGCGTTGGACCGTATCAAGAAGGCTTTTTTTGCGTCAAATCATGCGGCACCCAAACATCAAGCTTTTTTGTGTATCCAGCTTTGTGTAAAGTAGCTGGTTTAAAATGGTTTGGTGACTAACTCCCAACTCCTGGGCGATGTCACGAGAGGCCGCATGCCGGTCTAATTCGATGTTTTTCATGATTTGATCGGTGTTCGTCGTCTCTGGTCTTCCGCCGACTGGCTTATCTATGGTATCGTTTTCACCCGCTCTGAATCGTCTAAACAATTCCTTCGCAGTTCGAAGTGATAGAGTGCCATCCCCCAAAACTCCATTAATCTCACGGAACGTTTCTCTGGCGGATTTGCCTTTAACGACGGACAACTTTAAAAGAGCGCGAATTTCGGCGTTAGTGAACTCCATGTTTACACGTCTATAACTGTTGAACGCAATATCCAAACTAATCATGTATAGCGTCGTTTTGTAGGTTATGTCAAGACCTTTCAAAGATGTATAGTATTGCCAGATATGAGCTCTGTGGCGCTTTATACATAGCTGCGAAATTCAAAAGACAAAAGGACGGAACGGAGATATTTGCCAACCTAATATGTCTATGAGGATAACAATGCAAACTTCGACTTCCCGAATATATAGTAAAGCACATATTATCTCCCAGCAGGTGCTATTTTGGACTGAGTCGGCAATTGAAAAGTAAAGTCCTCTGTCGACTAACTAAAACAAAACTCTACAAGTCGCTCATCATTCCCGTTCTGCTTTATGGTGCAGAAGCGTTGCCGATGAAACGACACTAGGAGTTTTCGGGAGTAAAGTTTTGGGCAAAAATTTATGGTCCTCAGAACATTGGCAACGGCGAATACCGCAGACGATGGAACGATGAACTATATGTGTTATTCGACGACATAGACATAGTCCAGCGAATAAAAAGACATCGGCTACGCTGGCTAGGTCATGTTGTCCGAATGGACGAAAACACTCCAGCTCTGAAAGTGTTAGATGCAGTACGTGCTAGTGGAAGCAAAGGAAGAGGAAGACCTTCTCGCCGTTGGATAGACCACGTGAAAAGCGACCTGGTTTATATGCATTTTATTTCTTCTTGAAAACCACATGTCTAAAAAAATAACCATTATTTAGATTGTTCTTCTTCTCAAGCGTTTTGAATTGATTGACTAACAAATTCCATAGCGATTAATAGATTTAATTTCATATTTTAATTATTAATTCTAAAACTCATTTTTAACATTATACTAAATAATCCACTTATTTATTAATGCTTAAAACACCTCTTACTGTTCATAAGATCAAAGAGTTCAACCGAGTTAGATCCTTAATAGTTATTATCATACCGCATTACAACATTTCTGTGCTTATCGGTGTCGTATCGCATCGCTACTATAACCGCTAATATCAGTCAAACACAATCAAATTTCTGTGAGACATCAAATGAAACTACACTAAAAGCAGCTAAAAAGTTTTATTAACAACTATTACATGAACAATTCGTTCTTTATCACGACTTAATGTGTTTAGGAGCTCAGTAATGACACCTCAAAAAAATGAACAAAAAAGAAAACTTATACATACACACATACATATGAATGTATATGTAAGTTTAAATATATTTGTATGAATTCCGGCAAGTGCTTTCTACAATCGCTGCTGATTAAATGATTTTAAAGTTCAAAACGTTTGACCTCACCTTTTGTGGTGATTTGCAAGGAAAACATGTAATGACGAACAATGTACATATGTACACTTAAACATATCTATATAACGTACGTTAAGCAGCTACTCATACCCAAAGATGCTTGGCGATTTTGTGTAGTGAAGAATGGGTGTTTTCCCTCAACCGACAAGGAGATAGTTGTGCATTATCGCCAGCTTTTGTGTTGCACTCATAATTGTAGCTGGTTTATGGTTGGCTTAAGTGATTGTTGTTTTTACTTTTTGTTGTTGTTTATTTTTATACTCTCGCAACAAAAGTTGCTAAAGAGAGTATAATAGTTTTGTCCACATAACGGTTGTTTGTAAGTCCTAAAACTAAACGAGTTAGATATAGGGTTATATATACCAAAGTGATCAGGGTGACGAGTAAAGTTCAAATCCGGATGTCTGTCTGTCCGTCCGTCCGTCTGTCCGTCTGTCCGTCTGTCCGTCTGTCCGTCTGTCCGTCCGTGCAAGCTGTAACTTGAGTAAAAATTGAGATATCTTAATGAAACTTGGAACACGTGTTCCTTGGCACCATAAGAAGGTTAAGTTCGAAGATGGGCGGAATCGGACCACTGGCACGCCCACAAAATGGCGATAACCAAAAACACATAAAGAGCTATAACTAAGCCATAAATAAAGTTATGAAAATAAAATTTGGAACATAGGATCGCATTAGGAAGGGGCACATTTGAATGTAATTTTTTGGAACAGTGGGCGTGACCCCGCCCCCCAAATATGTTTTTTGTACATATCTTGCAAACCAATAAAGCTATATAAACCAAACTTTCTGCAGTCGTTTCTTTTAGCCGTTTCCTTATACAGTCCAAAAATTACAGAAATCGGATAATAACCACGCCCCCCTCCCATACAAAGGTTAGGTTGAAAATTACTAAAAGTGGGTTAGCTCACTAACCAAAAACGTCAGAAACACTAAATTTCACATAGGAAATGGCAGATGGAAGCTACACTCAGATTTTTTTACAAAATGGAAAATGGGCGTGGCGTCGCCCACTTATGGGTCAAAAACCATATCTCAGGAACTACTCGACCGATTTCAATGAAACTTGGTTTGTAATAGTTTCCTTACATCCCAATTATATGTTGTGAAAATAGGCCAAATCGCTTCACAACCACGCCTACTTCCTATATACCAGAACTATGAAGAATATCTGAATCGCTTACTTTACAATATATAAAGTAAGCACTAGTGAAGATATCGATGCAGAACTTTGCACAAATACTACGTTTATAGTGTGGCAGCCCCATTCTAAAAATCACCGAAATCAGACCATAGGTTGTCAAGGCCCCATATATCGAACATGAGGACCTCGGTACTTCTAACCTAATATTATGGTTTCCAACTTTCAAAGGACTTTATACAATATATATGACGAATATGTGGGTCAAATTGTGTATTATATAATATTAATAAAGTTAAAGAAATCAATTGCGAGAGTATAAAATGTTCGGTTACACCCGAACTTAGCCCTTCCTTACTTGTTTTTTTTTGTAATGTCGCCGGGTGTTAATGGTTATGTGCTTGGCCCTAACGCCCATTCACTTCACAGTTTAATCACACAGTCACGCCTGATTATTTCAATATAACGGTGCATAAATCTTTAGCTATTTATTATATATGTATGTATTCCTACGTGTGTATGTATGTTAGTAAAATTGTATGCAATTGCAGTTTTTGAGTTAAACATATTAACTAGCTCACGTAATAGGAAAAGTAAAGTTTTGGGCATGTTATGGATTTTTCCAATTATCCTCTTACATTTTACTGTAAAGCAATTTATAAAAGAGATGATTGATCGGTATAAAATAGACTAGGCAGTGACTAACCAGTCTTTTCGTCTTCTTAAAATGTAATGTAGCAGATTTTGCCAATCTGTAGTGAGTTTGACTTTGATTAGGTATCTTATCCCACTTTTCAAACTAACTCTTACTATATAATTTATTATTAATGAGCACTCACCAGCTTCCGAACACGAGTTGACGGTTTGCAAATATTCGGAACAGACAAACATTATCGGAACTTTTTCAGAAGGACAGCTCAATTTATAATTTGAAAAAGTTCTAAACTTAGAGAGAGGTATGTACAGTAACGGACACAAAAATGGTAGCCGTGATTAGAATTCAGAACAAATTCAAAACCGTTGAATTAGAATCGAAGTACGGAAACTGAATGGAACCGAAATCACAACACGGATTGTACTACGGCGCCTCCAAAATGCCACTTTTTTCGGTAAAAATGTGACAAAAACGCCTCCAGTGGGTTAAATTGCACAAAACTTGGACCAAGGTGTATTGGAGAAAAGTCATATTTTCAGATAAATCCAAAATTAACCACTTCGATTCATACGATATGTCGCACTTCGCAGAAAAGTTGGTGAACGTTTCTGGAATGCATGTGTCAGAACTACCGTTAGGCAGGGGGGACCCTAATGATCTGGACGTGTTTTTCTTCTCATGGTGCTGGAAAGTTGCCCTTAATTGATGGAAATGTTAACTCAATTAAATACCAACAGCTCTTACTGGACAACATGGCCCCTTCAATTGAAAAGCACTTTTTCTATATGGACAATGTAATTTTTCAGGATGATTCTGCATCATGCCATCGAGCCAAATCGAAATATTAAATGAAGACATTTTGGTATCTCTATCATTATTTTTCAAAAAAATATCGAGATTCTAATGTATCGCGTTTAGTTTTAAGAATATTTCTAATAAACACCATATTTGAAATTCAAATATCGGAAATATTTTATTTTGGCTTCTAAGCGAAAATGAAATATTTATTTTCAACTGAAAATTTTACTTATGTTGGAAATACCTATAACCAATTGTATCATATAACTTAAAAAAAAATCCAAAAAGTCACATATTCTAGGGTGTCCACTTTTTTTGTCTGCTCCCGTATTAACAGACTTTTGTAAAGACATTGTCTTGAATCAAGTTTTTCCACTGAATATATTATAGAATATACATACTGATTCAAAAAATTCAATTTTTTTGTTAAACAGGATAGCACAATGATACTGAAACTGTAAGAGAATTGTCTCAATAGGCCCTCAGAAGTGTATAATAATTTTGAAAACATCTCACTCTTTTCAAATTTTAACATTTTTCAAGATTATTTAATATTCGGACAGATTCTCATTAGGTTATATTACTTTTTATAGGATCAATTCCGATTATAACTTCTTAGGACCCTTTTATACAGGACTTTGCTATATTGATAAGAGGCTAAGTAATTGGAAATAAGAACTATCAATGGTATATTAATTAGTTTAAATGTTTTATAAATTTATAATACATCCATTCTACAAATGAAGACATTCCAACACACTAATACGAGGTTTGGTAAAAAAATAACGGGAAATTTTGTTTTTTGAAAAAAATATTTATTTATTCGTTTACATTATTATTGTCGCCTTCAAACCAGTCTCCATTCGATGTTCTCTTCCAATTGTCGAAACACTTCTTAAAATCGATTTTCTCGGGATAGTCTTAACTCTGTCAGCAATTTCTCGTATGCTTGTAAAACGATGGCACTTTGATTGCTATTGTTGGAAATATTGTAGAAAAAGTCACACGGAGCCATGTCTGGCGAGTATAGTTACAGTTACGTCTAGGCAAAATCCCATAGTCAAGTGTTGGGGTATTCAGATTTTAAAAACAAAGTCAAATTGAGTGAGAACTCTAGAACTCTATATTCTCTCTCTATAGTTTCTCTTAGAACTCTATATATTCTCTCTTAGAACTCTATATACTCTCTCTATAGTATGTTATTGATCTCAGGAAAATATGTTGGGATCAGCTCAAATATTTAGCGATACAAGAAGATCTTAATATCACTCTAGTCACAACCTCGGATGAAATGATGATGGGTATGAATAAACTTTCTTCAACAGAAATGAGATGTTGTTGACAATAAAAAATATCCATAAAATGGAAGGTTTTTATTAGATTAGTAACTTATTCAGTTTTTTGATATTCATAATTCGGTATTTATCATTCGAATTTTAATAACAATAATTTAAATATTGCTAAAAACACACTAAAATCATATGGAATACTAAGTGGCTTCATATCAGTGTATAACTGTTTTGTTATTTAAAAAATATTAAATTAAATTAAATAAGAAAATAAAATTTAAAAAAATATTTGTAAACAATTATGTGATTATTTTTATCAAAATTTTTACTTTTATTTATTTTTATGCAAATGTTTATGTTTTTTTTTTTACAAAAATCATGTCAGCAATTTATTTTCAATTCAAACTTTTTCACACACTCTACAAGAGCACCCGCAAATATATTCACTCATGCAAATTTGCACAATTTCTTAATTTACAGACCATGAAAATGTTCGATTGCCTTACCACACTCATCTGTCTTCAATTGTCTGCAAATTTGTTGGCACACACAAACGCTCAACCCCAGCCAAGCTCAACGCTTTTCACTGAGTTTTATGCAGATTACAACAATCAGCACAACAAAGATGAGGTAAGTCCACCCATGCAGCGGGGAAGCCAATAAGCGCATCCATGAAATCAGTTAAATTAAATAATAAATTGTTGGCGTAATTAAAACTGAAAAGCTGTGGGCTGATGTGGCGGCAATTTGCTACGCAGCACGCCATCCGAATTGGGCGCGTGAAGCAAACGAAAAGAGATTTATCTACATATGCAAATGAGTTTGCGGCCAAGGTGTCGAATGTGGGGTAAAATCGGAGATTTCACACCAAATTATCAAAGACGCTAGCAACTTGACACACAACAGATCTCAAAAAAGCTAACGAATTCCCACATAATTACATTTTCGCTTAATTATTTCTATATATGTGTGTGTGTGTGTTAGTAACACTTCAGTTTATTGCTTGTATTTTCAGCTGAAATACTCGTATCACTACTACATCGATCATCCGGCGTCTATGGTGCATTTGCAACATCGCGAAGAGCGCCACGGTACGCGCGTAGCCGGCGAGTATGGTTTGCTGGAGCCCGGCGGTAATGTGCGTAATGTCTACTATATGGTGGATGGGAATGGCGGTTTTCGTGCCAGTGTACACACGCGTATGGCAGCGAGCAGCACACGTCAACTGTTTCGTCTACAACAACAACAACCAAAGGAACCCATACAACATGCACAGCCAGTGGCCTTTATCAATTGAGGAGAGAACTTTGGAATTTGGACTAAGAAAGTGACAAATATTCTAAAATCTTAATTAATAATATTTCTTTAATTTACTAATAAAAATTTTACATTAATCACTTGATTTTTTATTAATATACAATTTTTGCTTTCGAAAAAACAAAAGTTGAGATTGAGGCCTTTTGGCTCTAGTCCCACTAACAAAGTCGATATTATTGATAACCATTAAAAAGCGAAAATATGGTATAATTTATGGAATCACTGGGATGGATACACAATTCCTCTGCTCTGTTATACCTTTTCAAATATTATTTATTACAAAATTTTATGATCCCGATTTAGCAAACGTCAATGTACATATATATAAGATTTCTTAATTAAAACAACCTAATAAATATTTTGAAATATGTCCCGACATCCAAAAGAAGCAAAGCCCGAGAACGTCTATATATATATTATTAAATTAATGTTACGAACTCTCATTATTGGGGCTCTCATTGTTGCAAAATATATTTAGAATGTAATATTTCTTGGGAATAAAATTATATTGAATATTAAACATTGACTGCTGACAGAGATTCATCTAAGATACATTGCATAATTAAGAGGTTATACCAGTGTAACCCATATACAATCAGGCGATTTTCCTGATTTTTTTTTAAAGAAAGTACTCGATCGAATGTTTCGAATTTTTTTGGACATATTAAGGTATATTTTCAGCTTTATTTTAAGTTTTTTTCCACAAAAATATTGAAAAATAACGGAGTTAAGTGCTGACTTCGGTGGTGCCAAAAAAAATCATTCCGGCCGAATGAGTAGTTGAAACAAAAAAAATTCAAAAAGGTTATTAAAGTTAAATATATTTCCTATACAATTACCTACGATTTTTAAAAAATATCAAAAATTAACAAAATGGCATAGTTCTGAAAAAATAATTGTTTTTTTAATGCAAAAATTGACAATTTTCAACCCACCAAAAAGGGAGATCGTAGGTTATTGTATAGTAAATATATTCAAGAATACTCAGTTCAAATTTGAAGTCGATCGGTCAATTTCTCGTGGAGCTATGTGATGTCAGCAATTTTGAAAAATGTCGTTTCGAGAAAAACGCGTTTAAAGTTAAAGTTAAGTTTTAACTATAGCGGTTTATACCTGCGAGCGGTCGCTCTTTGAAACGCTGTCATTCAAAAACTATTCAAGATACAAATTTACCGCTTTCACATGATTTTTTTTGAAAGTATAAAATATTGATGAAGCAAAAAATAAAAAAAATAATGGATTTTGTTAAATTGTCACATTGGTATAGCCCCTTAAGTGCTCCGTATAATATGTATATGGATTATAATTATTATATATAAAAGTAAATAAAGAAAACAGTAAATGAAAGTAATTTATGTTAAGTCTCAAGTTTGTGTTATTGCGAAAGCTTACATTGCTGTTAATGGACTCAGCTTTTACTGGTGTTTGTCGTATTGGTCCTTCCAGTGGCACTACAACCTTTTCCTCTTATTGTTCTTTTGCTTTTTTCCAATGTTATATAAACTTCAGTACATATCGATATACCATCTTTAACTAATGCAGTATGCGATTTCGTTTATTCTCAAAATACATGATTTTATTTGGTATAGATATAAACACACATGAATAACAACACATATAAATAATAAAGACTATAAAACACTTACCTTACTCCCATTAGCACAATGTAGATTTCTGGTCAGAGGTTCAACGATAAGGAAGTGTATATTTAACGAACGCGGTATTTAGTATTAGTATGTAGTATTATTGTATGATATTTTTCGTAAACTATTCTTAATTATTTATGTATCAAACTTTAGTCAAAATGTTATATTTAATTTTCAAAATTTTATATGCTAAAAAAATTTACGTGACCTGTATACCTGTATATACATATATGTATATTCTAAATTCACCTCTTTTATATTCTAGTTTCTCTCCGGCTATACTGTGAACTTAAAACTCTCACTTTCCGAAACTAAAGCAATGCATCTACTCTCTCTCTCTCTCTCTCATTACTAAGTCTTTATTTCCTTTTCCAACTCACACATTTTCTGCGCCATTTTAATACCTCTTCTTCCACAACCATCTACTACTCTTAACTACACTTAAACTTTTCGCTTTTTTTGGCATTTGTGTTTTTCATTTATTTCCTTTATATCAAATTATATATAACATTTTCCCCTTTTATTCCAACGTCACGGCGTACTGCATAGCGAAAAAATACTCAAATTATTTTAACCTTTAAGCTTTCAGTGATCCCTAAACTATTATTACTTAAGTACTCTTTTTGAGGCACCAACCTTATGCTCATTTCCGCTTAGTATGAACACTTCTGTCTCTCATAGTTTTTTTTTATAAGAAGAGTGCACAAGCGCTGTTTCGTCATCTTTCACATGTAATACGAAATCTCCTGACTTCCAGGAGTAACTTTACATATAATATAAAAAATAGATACACATTTTCTCTCTCTCTCCATGCCACTACTACTAATACATCCGTTTCCTACACACGCTTCCGTTAGAACTACAAAACTGCTACTAACTAAACATTCTGCATGTGTTGTAATCCAGTGGCATTTAAACTATATACAAGTCGCTCTCTATTGTCTCTCTCTCTCACTAACTTACTCTACTGCTGCAGCGGGTTCCGTTAGTTTACTTCCGCGAACAAATTTTGGATCAACTGTACTTTTAAAAAGTGTACTTCACCACTCAGAAGCTTACTGAATACATACTCATATGGTACTTCTAGCTAAGTGCTGGACTGGAAGTAAGATGGAGAAATTTTCTCATGGAATTGCAACTGAGGAGAAACGATAAGATAACTGTTATTTAGAAATACTAAGTAGATAAGTACACATATATACACTATTTTATATGCATTTGCACATACATATATGCGATGCCAAATCTGTTATGTATTTACTTTCTCTTCCTACTTTATTGAACACCCGCTTCCTTCAAACACTTTCTATAGATTTAAAGATTTTTTAAATTAAAAGATAACTTACAAGCTCTATACCTCGCTATAAAGTTTCATATTGAGTTAGATTATATTGAATATTTGCTATTATCGTTTTGATATTTTATATTTTTATAGTTTACATTAACTCGAATGTCTATTTAATGTTTATATTACCGTCTCACAATATTTTATAATTTATTAAACATATTTTATTAATACTTTTATAACACAAAACTTAGACCGAGTAAAATTGCGACCGCACGTTTTCAAAGACACCGCAGACTAACTGCAGGACAGGCAAAAAATCTTTCATCTTTGATCTATTACTCCAGCGGCACCTAAAGTTTATTTCTTACTTTCTCATTCCACTGATTACTTCTAATTTATAGCCAATATCCGCTTCCTATGCACTCTTCTTCCGCTACGCGCTCTTAAACACCTTTGCCTCTCTTGACAAAGCGCGAGCGCAACTTGGCCTTGAATTCGCAGGAATTGGAAAGTATCTCAAAAGTTCCCTGGAATACTGGAATGAGGGTATTACATATTCTATGGAAATTATTGAAATGCCACTGGAGACAAAGGAATCAAAAGGAACTTTTCAGTTCGGATTGTTGGTTGAAGCGTTCGGTTGTGATTTTCCTTGGGCAAATTCGTCCATTAAAAAGTGATAAATAAAATTGTTTAATAAACTTTATATAATTGTGAATTTTCAATAATGAATAGAGTGATGCTTTCCAAAAAGGATTATCCATTAAAAAACAGTAAATTTCAAGATCTTTTAAAATAATACTCTACATTATAGGATACATATTTTTATACTTATATGTGCCAAGATTTTTGTTGTAGTTTTGTAGTAAAGTCAGAAATATGGCAAGCTGCAAAGTTGTGTGGGAAACAGAAATAAGCTACTAGCAAATATATAAATAATAGAATGAATAAACTAGAATGAAGAAGAGAAATATTACTTTCTCTTAAAAACAGATATATATAATCTTTCCCCTTTAATGGAAATCAACTCACGATACTTCCAAACTATATCCGCTTCCTATAAATTTTGATTCAAATTCTTGGCAAAGAAAGATAAAGATAATAATGAAGAGTAGAATATATTATTTTCTCTTAAAACAAATTAAAAAAGCTTACAAAGCAGTAAGCGCGCATGCCTACTGCTCTTAAATAGTTATCTCAATGGAAATAATCTCTAAACGGAAGAGTCACTAGGAAGCGGAAATAAGCTTGTAGCATTGCAGGAGGGTTAGTATGATTGTAAGAGAGTTTTTAGTATGAGAGCGAGAGAGACGCTCGCCACAGTTGCAATGCCACTGAATATGAATAAATTGAAATCTGGTAAAATGCGGGTAAAAGCGTATTGGGAAAATTATAGAGAGAGTTGAAAATAGAGAGAAGAGAGAGAGAGTAGCTGAATAAACGTACGTATGTAAATTCATTTGAATTGTTGCTAATTTTTTTGAATTAGTGCACCTGTGAGTATACATACTTAAATGAGCAATTCAAAAATTAGAAAAAAATTACAAGAAAATAAAATTTAAATTAATTAAATTAAAGATATTATGTACTATTTTTTTATTTTTTTTTTTAATTTAATCAATCGGTAAAAATTTATATTCTTTTGCAAAAACTCCGTTTTTCAATAACAACATATTAAAGGCTTCAATCTAAACGTGGTGTCGATTGTGGATTGTAACTACGATTGGTAAGTGTTTCATATATTTTTCTTCAAATAAGTTTATGTTAATATTTAAAACTATAAAGAAATATTTTTTGGGGTAAAAAAGCTGCCATCTTTCATCATCATCAATCCTTATGGACTTGATAAGGTTTATATTTTTTTAATATTTTATATTTTTATAATCCTTAATACTCATTTAATTAATAATCTTTTACGTCATTATTAAAAAAAAAATTTATTCTTGCTTGCTAATATTCAACCATAAAAAAATAATAGTATAAAATACCTCAAATTACAAAAAAATCTATAATTTCAATATCGCCTCAAAACAAATAATCGTCTTATATCGACATAAGCGCCAGCTGAACCAACCGGATATAATCGCAAGCGCTTTATATTCATACCTCATACTGCATATTATCTTTTAAATAATAGCTTAGCGTGAAACGTCAACCCAAGAAAACCGTTAACAACACAAGCACAACTATAATTAAAAAAGGTTAAAGAGCAAACTGAACCATTTATGGTAACTTTTCATTAACTCACCGCCTTAATTAACGACTAAGTAAACCAACAGCCTCTGCAATCTTTGAAGTAGCCACTAACAGCTTGCGGCTTTTATAACAATGTTTACACTTCATAAAAATTATAAAAGCGAGTGTGTAATTATTTTTTGTTTTTCCTAACTAGAAGCAGCTAAAATGGGTTTTGCAAAAATAAATAAAATTAAAAAAAAATATTTCAAGAATTTTTCGGCGTATTTCTAATATTATATATCTTCATCTAGTATTTGATTTTAAACCTTTTATCTCTTTTGTGGTAATTTAAGCCATTTATATGCCAGAAAATGATATTTTCCAAAGTGAAACTTTATGTGTTGAGGTGAAGTTCAATGCCCCGAAGCAATGAAACTCGCTAAACACACAGTAATAAACAACTTAATAACTAATTAAAAAAAGGTTTTTGTTTTAAGCGCTGTGCGACACGCGAATTCTTTGTTTTCACCTTGACTGCTTTGTAGCTATATAATGAGTTTTAAAAGTATTCAGCAGTTAAAGACTTAAAGCTGACTTGGGTTTACATAGAAGCTGTAAAAGAAATAAACTCAGAAGGGCCTATAGGGAACTAGAAAGATCGAAAATAGTTAATATAATAATATACGTAACATGGATGAGAATTTTCCTTCAGTCCTTTATTTCGCAAATGATGTCAGTGAGTACGCCAGGAACATTCATGAACTTTTCGGACGGAATTGCGTACAGGAGTCGATTAATTTCTAACAAAACGGTTTGTACTTACTTTGGATATTGGTAAATAATAATTTAAAAGAAAATGTTTTTAATATCTTTAAGAAATTAAGTTTATTTTTAAAAAGGTTTCCAGTTGAAAGTATATATTTACCTCGACAAATAATTTATACCTTTCAAAAAAAAAAACACTGGTTCAATATACAGAGGTAGTCAAAATTATTTACACACCGGACGTTTTTTTACAAGTTTCACTCAAAAAGTTTTCGCTTGTTGTTGTTGTTGTCGCAGGGTTACAAAATGCTATGTTGTTGTAAGCCTTGATCTATTCCTGAGCGAATGAAGTCAGTTTGGCTAGAATTGCTAGAAATATGGCGGAGATATAAGCAAATGAACCACAGACTCGCAGTAGTCAAAAGTATTTACGCACAACTTGAACTCTATTATCCTGTTCTTATTTAATGATAATTTTTTAATTTTAATGTTTAGTCTAAGTTACTATTCTAAGGCGATAAATTCATAATTGGTTACACCGCCTTTGGCATCAATTACAGCCTGCTGTAATCCGAATTGATTGTGCGCTAAGTTAACTGTTAATTTAGACCAAATATCGGTAATGTCGGTAATTTCGGCGTTTTCAGTTATTATATCAATTGTCCTGTGATATTTAACGAAAGATCTTTAGGATGCAGTTTAAGGTATATCGCTTTTTTGGTTTCGGAAGTGGTCAACTTTATGCACAACGTAGGTACTTATGTTACTATTTTTAAATGTCCTTAACAGTGTAGCATCATGGACTGTTCATGCAATATGCTGATTCGATGCTGCTGCAATATTAACAGGACTAATTGTGGGATTTTGTATGACAGTTCCTATTAATCTTTTACATTATCTTGGAGTTATCTCAGGCTTCTGCCCAGTACTCTTTAAAGTATCCTTGCAATTGTTCGTCTCTTTCTTTTTAATAACATTATAAACAGTATTACATCAAATTCTATAAATTTTAACTAACTCCTAAGCCGAAACCCGTGTCTTAAACTTAGTAACAGTCTCCAATCTAGTTATAATCGATAATTCCTTTGTTTTCGACATTTTATTTACCAATCTTTAAATTTTTAAGGCTGAGTTAGGTTGTTATGAATGCAATACAATCCAATTACTACTCTTGCTCAAACCAAATCCAAGGATAAAGGCTAATTTGCCGTGTGTAAATACTTTTGACTACTGCGAGTTTTCAGTTCATTTGCTTATTTCTCCGCCACATTTCTAGCTATTCTTGCCAAACTGACTTGATTCGCTCGGGAATAGATCAAGGTGTACAACAACATAGCATTTTGTTACCCTGCGACAACAACAACAACAAGCGAAAACTTTTTGAGTGAAACGTGTAAAAAAACGTCCGGTGTGTAAATAATTTTGACTACCTCTGTATGTTTATGATATTCATTCGATCTGATCTTATACCGAAGGGAAAATAAAGTATTCACCCAGCCCCAGTTATTAGCACGAATTGGTTCCTAGAAATCATATTCACTAGAACTTAAGGGGTTAGGGATAGTCAGAGACACGAAAAAATAAAAATTTTGAGTAATTTTTTTTTGCTATTAAGTCATGTTATTTTACAAAAGTAATAATATGGCATTATTTTGCAATGTTTTGACTTAAAGTCACGAATATTTGAAAAAAATTTATAGCTGCTTATGTTAACCCAGTTCCAAAAAAGTCCTTGTGGTGACAATCATTTAAAATCAATCGGATAAGTAAAATTAATTTTATAAATACATAATCGTGGGCCTGATTGAAGCTTTTTTTGTTTTTTTTTTTTCAAAAATTACGAAAATGGCGGCCTCAGAAAATTTGTTTCGGGAAATAATCGACAATTAATTGGTCTCAAAAATCGAAATTAAAAAATAAAGATAAAGTCTCGATCAGGCCCTGGTTTATTAAGTATTCTTAAAGCTGTATAAATTTCATAAAAATTTACTTAGCGTTTTTCGAGTTACAGTTGTCATCAGTACAAAAAACATAATTTTGAGAAAAACGCATTCAAAGTTTCACAATAGCGTTTTGGAATGCCCGAGCGCTCTTTGTTATTTGTCGAGTATATTTCTAAGATATTACACTTGACGAAAATGACAAAAAGAAATATTTTTTGAAAATTCTGACTACCCCTAACCCCTTAAAGTGTGGACCCCTATATTTTTCGAGTAACGTTACTTTATTGCCACAAAAAAGGACCTGTTTTTTAGACATGCGGTTTTCAATGAGGCATTACTTTTTTCGGAGTTGATCTTTTTGAGAGCTGTCACTTGGTTTATAGTCAATTTGGTTTGCCATTTCATAATGAACGCCGGAAGAACGTTTATTAGAGACATGCGGCCCACATTTTCTGCAAAAAGTAGTCGAAAATGGGCCTCTCAACTGGAATTTCTTCGAGCCAGCCGCATCGGTTCCGAAATCATTTTTTAAATATACCCTTATCTTCATAATAATGTCTAAAAAACAGCCTTTATAAAGTCGGGCACATCTAAAAATTTTTATTTTTGATATTTTATTTTTTTATGTTGGAAATAGATTAAGTATTTTCTAAACACAAATACATTTTGGACGATTAAGTCAAGTTTCGTAGTTGAAAGATGAAAAGTGTACTAGACATGGATCAAGAAACTCTCATATACATACATATATATACACGCAATTGTTGTTTACCTCTTTAATTCGCATCATAAAATTTTATTTTTAATAAAAACCAGTTAATTTTATTAAGTATATATTTATTCAGTTTTATTGTTCGTTTTCTTATTTATACATTATTCGTTTTATTTATTTACAATTACTTTTCATAAAAGAAAGTATTCGTTTATATTTAGCATACATAATTACTAATACGATTACAATTGGTACACAGTGTTTGTCCTCATTTTTAATATATAACAAAATATTTATTATATAGCTGTACATAGCACGCTGCCAACAATACAGCTTTTGTTAAAAAAATAATAAAATAATTATGAATTTTCGTTGTTGCTTTCTTATGGCAAGGCAAAAAATAAAAAAAACAAAATTGGTGCATCCTAATGGGACATTGCTTATTATGTAATAATTAGCCAAACTTGACTGAATCGGTTGGTTAGTAAAATTTACAAAATACAACAAAAAAATGCAGCAATACGGTTTTATAACAGCAAAAGTCAAAAAAGTTGGTGATTTTTATATTTGAGGTACATTTTTTCACTTTTTTCTTGATTTGTTGTTTTAAATGCGTTTGAAATTTTTTTCTCTTCAAAATTAATTTATATTTGTGCTGCCTGAGCTCTCAGACCAGCCAGATAGCAACTCAGATAGCTGTAACGGTATTTGCTGCACATTCACCTGCTCTTCGCACTGGAGATGGCGTTCACCTGTTGACCTCCCGTTGTTTTTGCTGTTGTTGTTGTTGATGCGATTGCTAGCTTCTCAGGGAGGGTCTTACTTTTCAACAGCGTCTGATCTTTCGCGTGCGCCCATTTGGCTTGTGTGGCAACTGAAGGTGCTGCTGCTGCACTAACGGTGTTTGTCCATGCTGATGCTGCGGTTTCCACTTCGTTTGTTGGCTTTTCGTTTGGTCGAAAGGCTTTGGGTGCAACAACTTGTGGCAACTGTTGTGTGCGTATCAACTGTTCTTGATTGAATGCATTTGTGTATGGTTTTTCGATGGGCAGTGCCAATGTAGAGAGTGGATACTGTAATGAGAAGGTATGATGAAGATGTGAATAGATGTGTCTACGGAACT
The DNA here is from genome assembly GCA_031772095.1 of Zeugodacus tau. Classification (NCBI taxonomy): domain Eukaryota; kingdom Metazoa; phylum Arthropoda; class Insecta; order Diptera; family Tephritidae; genus Zeugodacus; species Zeugodacus tau. Next base: position 58,976,925 of record CM062653.1, on the reverse strand, counting down.
AACAATGAGCGATAGATGAATACAGTGAAGGTGAGTGTTGAAATTATATATGAGTGTATGTGGTGGATATGAGTATGGGTTGTATGAGGCACTTATAGAGGGTATTATAGTGTTGCCTAAAAAACTTTAAACTAAAATTAAAAAAATATTATTTTTTTTTTTCAATTAAAGTAAAATATTTTTACAAAAATTTCAGTTGCAAAAAAAAAATTTTTTAATTACTCAATTTCTTCCTCCCTAACCTCAATTTTGTCACTTTTCCCTACTTATAAATAAATACTACCACCAAACGCCAGAAAAAAACATTCCAAAATCAACATGAAATATTACAATATTACATTTTATTTATAATAATAGATTCTTACATAGTTTTGTGGCACGTATTTGACCTTCTCGTATGCCTTGTACTTTTTCGTTTTCGCATTATAATATTTGCCATGCAATTTATTGTTCACGTCAAAGTAATTGCTGCCACCGTTATTGCGATTCGCTTGATTATTGTTGTTGTTGTTGTAATTGTTGCTGTTGTAAGTAGGCGCCACCACTGCTGTGTACCGTATACCGACATTCGGTATATATTTCGCTGCCAAACTACCGCCGCCTACATTCGTACTACCCTGCTGCGCGAAGGCATTCTCGTTGGAGGGTAGCAAGAGGTTGCCATAGTAATGCAGTGGCCTTTGACCGTTGTTGCCAACATTATTGCCAGTTGTACGTGGTCGCGATGGAGGCGGTAAAATGTAGCTGAAAGATAGACAAAATGGTTTGGAGTTAGTGGAAAACTGCACTGCTAAATTAAACTATAAAATTTTATGAGTGTGCAGTGTGGATAGTGGAAAATAACGGTATTTATTGGCAGTACTGTCTTTCAGAATATTTGTTTACTTTACTAAAGGCTATGGTATATTTATGCGCGTAATATAGATTTAAAAGTGAATTTACTAAGCTAAAGTCCAACGAAAGTTAAGACATGGAATTACAGATTTAATAAAAAGGTTGCCATATATATTTATTTAAAAAATTATAAATACCAAAAAATACATATAGTTATGAGTAATAAAAATATTGATGAAAATTTTAGAAAATTTCTTAAATATAAAAATATTTTCATAGAGTTGCCACCTGATTCGAATAAAAAAATGTTTAATAAAAATTATAGTTTTCTCATATGAACTACCACGCTTGTTATAATCATTAATTAAGTTAAAAAGGTACTTTTATTCTGTAACCCTAACCAGATTTCAGATGCATATGTAAATAGGTCCAAATATTGATCCTTTAGCTCTAAAAGTTTTCGAAGAAAAAAAATAATAATCTATGGTATACAAGAAAAAGCACTCTGAAATTCTTCAATTAAGAATTTTTTTGTATAGAGGAAATAGAGAAAGTTTTAATTTAATAATATGTTAGAAAAGAGCTGCCACCTATCAAGAAATTTGAGTAAAATATACTAAAATTTTACCAAACGTATACCGTTTAAAAAACTTGAGGAAAGCTTTACAGAAATCCATAATTTAAATAGAATTAGAGTTGCCACTAATGAAAAGTGGTAACATTTTTTAATTAGAGTTGCCATCTTTGCCAAACAAAACTAGGAAAAATATTTCCTAATATTTTGTATCCAAAGACCAGAGATATTCTTGCTAGCAAAGATTGTTTAATCAGACTTTAAAGAATTTTTTGTTCTTGGGAAATACTTTTATTTTAGTTATATTAATCAATAAATGGGAACAAATGGAATATCCATCTAATGTTTTTCATTGGTTTAGTTTTAATTACATATTATATTAAATAACTCAGTGAAAAAATAATAATAATATCTCAAGCAATATTTCACCAACTCAACACAATTCAACTTGTCATTTTATGGCGGTAATAAACATAAATCTTTGCAACGAGTTCGTGCCTTAAGTCTTTTGTAATAAAACTTACGTGTATGGATTCGGATTCGGTATATCATTGCTTTGATCCTCCCAAACGGGCGCTGGTTCACGGTATGGCGGCAAGGGGCGTACCGTTGTACGTGGTGTTGGTGGCACAATCGGACCCTTGTTCGTATTGAAATCGACACGTATCGCCGCACAAATTGAAATGAGGCACGTGACCAGGGCGTATGTGGATTGTGTGAACTGTAAGATAAATTGAGAAATTTTGTGAGATAATTAGAATTGAGTGTGAAGTGGTGGCTTAAGCAAAATAGGTTATAATGAATTTATTATTTTTAAAACTGTTTTGAGAATAATTATTTAATATTTATGATAAGAAATTTTTGAAATTTTGAAAATACATATATACATGAAAATTTGAAGTTAACTCAATTCATACAATTTTTTTTACTGATTTTTAATATTAAATAAACCAGTTGGAACTTCAATTTTTTAACGACTGTTGACAAATTGTTACATATCAATTTATTTGAAATGCAACAATATTCTTTATTGCGTTTTATAATGTAGACAAACAGCTTATAGCGAGCAATTGAAAGCTTTGATTTGTTATTTTTAACTGAAATAAAAATAATAAATTATTTTATTCAAGGGACAAAAGCAAAAATTAATACTTGTTTTGATCGATTTAATTTATCGATTTATGCTCGATATTTATAAAGTCATAAATTTATATGCTTAATATAGATTTGAGATACACATAAATTTGCGTTAGCATAAATTTTAAATATTTTCCAAGCAAATATTTTCAAAGAATTTTTTATTACTTAAAACAATTTTGTGTGATAAAAAAAATCAAATATAAATATTATCTCAAGTCAAATAAAAACTCTAAGAAATTTTATGTATATTTTTTTAATTTCTCCGAATATCTAAATGCATTTTATCATTTTGGCTTAATAATATTGTATGTATAAAATATTTTTTTAACATAAATTGAAGTTATATTAAAATTATTTTAAAAACTTTTTTTTTTAATTTTTCAATTGTAAAAAATATTTTTGAAATATAATTAAAAAAAAACAACAAAAAAAACTATATATAAATTTCCTAGTAATACTAAGCCAATTTATTTTATAAAATACATATTTAATATATATACATAAATAATTTGAAAAAAAAATGGGTAAATGCAATATTTTTCTTCTAAAAAATTCCAAATATATTGTTTAAAAAATATTTAATTTTTTTTGTTTTTAAATCACATTATAATATTAAATCCATTTATTGCAAAATTTACTTTTAATAAAAATATTTTTAAAACTTAATATTTTATTTTCTACAAAATTTTTCGAAAAAAATTAAAAATTTATGAAAAAAATCAAATTATAATATTAAATCCATCTACTGCAACATTTTTTTTATTATTTAACATTTTATTTTCTAAAAACAAAAATATATGTCTTTCGTCATTTACTATAAGAATATAATTTTATAAATTGTTTTTTTTTTCTTAACGTTTTTATTGCTTAATGTTCATTTTTTTGTTTTTAAATCAAATTATAATATTTCATCCATTTATTACAAAATTTAATTTTAATAAAAATAATTTTAAAATTTAATAATTTATTTTCTAAAAAATTCTTCGAAAAAATTAAAAAAAATTTGGAATTTTTTTAACCGTAACTAACAGTATATGTTATTTTTTAGCTTGAAAAAAAAGTTTATGAAATTTGATATTAAATTCAAAAATGCCCAAATTAGTCAAAATGTTTTTAAAAATGTTTAGTAAAAAATGTAAAAATTATTTTTTTAAAATTTATTTTTTTGTTTTTCAAATAAACTATTATATCTAATTTTTGATTTTTTTCAGTCATTTGTCTAAATTTAATAATAATAATAATAATGAATTAAAATATAAAATATAAAATATAAAATATAAAATATAAAATATAAAATATAAAATATAAAATATAAAATATAAAATATAAAATATAAAATATAAAATATAAAATATAAAAATATAAAATATAAAATATAAAATATAAAATATAAAATATAAAATATAAAATATAAAATATAAAATATAAAATATAAAATATAAAATATAAAATATAAAATATAAAATATAAAATATAAAAATATAAAATATAAAATATAAAATATAAAATATAAAATATATACATTTTTTAATAAAAATAAAAATTTTTGAAATATTTTTTTTAAATATATTTTTAATTTAAAAAAATAAATTTAATAATTTAAATATTCTTTGCTAAAGTTTTTGTAATAATTTTAATATAAAAAACTGTCCATTACAAAACAAAGTAAAAAAAATTATATGAAATTTAATTTAAATTTTATTTAAAAAATTATTGAAAAAACTTATATATTTTTTAATCATCTGGTAAAAATATTCTCTTAAAAAATTTAAAAGAAAAATAAATTGGAAGTAAATTTCCTGTTGCCATTAATTTTAATCATTATATCTGCACTTTATTATTTGCTTGAAGACTATTGCTAATTATTCCACAACTTCTCATGAAAACTCGACAGCATTCCACCATTAGAATATTAACAAATGAAAATGATAAATAAAATGCTGTAAAAAAGCTAAACTCTTACAAATGTATGCATTGCAACGCGTGACTATGGAGAAAAAAGCGCATATTTATAAGCATATTTAGCTGTAAGCAGCATGTACGTGCCACCAGCTTGTCCGATTTGTCGTTTTGTCGACATCAAATGACCGCGTAGCATTCCACAACACATTTTATTGAATTGACACTTTTTTCCAAGCTCCCGCTGTTCAACTTAATTAATTTTGCGCTATTTAATGGAGTATCATGAAGCAAACTAATATGTTGTGAGTGGAAAGAATTGACGGCAACAATGCGCCAATGAATTAGAAATGTGTTGCCAATTAAAAGTGCCTTTTAGAGCGCAGCGTTAATTGATGGAGAAGCAAAAAATGAAATCGAAAATAAAAAACTGCATTTCAAGCGAAATTGAAATGTGTAAAGATTGCGCTGAAGAGAATTCTATAACAGACACAGACATTTCTACATATAACTCCACTTAGAACCAGAGAAGAGTCAGTTAGAAGCGATGATTCACATCAAAGCACATATATACTTTCAAACAATTCCCAACTCGCTGAACTTGACATCAAATACCCTAAGTGAGATTGTCACCTATCAACTGTCAGGTGTCACAGCTGTTGAGCAGCAATTATTTAGCGCAATTCGCATCAAAAATCTCATCAAATTTTTCTATGTCAATCATTTCACTGCGTTTATGCCACACAACTGCAGCACATGCCACAGCGGACAAATTCACTTGTTTTTGTTGTTGTAGCAATATGATGCATCAGTGATGTCATGAGTGGTAATGTGTTCAATTAAGTACATTAGCACTTGCCCATATCAACTTATGCTAATAAGCCGCGCTTGACTTAATCTCCTGGAGACTGCTGGCTCGTAATTCATATGTTTTTACAATTTAATTTGCGAATTGACAATCGAGTTATTTGTTGATGGTTGTGAAGTAAATTAAGTGTAAAATAATTGCAACAGCAGGGCGTCAACACTTTGCTACGCCTTTTGGCCAGCGTTAATTTATACAAAGTGCTCCATGGCTGGTTGCAACTCGAACGCCAGTCAACTGTAGCGCTGTGTATATTTTTACATTTTTGTGTGTGGACAAAATATTAACGAAATTTGTGGGCTTCAGCAAATATTTAAAGTATTGCTAAAGAGGTTTTGATGGAAGTTTTCGAAGAAACAGGAAGTTTATTATTTGGTATAAAGGATCACTCTAGGGAGGGGCATATTTTGGATGAGATTTTGATGGGAAAGTTTTTGTATATATTTTCCAAATTACCGAAGTTATAAAAAACAAACTTTCTGGACATCATTAATGAAATCGAATAATAACCCTATACCATATAAATAATATGTTGGAAACCTCTTTTGGGTCAAACATCATAATTCAGGAACTTCTCGATCGATTTCATCGAAATTGGCTACATAATATTTTCTTGACTGCCTGATGTTACTAATGGAATATGGGCGAAGTCGGTTATCAACTTCCCATATGAAAAAGTAAGACATTAAAAATCAATGAAGATATCGGATTTATCGCGCTATTTTAAAGTATTCCTTCGTTAAAGGCAAATCCGCTGGAGAAACGTTCCGTGAGATTAATGGTGTTTTGGGGGATGGTACTCTATCACTTTGAACTGCGGAGGAAGAGAGGGTGAAAAAGTCCCCATGGATAAGAAGAAGACCTGTGACGACGAATACCGATCAAATCATAGAAAACATCGAGTTAGATCGGCATGAATCTGCAGAAGGCGGGATGTTTAGGTGCCGCAAGATTTGACACAAAAATACCTTCTGGACCTAATCAACGCCTGCGATATGCTGCTGAAACGGTACGAACCCGAACCCCAAAGCGGATGGTGACTGGCGACGAAAAATGGACCACATACGGTCTTTGTCGAAGGCCAGTGAATCGTCCCAAACAATAGCTAAACCGGGATTGACGTCCAGGAAGGTTTTACTGTCTGTTTGGTGGAATTGGAAGGGAATCATCTACTATGAGCTGCTTAATTCTACCATCTACTGCCACCAACTGGACCGCTTGAAGCAGACGATCGACCAGAAGCGTCCAGAATTATCCAACAGGAAGGATCTATTGTTCCACCAGGACAACGCCAGAACACACACTTCATTGATGACTCATCAGAAGCTATGGGAGCTCGGATGGGAGGTTTTATCGCATCCACCATATAGCCCGGACATAGCGCCAAGGGATTACCACCTGTTCCTGTCCATAGCGAACGCCCTTGTTGGTGTAAAGTTGAACTCAAAAGAGACTGTTGGCTGTCCGAATTCTTCGCAAATATTCCAGCCCTCATTTTAGTGGACGTTATGCCGAATATCGGGAACGAATTGTGAGTTCCCTTAATAAAATTAAATAAATTAATTGTTTTTTTCTTTCTTACTTGTTTTTATATAAATTAAACAATATATTTAGAATTCAAGGGATCAATAAATTACACGTTTTGTGATGTGTACAAGTAAATGTACTTTGCATATTACTTAACAGCAAATAAAATTGCAAAAGAGTTGAATTCAGCCATGTAAAACAGTAAGAACAAAAAGTACACGTTGCCAATGCTATTTTTGAGTTCATCAAGGTTTTCTTGGTAACATACTTGCGCATGCAAATTTATTTATAAATATAATACCTACCTATGTACATACATCATTATAGGTATATGCAAATAAGCATAGCTAAGGTCAAGCGAACTTGATAATTTACATAATAAGAGAGTTGGAAAGAATTATATGCAAATATGTAAGTCATAAAAAATTTAGAAATATTTTTTTCTATTAATTAATTTGAAATTAAATATTTTTTTAATTCATAATTTTATTTTCCAAAATTTAAAAAAATTACAAAATATTTTTTATTTAAAATTCTATTTTCTAAAATTTTTTAAATTTACAAAATACTTTTGTTTACGAAACTTCATTTTATATGAATTTTTAAAATTTATGTAATATTTTTTTAAATTTCATTTTCTAAAAATTTTTTGAGATTTGAATTTTTTAAATTTTTTTAATTTTTTTTACTTTCCTCTTTTTTCAATTTTTATACTCTCGCAGTTTTGTTCACCTAACGGTTGTTTGTGTCACCAAGAAATATAAGAGTTAGATATGGGGTTATATATACATAAATGATCAGGATGACGAGTAGATTTGAAATCCGGATGTCTGTCCGTCCGTCTGTCCGTCTGTCCGTGCAAGCGATAACTTGAGTAAAAATTAAGATATCTTAATGAAACTTGGAACACATGTTCCTTGGCACCCTGAGGAGGTTGCTTTCGAAAATGGGCAAAATCGGTCCACTGCCACGCCCACAAAATGGTGGAAACCAAAAACCTATACAGTGTCATAACTAAGCCATAAATAAAGTTATGAAAATGAAATTTGGAACATAGGATCTCATTAGGGAGGGGCACATTTGGATGTAATTTTTTTGGAAAAGTGGGCGTGACCCCGCCCCCAAATAGGTTATTTGTATATAACTCGCAAACCAATAAAGTTATATAAGCCAAACTTTCTGCAGTCATTTCTTTTAGCCATTTCCTTATACAGTCCAAAAATGAAAGAAATCGGATAATAACCACGCCCACCTCCCGGTTACACCCGAACTTAGCCTTTCCTTACTTGTTTTGCACATTTTTATCTGATTTTAGTATTTTTCCGCATTCAACACCTGCATAAATGTACTAAATTACAGCAACAACTCCTCTAAATAATTTATAAATTTTCCGGACATTCAAAATGATAACAGCAATTTGATTAACCATCCGCTTAATTCATATAATCAACACATTTACGTGATTTCAAATAATAATTTCATGAAATGGCAATGTTTCGCCTTAAACATTGTCTTTAAATATGCCACGCGCAGTAAATTATTTATAGATATTTAATAACATAATAATTTTCGATATTATCGACACCTGCTGAGCGGCACAGCGCAAGTAGTCATCAAATTGAAATTTATTTATTTTTTTACTGCTCTTTTTTCTTCGCTACTCATTTACTTTTATTTAACTGTGCGGTAACATGCAACACTGGCTTCGCGGCCAAGGCTACCATTTTCAGCGTTTAACGCGCACACATAAATACCCACACACACTCATGCATAAATGCGCGGCACAAGTGCTGTGGATACTACTTGAATACTTGAATACTTGTATAAAGCGCAATTCATCACCGGCATAAATGTAAGTGCTTACATATGCGTGTAAATATATTCACATATGTATATACACATGAATCTAAAACCTTGAATACACGTATGAGTGTAACTACAGATAATATTAACAGTATAATCATTTGTATGATGATACGAGAATCTCCATGAGCTCATATATACATACATATGTCTATACATGTCTGTATATACACCTGTGTGTGTCATTACATTTTTTCAGTGTTAATGTGCAATTTACGCTAACAAATTACTTGTATGGATTTCTATAAAAAACACTTTAGAGGCATAAATTATGCTTTACAATGAAGATACACATACTATCTGAGTATAGTCCCACATACCTACGTACATAGACATATGCATTTGCATACAATTCATTTTTCATTACTCATTGTAACCAGCTGTTTTTGGGGAGCCATCACTGTTGACAGCCAACATTGTGGGCGGCAATTTGCTTAGACTTGACAATGAAACTGCACTTAGGTGTAAAGTATAAGATTTCTATAGACTATACATATATATATGTATGAATAATCGGAAATTAGGTGGTCTTTGTTTCAAGTACAAGGATGATGCTTTTAAATAAGAAAATAGTTTTTTGAAACTTAGTTTTGCATGTTTACGTGTGTGTTCAAAAAATAACGGGAATTTTAAAAATTTCAAATTTCACTTTTTTGTAGAGTCCAATTTATTTTGGTGATATTCATGCCCATGAAGGACGATAAGCATTTTCAGCTGTATTCATTGTTTACTTTGTCTGAAGCAGCCGCTAAGGTTAGACGTGTTTTTATGAGTTTGACGATTTTCATTTTTTAAAAACTCACACATTGTTGTTAATGCATGAATTCTGGACCAAAAACTATACGGATACGATGGCCCAGGCTCCATATTCGCCAGACAAGACTCTGTCTAGTTTTTTTCTCTTTACAAAAATAAAGAAAACCTTAAAGGTCCGTCGATTTACAAGTACAGATGGCATTAAAAACGCAAAAATAGCCAAAAGCTATCCCAAAAATCGAGTTTGAGAAGTATTTCGTTGACGCTAGAGCGAGAACATTAATATAGACAAATGATGGTTATTGGTTTAAAAAAAAAAATACAAATATTCCTGTTATTTTTTGAACACACTTCGTATATCATACACTTTATTAAAAAAAATGGATTAAATTTCAGTTTTTTCGACATATTGGCTATAAGGACACAAAAAACATTGATTTTGGGGTTTACAGTCATCTAAGAACTTAAAGACGGACTTATTCTGAGAAGCTTTGCCAAAGAAAGTTTACCAAAAAAGTCAAGTCACAGTGTAATCATGCAATATTCAAGCTTGCAATCTCCAATTCCGAAGTAAGTTTTCTTCTTTAATAATATCCATGTAGTATTATTTTATATAAGCAATATTCTGCCAGCCAACCTAACATTGATGAAGCACGTTTACATCAGTTACACAGACATTTATTTAGCATATTTAGCAATTATTTCACAACTCGAGGCATTTTTAAGCGACTAAAACTTATTATGGAAGTGGTTCCATAAATTATCCAGTAATATTTCAAACAATATAAAATATCGTTGAAAATTTCTTACATTAATTTACTTTCATATAACTATAACTAATGGTAGGTATTTCAAAATTTACTAGGGTTATCCTTAAATCAAAAAATAATAATTTTGCAGCACATTTTCTAAACAACTTTTACATAGTTGATATTATAGCCGAATAAATAACTTATCTGACTGCCATTTTCTTCCAATTGGAGATACTACATAGCCGAGTGGACTTAGAAGAGATGTTTATTACGAAGGTCAAAGGTTAAGTGGTCTCAAATCGCTATATAAAAGTCTTAACAATCTCTAACTGGATCAGATTTTCTTATCTGGCATCTCTAACCTTAATATTATGGATTTACCATAGTTGGGGAGACCGAAAAACTTTTGGATTTGAAATTTTTAAGTACCACCCTAATATACAGTTTTTCAAATTTAAAGAAACAGTAGCACTTTTTACACATTTTAAACGCTAGTACATATAGTTGTTTGTGTAAAACTTACACCAGATACTAAAACCAACAACATCTGGCGGATCAGCGTGGCGAAACCAGAACTCTTTCAAGCGCAACAGATTTATAAGACGAGTTATAGTACAGAATAGCAAATATCAAACGACTTGAAGACTTTTGTCTGAAGTTAATTCTTTTTTTTTTCAATATTTTTTCCTGCATTTCGCTGGTGGGCAACATGAACAATATAAACTTCATTACCATAGCAACAATTTAACTATAAATTACAACAAAAAGTGACAATAAATTAAAGCAAAGTATAGCAAGCTGAAATGTATTACAAAAGAGCCATAGAAGAATAGCTGGAATGCTGATTATATAATATGTATTTCGCTATAATTTATGCAAAGCCACATTAACTACTGTGTAAATGTATATATACATATATACATTGGCATACACCAGTTTTAATTAAAACCATAAAAGTTATGTGCCCTTGCTGGGCCCACAGCGCCACACAAAGCCACACCGGAAGTCGTAAACTTCTTCAAACTCTTGCTTTAAGGTGTCAGAACTAGTACGATTTGCCAAATAAATGAACACAGCACAAGTTCATGTAGCTTTATTTATGACAACAACAACAATAAAAAAGTGTCATGCTAGCTTTATGGCGTTAGAAGTAAACTAGAAATAGCTTGTCATTAACTCTGAAACGTAGTAGAAGTGAAACTCCATTCTTTATTATTCTTGACAATGTTTATTCTAGCGAAACTCTGTGTTTCTATTTTTTTCTTTTTTGTTATTGTTGCTCAGCAACATGTTGGTGATGTCAGTGTCGAGCAAGAAAAAATGTGTGTTTGTCAAGTTATTCAAGCAAACATTTTTGTGGAAAAAAATGCTTAATGAAATCAAAAGCATTCAATTAATTTGCCACAAGTTGGCGCGCACTTGAGTTGACAGCTGCCCTGGCAAGTACTCGTCGACGTTTGTCGTTCAACGAGTGGCTGAAAAAAGGCGGTAGCACACTAGCTAGCAAACTTGAAAAATTCATAATCAACTTTATGCCAGATGAGAAATCATTTGTTTTGTGATATATTTTTTTTTATTTGAATATGTATTTGCATTTTTACATCATTAGCAAATTTTTTTAGAACACTCATGCCGTTTTCATTAATATTAAAAATTATTTTTTTATAAAAAAATATTTTCAATCGATTGATTGTTATGTAAATTCATCGAACGAATTTTCATTATGGAATCACAAATACCCACGAAAGCCTTAGAATATAAAAAATATGATTATTATAATTCAAGAAATGATATGAAGATAGTAAATCTTAAAGTTTTCCTCCAAAAATTTCCAAAGAAGAACTTACACTAATTTTTTATCCATAACTAATATCTTTATGTTAGTTTTTGACCAATTACTTAAACAAAGTTTCAAGAAAAACCCTAACCATTATCCGGAAAACATCCTAACCAATTTAAACTACCTGTAAGTTCATTTTGTTGGACTTACTGTTTGCTTTTGGTTTTAAGAAAATAATTTCCACCGAAGAATATATTTATTGTCGAAATTTAGTCATGATGAGAACACTCAATCTTTTTTAGTTCAACCCAACTCAAAACTTTCTTATAACATCTAACTCAATGTGTTTCAATTGATCCGAGTTGAACCAAGGCGATATAACAAAAATTGTCTTGTCTCAAAGCCTATCAAACTCTACAACAAATATTTTACTAAGTGATATGAATATCATCATGGACCTAATGAGACAATTAATTTGTTTCATAAAATGTACAGCATATTTCGAAATTATTTGTGGATCATAGTCTCAATAGTAGCAGTTGTTCATTTAGAATTTATGAAGAGGTAGCAAATATTTCATTACAGAATTGTGTATGCTACAACATAAAAGGCTCTGATATTCTTCACATATTTAAGCTCTCTCTCTCTCATTCCTTGAAATCTTTAGGATAATGCCTAGTGCATTCTAACTCAAATGCTCCATACTTCAGTGCCGGTGAAATTTATCAGACCTTTATCAGCTGGAACTGTCTTACTCATTATCCATAACTCACCCTATGAGGACTTCATACAAACCTCGATTAGTTTAGAACAATATGCTGAGGCCATACCCATATTTATATTTACTGTGACCACTTCAGAAAGATAGTTAAAACTGAATAACTTCGGAACTTGTCAAAAGAATATTTTAGTTATTAACTATTAGTTTTTTAAGAGGTTAGGGGTAGTCAGGGAAACGAAAAAATTTAATTTGCAGCAATTTTTTTTGCTATTAAATCATGTTATTTTACAGAAGTAATAATATGACATTATTACACAAAGTTTTGACTTGAAGTCACTAAAATTTGAAAAAAAATATAATTTCCAAAGTTATAGCTGTTTGTGTTGGCTCAGTTCAAAAAAAGGCTCTTGCGGTGACAATTATGAGTCATTGGAGTTTCATCTAAAATCAATCGGATAAGAAAATAGTTTTAGAAATAGATAATCCTGGGCCTGATCGAAGCTTTTTTGTTTTCAAAAATTAACAAAATGGCGGTCTCAGGAAATTTTTTCTAGATATTTGGGAAAAAATCAACAGTTATTTCGTATAAAAAATCGAAAAAAAGCTTCGATTATGCTTAGAATTATTATTTATTTTAAAAGCTGTATAAATTTCATTAAAATCGACTGAGCGATTATCAAGTTACAGTTGTCACTAGTTCAAAAAACATAGTTTTGAGAAAAACGCATTTAAAGTTTCACACTAGCGTGTTGGATTGCCCGAGCGCTCTTTGTTATTGGTCGTATAACTCGAAAAGTAATTATCGGATCAAGTTCAAATTTTAGGAAAATATTTTTAAGATATCACACTTAACGCAAAAAAAAACAACAATTTATTTTTTGAAAATCCTAACTACACCTATCTTCTTAGCAAACACACACAACTTTTTTTTTAAATGTAGTCTACATTTAGGCACATATTCAAATAACCTCATTTATATTATATTGGGTACATTTTAACTTAATGATCTTTCTACTATTATGATAATATATTGTTACAGATTTTTTCAAATTGTTATAATTACTGCAAAAAATATGATTTTTTAAAAGTGATAACAACGATCAAATTTTTTTTTTGAGAAACTTAATTTTATTTACAAATTATCAGCACTTGAAAAAAAAAATAAATCAAAATATTCCATCATAAAACATAATCCCCTGAATGATTTCCTTTTTTATATAGCTCCACTTAAAAAAAAAAGAATGGATTAAATTGCGTCTTTCGTTTATATTTTTTGCAACCAGTTTTATAGATTTCGGTGTTCTTGACTCTAAATCTCACTACACTCCCACACATAATACTTTTTATTACAGCTTAATGCCACAAAAATATACCTACATATGAACATACACATATATAATATATAAACATTTGTATGAGCGCACGCTGTGACCATGAACTTGAAATCTGATCGTGTTCGCTTGCGCTGACATAAACGTGCCAATCAACATACATACATACATACACGTACACATAATTATGTCTGCCTGTAACATTTTATGCATGCTGTGTTGATTTTTTATTTCTCTGCGTTTGTGTGTATGATTTAACATACAATTGATTATAGCAAAGCCGATTATGTTGTCACAGAAAACTTGTTGCCATCAGTTAGACCAGCCCAGTCGCCGGTTTGGCCAAGCTTTTTTCCAACATCAACTTCCATGTTTATGTACTCGTATTTATGCATGCTTGTTTCGCTTTGCTGCCGCCTTCACAATAATAACTGGTTAAATGTGAAAATTACACACTTAAGTCGGTTTGCTAATAACTTTTTTATTTTTTACATTTCATTTTATATGCAAATGGAGAAACATGAAAAACTTTGTCTTTAATCGGTTCTACAAATATTGTTTAAATACTAACATGCGTAAATTAGTGGCGGTAAGTGTTGTAGAAGCATAAGCAGACTTAATGGATTTATTCCATTTCATTATTTGACTTTATTGTAGCTTTTTGTATTTTTTTTTGTTTTTATGGCTATAATAATTCGAACTTTTATATCAAACATAGGTTTTTGAAAAAAGTTATGTAGTTGATCACAGTATTAACTAGTTTAATATTGGGTGAATAAACTTAAAGTGCTTAATAAAGGTTCCGGGTCATAGAACTTAAAAAAAAACTGAAGAAAGTTTTATTGCAGTTTCAGAGTCTCACTGCGGAATTGAAAAATAAGCGCTCTTGGAAAGATGGCACGAGATTTTATTACTATTTTTATTAAAGTCGTCGAAAACCCGGAAGAAGGGGTTATGAGCATAAATTAGTTTCTTCATCACTTGTTAAGAAACCCTTCTTGACTTATTTTAACCTATAGCTGACATATTTCAGCTTATAATCATTCGGAGGGTCCCCCAATAGCTTTCACATTTACACATTTTGTTTTTTTTGAATTTCGCGGCTATGTATAAAGCGCTACAGAGCTCGTATCTGGCCATACTATACATCTTACAAATCATGGAAAACATCGAGTTAGACCAGCATGTGGCATCTCGTGACATCGCCCAGGAGATGGGAATTAGTCTCCAAAACGCAAAAAAACATTCTGGACCGAATAAACGCCTGCGATATGCTGCTGAAGCGGAACGAACTCGACCCATTTTTGAAGCGGATGGTGACTGGCGACGAAAAATGGATCACATACGACAATATCAAGCGAAAACGGTCGTGGTCGAAGGTCGGTGAATCGTCCCAAACAGTGCCCAAGCCGGGTTTGACGTCCAGGGAAGTTTGAGCGGTTCCCATATGGCCAGACGCTTAATTCTACCATCTACTGTGAACAACTGGTCCGCTTGAAGCTAGCGATCGACAACAGGAGGGGTGTAGTGTTCCACCAGGACAACGCCAGGCCAAAACAATTCGTTGACGACTCGTCAGAAGCTACGGGAGCTCGGATGGGAGTATTTATCGCATCCACCATATAGCCCGGACATAGCGCCAAGTGATTACCACCTGTTCCTAACCATGGCGGACACCCTTGGTGGTGTAAAGTTGAACTCAAAAGAGGTTGCGAAAAGTGGCTGTCCGAGTTCTTCGCAAATAAGGATGAGACCTCCTAAATGGGTTATCATGAAGTTGACGTCTAGATGGAAACAGATTATCGAACGAAACGGCGCATATTTGAACTAAATCCGATCACAGTAACACTTTTTATAAAGCATTGAATAAAGAGCAAAAAAGCAGAAGGGAGTTCTTAAAAAATATTTTGATTATTATAAAACATAAGCTGCAAGCATTGGTAGAGTCTTAAAGCTCCGCAATATCGTAAAAAGTTGATCAAAGATCTTTATTCACACAATCGCCTTGTCATTGCACTGAGAATCGAATGAAAATTACGAAAAATTAGAATTAAGCCAATGAGATCGGCATTTCATAACTGACTAATGTTGGAATCATGAATCAAATTATAGACGGCGCAGTATACAAATTCTATGAAATAGAAAATTAAAATATGAGACGTGCATTGATGCGAAAACTCCTTTTAAGACACTGGATTCCATATGCCCTACTTAGATTTGCAATAAATAACATTAATCCCGGTCTCAAGTCTCTAATAGAAACTCATCTATGGTGAAATCTATTTAGTGACTTTTTGATATTCTTGTGAGTTTGTCTCTCCTCAAATTGAGCAATATCAGTATCTGACAAATGGAGGAAGCAATTGGGCTAATACATATATATTATAATGAAAACAAAACGAGCCGAGGAAGATAAGTAATGCAATAATAGTTGTAAATTTGCAAAAATGGATAACAAAGCGTTTATCTTCCAGCTACATTCACAGGCACAATAAGGCAATAATGAATATTCCTTTCGATATAAGGAAACTACATTTAGGATATAGAACTGAGGTGAAGTAGAAGGAAAGAGAGAGTGTATCAACTAAGCTCATCCAATATCTTAAACATTAGGAGAGTTTGTATGGCAATTATAAATAGCGCGTGGTTGATATAAAGAGAAGACAACTTCAATCAAGACTTCAATTATGAAATATTTGACTTCGAAGGAAACAACCTTTATTTTTTCTGTTACCGATTTCCAATAGTCGGGCTACTCCATATGAACACACTTAGATTTTAATCTGGTCGTGGACTATTTGTTCAGGATTAAATTTATGAAGAAGTAAATGGTTTTGTAACTCCAAAAATAAGCAAAACCAAAAGTTTTAACTTTTTTCAAAAAATCGTCTCAGGAAAACATCTTCTCATACAATATCTATCTATGGAATCTATATCCATATGTGCAGTTCTTTTGAGTTGAATTCCATATGGTTTGTCGCTTGTTGGTGTAAAACGATGTGTTAAGGCTCATTCTTCAACCAAATGTCTCATCTGAGGTACACAAAATTTGACGAGAAATAATTTTCTGTAACATTTTATCTTTGAAGAGCATTCGACCACATTTTTTAACTCGAAAAAACTAATTTCAAGAATGCATAGAATTCTTCGAGATGTTATGGATCGAAGGTTTCTTACCAGGAGTCTTCTCGAAAAAACCGAGTTTCGAAGGAATTTACAGGGATAAATCTGACATGGATCTGATAAGATCGATTAAATCTGACATACTTAGACACTTTCCTCGAATTCCAAGTGACATCTTCGTTTTTGATTCATATAATAAAATGGCAAAAATAGTAAGATTTATCCAAATTAAATTTTCTTCATTTCAGAATTTCTTCACGAAAATCTTGAAAAATACAATTTACGATAACAGTCATACTAACCGCGAAGAGGATGTATGCACTTTCTTTGGGGTTTTTCTTATACACCACGATTTATCTATGCTTGAGCGTTGCACTTAGTATTGCTTAGTAAGTTGCTTTCAAATAACAACTACAATCGAATTTATTGCTCATAAATTCTGCCATAACACTAAGCATAAGTAATGATTACTACAAGTAATCGCGGCACTGCAACAACGACTCGGGGGTTTTTATGCTACACAGTACTTAGTATTCCGTATTCCGTCTTCCAGCGGACAATTTCACGCTGCCACAATTTTGCACGGTTGCTCCGCCTCACAACGCAACACAGCGTAGCTCAGCGACGATATCGACGGCGATGATGACGATGACACGTAGCGTGTTTATTAATTATCCACTATTTATTTGCGATTGGCTAAGCATTGCACAACCGTTACTTTTTTCTATGTTTTTTGTTGTTGCTTTTGCTGGCAAACAGCATTTAACGACAGCAAAGTGCCGCTAGTGCTACACAACGGTGTTCTTATTCTGCACATTTTACGAGCTACAGCATAAGGTCGTTTGTTAGCAGAGCAAAAACAACAAAAAACCTTGAATTTTAACTGTTTTTGTTGTTGTTTCTTCTTCCACTTCTGCTTCTGCTTCTTCTGCTGCTGTGCAACGAACTCTTCATACAAATGACTATCAATTGCAATAATTCACTGTGATTGTTGTTGTTGTTGCTGCTGCTAGTTTGCGTTTTTGCCGCATTCTTAGACGCTTGCTGCATCACAAACAAATTTCCATAAACAACTCAACTCGCCTGCAAGCTCATCCGCATGCGCGCCAGTCTAAGTCTAAGTGAGGCGTCTAATAATGATGGATTAGCACATCAGCGACCGCAAAACAGCGCTCCAACTAAGGCAATTGTACATTAAAATGAAAAACAAAACACAAAAACAAAGTTGAACAACAAAAATTAACACTTATTCTGTGAGTGATGGCTTTTGGGCTGGCTGGCATTGCTTATTTGTTCCACTAGTCATTGTCATTAATTCTGTCTAATACAAATCTTTTGAGGTGTTCTCTTTTA
Source organism: Zeugodacus tau (assembly GCA_031772095.1). Taxonomy (NCBI): domain Eukaryota; kingdom Metazoa; phylum Arthropoda; class Insecta; order Diptera; family Tephritidae; genus Zeugodacus; species Zeugodacus tau. The sequence goes on along the minus strand of CM062653.1, from coordinate 58,958,407 downwards.
GTTTTTTGTTCCTTTGTTGTTATTGTTTTTGTTGTTAGTTTATTTTTCTGTTTTGTTTGTTATTGTGTCTTCATGCCGTGCCAGAGGTCAGCGCCATATTATTTTGACGGCCACGTTTTCTTTCAACGCAAATTGACCCATTAAGTGTGAATTTGTGGGCAATTAATCTTAGCGTTTAGACTAGTATGCTAGCTGCTAGTACGTTGCGTTGAAGACACGTGCCAACCGATTTAGTTTATATAAAATTTAATATAAATGGAATGGAGAAGCTAGAAGAGAATGATCTTATTCAATTGTTCCGTAGTATTTTAATGGAACAGTGTTACCACTTATTCGTGACTATATCCTTATCCGCAAGCCAAAATATAAATCCCAAAGTAATTCTAAACCACCAAATTCAAAGCTCTCAGTGCTCTATTTGAAAATTTTAAAAATTTATAAATTTAATTCATTCACTTTTACTTCATTGTATCGAGGTAATCCTAAAAAGCCTATTATACAGAGAACGAATCCATACAAATTATTATAAAATGTTGCAGCAGCATAAAATAATCCCCAAATAATTTTTAAGGATACTGCCATGTTGAGCTTTTAACTGGTTTAAATTCAGATCCATTCCGGTAGACGGGTTCACATCGCTAGATCATTATGGCCCAAAGTAAATCGCAAGTGGTCAAGGGAACTCTTCGTCCTAAACAAGATCAATCTTTCCAAAGTCATAGAAGGTCTAACTGGTCATAGAAGGTTGTTCCATCGGGATTCACGCGGTCAAATTAAAAATTTTAGCGGATGCTAGCTGCAGAAGCTGCTTGGAAGAAGATGAAGTAGAATCCTCCCAACATTTTGAAACCTTTTGAAAAGTTACGCCTTTGCGAGATCTAGGCAAAAAGTCATTGGATCTCACTTTTTTGGGCGCCACCAGGAATTAGCGGATATAAAAGTTAAAAACCTGTGCTTGAAACTTCTGGTTGAAAATATGGGAACACAAAGGACTGTTTTTAATAGTCTAAGTGGGTCTCCTTTTTAAGGAAACAGCCTTCGTACCTAACCTAACCGGTAGACTCTATCCATATTAATTTCGCAAACCCCCTGTATGCTAAGCTAAATTGTTTCTCTGAATTTCATATTTCTTAGATAATTTTAACCCTTTAGTGACTCAAGAGGTCGCTTTGACAGTAAATAAATATTATTTTTATATCTCTAGGATTGTCTAATTACGATATATATATGCACTAAAAAATCTCAAGGCTTACTTTTTTAGAAAAAACGGTAATTGGTAAAATAAATATAATAAATTTCAGATGATTTTTGCACTTAGCGAAATATTTTGTTTTAGAGTAACGTCATTAAGGGGTTAGGGATAGTCAAGATTTTCAAAAAATCTTTTTTTTCTGCATTTTCGTTAAGTGTAATAGCTTAAAAATATACTCTGAAAATTTGAAGTTTAGCTGATAATTGTTTTTAGAGTTATTCGACAAATAACAAAGATCGCTCGGGCTATCCAACACGCTAGTGTGAAACTTTAAATGCGTTTTTCTCAAAACTATGATTTTTGAACTGGTGACAACTGTAACTCGAAAACCACTGGGTAGATTTTAATGAAATTTCTACAGCTTTTTGAATACATAATAAACTCAGGCCTGAACTAAAGATTTTTTTTCAAAAATTTCTATTTTTTAAGACCAATTAACTGTTGATTTTTTTCCGAAAATCTATTATAGAAAACAATTTTCCGAGGCCGCCATTTTGATAATTTTTGAAAAAATGAAAAAAGCTTCGATCAGACCCAGGATTATCTATTTATAAAACTAATTTTTTTATCCGATTGATTTTAGATGAATCTCCCAGGACTTATGATTATCACCGCAAGGACCTTTTTTTGAAACTGGGTTAACACAGACAGCTAGATATTTGGAAATTATAATTTTTTTTTTTTTCAAATTTTATAATAATTTATAATAATTGTATAATAATGCCATATTATTACTTTTGTAAAATGACATGATTTAATAGCAAAAAAATATTACTGAAAATTCTCAATTTTTCATGTCTCTGACTACCCCTATCCCCTTAAGTAAATTATTCGTCCAATTAACCCTTAAGTGCCAGGTCCACTTTTTGAAAAATTTCATAGAATTTATGAGTAAAATGGGCGATTATAACTTGTTTTAAAATATAAGGCACATAAATATATTTTATAAGAGTTAACTCATTAACTTAATTCAAAACATTAATACAATTAATTCAAGAGTTCACAGAAGGGTTAAGATGTTCTCGGAAGGTATTCAATCAAAAAGTTCATATAAAGTTTTCACTTCAAAAGTCAAATTTTATATAATAGTTTACTTTTGCGTCTGCCTTTTCTTCTTTATCTTTAACTCTGTTAATCCCACTCCACAACTACTTTAAAAAATTCCATGGACCACAGACTGATGGCGCCTTACATCATTAAAGGCAATGGATACTGGCATATATGATAAATTAACAAAATTGTTATATTGAACTGGCATTTTTTTTTTGCAAAAACTCATTTGTAAAAGCTTTTTTGACTCTAATGAACACACCAAAAGCATATGAACACCGTTATTTGTAGTTGGTGCGGTTGCATCAGTGGCAGCATTCGGCTGTTACCAACGCCCGCATATTGGCCAAACACACACAACAAAATTGCAGCATGAAAATGGCAATGCGTGTGTGCTGAATGAGAATTAGAGGAGTATACACACTCTACTATTAATCCCGATAGAGCTGTTGATATACAATAAGCTATCAGCGGAATTTTGCAATATTTGTATTTATGGTTAATCGTGGTTGCAATCGTCTTGCTGAATTCTATAGTTTGTATGAGTGGTCTGTGGAAATTTTGTTTGTGGAAAATTAGAGATGAAATAAAAAATTAAATGTACAAAATAGTAAGCGCAAAGCATTAATCTTGCTTCAAAGATCATTTACCCAATTATAACCGAAAAAGTTATTAAATAAAAAAAAAAAAAACTATTCATAAAATTAATTAAAATTATTTAAACTTAATTAAAATGTGTTGAGGAGTTTCTCAATCGATTTTGCTCATAACCAAATCAAGATTTTAACATTTAAAGCAAATTAATGACCAGCTAAACACAAGTAATATTGAATGTGAGAGCTTACTTAATTAAACAATAAATCAGAGAAGCTTTGAATATACATATGTATGGTAGAGTGTATTTTATTTCATTATAAAAATGATAAGCAGCTTTCAACATTTCGTAAAATGTACTTAAAATAAAATAAAAATGCTATAAATATCTGTTAATTGTTGATTTATGAGGTAAATTACGCAAAAATGATTTAAGTAATCAATAAATATATACTTTGCTTGTTTATAAATAGACAAATATATCCGTTAAGGGGCTATACCAGTAACCCATGAAAAATTTGAGGATTTTCGTGAATTTTTTTTTTTTAAGAAAATATTCGATTGAATGTTTCGAAGTTTTTTGGACATAATAAGGTATATTTTCAGCTATATTTTTAGATTTTTTGTTTTATAAAAATATCGGATTGCAAAAAAGAAATTTCCCCAACTAGTTGAAACAAAAAAAATCAAAAAGGTTATTAAAATTGAAGATTTCCCTATACAAATGCAAAATTAACAAAATGTCGAGTTTTGAAAAAATCATCGTCCTTTTTTAAATAAAAAATGGTCGTTTTTTAAATGCAAAATTGACAATTTTCAACAAATCAAAAACATAGTAAATATATTCAAGAAAACTCAGTTTAAATTTGTCGATCGGTCAATTTCTCGTGGAGTTATGATGCCAGCAATTTTGAGAAATGTCTTTTCGAGAAAAAAACGTTTAAAGTTTCGACTATAGCGGCTTATATCTGCAAGCGGTTGCTCTTTAGAACACAGTCATTCAAAAACTATTCAAGATACGACCCTACGGCTTTCACAGGATAATTTTGAAAATGTAAACTATCGAATAGCAAAAAATTAAACAATCGATTTTTTGAAAGTGTCTCACTGGTATAGCCCTTAAGTGTTAGAGCGTATTAATTTAAAAAATATATATCGCTCATTTACTTGAATAATGTCACAACTCAAAAAAGTCGATCTTTCAGGAGAGCGATTTAAAGTTTTCAATTGTCTTTTATTAGCAAATATAGAAAAATTCCATAAGTTTATTGACAAATCTAGTGGCGTGTAATATATTAAATACAATGTTAAGCATAAATGGGTCAAATAGAGTGTACTAATGCTTTTTCTTGGGCATAAACGTTACCCACTTTGAATTATGTCGTTATTTGTGAAAAATATAAATAAATTTCGCCGTCATAAATCAAATGTGTCGTTTTTGTTGAAAAAAATCAATACGAAAAATTTAATTACTTTTCACCAATATCGTTGTAATACAAAATATGTCGTTCTTTCTGAAAAAAAAAACCAAATTCACTCTATGACAATATGTGTTGTAAAACAAAATATGTCTCTCTTTCAGATAAAAGTCCATGCCTCAATCTGGCACAACTGAGAAGTGTCGTTATTGTGGTTAAAAAATATTGCAACATAACAAGTTTAATAACGGCACATTCTTATTTCACGGTTTATTTTTCTACGCATCGGAATGAAATTTTTATACAATATGGACGCTGAAATTGCGCACATTTCTGCATACTCAACTCAAAAATTGTGTTTTTTGAGTTGTGACACTATTCAAGTAAATGAGCGATTTATTTATTTTTTTTTTTTTGTTATTTAGCAGTCTATTGAATTTAATTAAAATCAACAAATCAATGACTTTTTGCACTTCTCTGTATCACTATGTATATATTATACCACCTTATGCACATACATATTTATACGAAATATATACATATTTTTTTTATTTTAGTAATACATCACCTTTTTACAATAATTTAAAAATCATGAAACAACAATTTCTTTCATAATCCCCCCACTGGTATGAAATCGAGTTCGTTGCTTAAGTCTTTTGTTTACTTTCAAAGCATCCTCCTTAGAATGACTTTAAGTATGTTTATACAAATATTGGGCGTGAATAGCATTAAACACTGGCCTCCCACCAATGTTTCAATAACAAATAAGTACATATGTATATATACATATATGTATGTATATACATAAATGGTTAAACGTGCTGAACTCACGTACTGCCTTCCTCATAATCCCACTAATGGCCAATTAAATTAAACAAATAAAACCATGAAAAACTCAACATCAACAAAAGTAAATGTTTTGCAGTAGATTTTTTCTCACATATGTTTACACAAAAACTCATTGTAAACAAATATCTGCACATCATTCAATTAAAGCTCATCAATCAAAAAATAATATTTGAACAACTAAGCGCTCATTACTGCTGCACTGCTGGCAAGCCAAAAGCCAAAGTAAATGTACATATTTTTTGAAAAACGAAATTGCTTTTATTTTACCGTTCATTTGTTGCCATTTGCCGCAACATGAAGATGGATCGCAGCAGATTGCATGAGGAAGACCGCAAAACCAGTAATCAGTCAAAATTCGGTATTGTCCGCGTTCTGCTTAGTTGCTGTCCATTAGCTACGTTGTTATGTTTGCTTAAACTTGTTCAATGCTGATTCTGTTTTGTTTCCATTATTGTTATTTGTTATATTTGGGTGCTTGTTTTTCTTTCAACTTTTTGCTTGAGATTACTGGCTCGATTGTAATCATTTCAATTACTTAAACAAATGATGAATTTACAATTTCTACAAATGCCAAAATTTTTTTTGAGCTCGACAGCATTGCCTTTTACCGATAATTTATGACCGCAGAAGTTATTGCTAATCTTTTTTTGGTGTTTTTTTTTTGTAAATTTTAATTTTATTTCATTTTATTTTTTTCTTAATTTTTTATAATTTTTTTTTCAAATTATTTTTTTATAAATTTTTTTTCTATTTTTTTGTGTTTTTTTCGCCAGTCTCGTACATGATTTGTTCTCCATCAACGTCAAAAATCCACAAAAAACAGCAGCAGCGGCAGCTTATGGGGCCGTACCCGCCGCCGCCAGCAACATGATATTTGCAACAAACTCAATCAGCGGTGGCAACAATAGAAGCGATTTCACCGCGGTGAGTGCTGCCGCTGTGTAATGCTGTTGTTGCCGCCTGGTATTTAGCTATGTTACATTGCTTATTTTTGCCTTTTTTGTTTGGATGCCATGCTTTCAGACCCTCAGTTGAACTGTGTTGACCCCTTATTGGTTATTGCCTTCTCGTGGCGTTGCGAGTTGTCGGCAGTGGCGGCGATTGTTTGCGATTCTTTAATCACTTATTTTCATACATAGGTAATTTTTTTGGCCATTGTACATATGTACATATATACATACCAACACGTGTAGATATATCTGAAAGTCTATAGAAAAATCCTTCAAGTGTGGATTCTTATTTTTCTGGTGTCTTTGAACTAAAGCTACTTTCATTCTGATTGATTTGGGCATTATTATCGAGTAGACGAATTCAGGGCAATAACCCTAATAAGATCAAGATTAAAACAACTTTTGTGAAGTGAGGAAACATCATGTGAAAAAACAGCATCAAAGCCACACCAGATTGCTTCAGTTGAAACTGACCTCTTTGATGACCACCATTGTCAATTTTTAGAGAAATTATGCCTCTTTTCAACTTGCTGTAATCGCCAGGTCTTTGACTCTAAGGATTTGTTATTAACAAGAACTTGTCTTTAAGAAGAAGACCATGGAAAACTCTTGTTGGCATGAAAATGAGATTTGTTTACTCCAGAGATTACTTAATTTCTCAGGGGTGCGCTTCTTCAAACCATTGAACCAAAACGCCGAAGAGTGAACTGATGACGATCATGAAAACCTAACCTCAATCACAATTATTTATTACACAATTATTATTATATTATCCGATTTTTCGAATTTTTTATCGCAATAATAAAGTTCCTTTTTCTTCAAAATACTTCTAAATTAATTACTTTTAATTTAAAATGCGGAAATCAGAGACTAACTGGGTCATTAATCCTCTATACTCTTCCGTACCCTTTACAGCTTCTTTTTGCTAAAAATAGTATTACTTTACCATTAAAGTGAATCCAAATTAATCAATTACCAATTTAATTTTATTATTAATTACAAAAAATTAAAATTTTTTTGATTTCGTATTAACTCTCCTTAAATGAACTCCGTAATATTAATTGCAAGCTGGCAATCAAATCAACAAAAATTTACAACAAAAACAACTTGAAGTATCTGCAACAATGCAGCACAGAGACCTCATTTAAGTTCACTAAGTAGACAGCGAAAAAAAATTGCGGAGGCGTTGCCACCCCACCCAATTATTAAATTTGGAAAACTACTACAATATTTCATTGTTTTGATAAGAATTTTTTATTGCAGACTGCGGCGGCTTGCCGCTGCATTGAATGCAGTCAATAGGTCAAACCAAAAGCAATCATCAGTAATTGGTGGCAAAGTTGCTGGCATTCGTATTATTTCCAGCTTGGCTATTGTTGGATTTGCTTCATTATTTTTTTATCAAAAATAGCTAAAATATCATAGAATTAGAAATATTTGCTTTAAGTCAATATTAAAATAGTGTTATTAGATGCTTTAAATTATGTGCATAAATTCATATAATTTAATATAGAGGGTGTTATTATTCGTATTTATTTGTATATGTTCTTACTTCTTCTACTTCAGAAGTAAAAAGAAGAAATATAGTAGAAATATTAGTCTCACATTTCTAGCTTCACGTCCATCTATATAGAAATTTAAGTCGAATATCAGTCGATTAAGTCGAATATCAGTCTGTTTTTTTTAAAAGATCGTGTGAAAGAGGAATCGTTTTGAATCGTTTTTGAATGACAGCGTTTTAAAGAGCGACCGCTCGCGGGTATAAGCTGCTATAGTCGAGACTTTGAACGCGTTTTTCTCGAAACGACATTTTTCAAAATTGCTGACATCATAACTCAACGAGAAATTGACCGATCGACTTCAGATTTAAACTGAGTATTCTTCAAAATATTTAATATACAATGACCTATGAAGTTTTTGATTGGCTAAAAATTTTACCATTTTTTACCCAAAAAACGACATTTTTTCAGAACTACGCTATTTTGTAATTTAATACTCCGACTCGATCGAGTACTTTCTTTTAAAAAAATCACGAAAATCGCCTAATTTTTCATAATCTAGTTTATGGAATTAGCTAACTCTATTAGAACATATGTACATATATAGTACTAGCAGACCCGACCACACGTTTTCGTGGCTATAGTATACATTAAATTAAGTTGGTCCAATCTTGGCTTCGGCGACGATATTGATTACTCGAGGTTTATTTATGTTAAACAGCATGATGACAACTCACACTACATTTAATTGCCAAGTGAGTGGTGATAGTACAGGCAATTTTAAATAGTTTGGGATAATTGACTACGTCATCCTGGTTTGTAGCTGTGTCAACTCTCTTGGACCGAAATTCTAAATTGTCGCATTAAGATCATCGATATCTTTTTTTACCACCAATATAGGTCATTCAATCAGTCATTTATGGTTATCATATTGAGGTTTCATGTCAGCAAAACTTCTCTTTCGAGTCAATGAAGTGACAGAAATCTGTTGGAAATGCTATTAATCCATCGAGGTGTCAACTGCCAATTATTTCTACAATCGCAATTTGGTATTGTTGCAAAAACACTCATATGTTAGTTGTTAATTGGCGATACTTTATGTGTCGCCACAAATTAAATGATTTTAGGCATGCGATTAGCCCATCAGTAACAGTTGATCCAGGAATAATTGGAAGAGTCTGGCGTAAATCACCTACTAACAGAATTCTGGCTCCACCAAAAACGTTCATCGAGAATCAAGATCTTTTAAAGTCCTGTGCAGTACCTCCAACGACTTCTTGAATATTTGGAAAATTTTCGTTATAGCGCTATTTTTGGCGATTTTGCCGACTGGTGTTTTGTTCATTTGCAATTTAGGAGTAATTTCAAGGCCGAATGTGCCGTTTGTTTGCCTACTAACAGGTGCCAAGTTACCCCTATTCCCGTTAACCTTGGTGGTGAAAATGCGTGAAATTGGTTCTGGAATCACATCAGCCCTTATATACTATATATTATGATTTTCTATGGGACTTTATGCCGAATATATAGGTCAAACTGTTTGTTATCTTAATAAAATTACATTAATAAATTGCGAGAGTATAAAATGTTCGGTTGGACCCGATCTTAGCCTTTCCTTATTTGTTACTAATTGTTTTGGGCTATCGATACAATCTTATGCAATTGAACTATAACAAAAATATTTTAACAAAGTAACAATGATAACCTTCAAAATATTATTTTTTTGTTTTCTCTTTTTATATTTTTCTTTTCAACTCGAATAAAATTCTCTTATTATTATCTTCCTCGAAATTTTTCCATATTTACTCTCTTTCTAATCTTTTTCTGGCTTTCCACAAATATTTCAAGACTAAAATTAGCCAGATCGGTTTGGCCGTTGTCGTTCCCGAGTGACGCCTACAACTCTACAACGCATAGTTAGCCGTTTCGGAGCCTATTCGAGAAAAACAAACATTTCCTCTTTATAATATTAGTATAGAAGTATAGATTTATATAGGTTGGCATCTTCGCCATTAACCGAAACAAATAAGGATTTCTCCTAATGCCCATATTTGAATAAAAGCGGGACTCTGAATCAGTCAATATAAAATACTTTGATCGTAGCATCACGGGATTAAATTAAATAAACACTGTTTCCGCCTTCATATCCATTTTTGGAAGAAAATTTTGAAAATCCCAAAATTTCGGGATTGTTTAACACATGAAATAATTGATCAAAAGGAGAATTCATTTTACTGAAAAAATAATATATACTTTGAATGTCTCGAAAATTTCAGGTTTGATGATTATGGGCTTGGGTTTGAACAAAATAGTTATCGAATTCACTTTATTGTTCGATAAAGCATGATCTACTCATACATATTTATGGCATATAGGAAGTGTTTTAAGAGTCAGAATGATTACTTAACACAACAGGAGGCCGTTGATTGGATAATAGAGAAGAATATGATGATTCTGAATATGTCATATTAGGCATTCCTCCTAACCCTGCCATTGTGAATGATGAAGAGGTGGTACATGCAGACGATTGGCAGGCTCTGGTATGCCGAATGACGTAACTGGAAGAATTGAGATAGCTCCACGTCGTCAAGATGACTCCGATTGGAATGAAAGTGATGAAGAAACACTGGCAAGTTTTGCCAAGCGCAAAAAGTTGATCGAGAAAAATTTAGCGAAGCAGTTAGACGGGGTTCGGGGTAATTATAGCATGAAATATCACTCTACTGATTTGGTTAAAAAACGAGTTGATAGCTTTGTTGATATAATAAGCGTTCGAACCCCCACGGATTTGTTTGAAAAACTAATGACATACATAGATGTTTTAAAATGATTGCAAATCTGCCGATCTTTGTGTTCCAATTGTTATAAATGTAATAAGTCGTAAAAGAAATCTAAATAAACCTCTATTACTCTGACAAAATGTTTAAGGTAAGACTTCTATGTCCTTATTCAGAGTATTTTAAGCCAATGGAGTTCTTTACGACACACATTCAGTGTATGAGTCCATGATTAAATACTTTGGTCGACATTCTGCAAAACAGTTTTTAATGGGAAAACTGGTTAGATTTGGATATTAATGTGTGCTGTGGTAAGACAGTAGAGATGACTAATGATCAACTTGATGAATGAGTAATTTCTTAGTTCTTACTAGCACAAATTCAATTTCATACTTAAACTTCCCATTGTCCCCAGGTGAGGACACGAATTTTTCTCAAAAATTAAACAAAAATTTCTAAGGTTTTTCCTTTAAACTTCTTATTTGGCAATAAATGAATTAATAAATGACAATGAAAACAATTTCCAATCACCAGATTTGAGTTGGGCGTTAATGGGTTAAAAAAGTGAAACCAATTTAATCTCGAAATTAACATAGTCCCGAAATTTTGGAATTAAATGAAAAATAATAATTTTACTATTCGAACAATACAGCCAGATTTCTTTATTCACTTTCTTGTTCATTCTATATTACTCAATTTGAATAAACAGGCTTTACTCATTCAAAAAACTGGCAGATACTCCGCCATATGGCATTTAAGATATTTACGCTGTCAATAAATATTTGAGGTGATTAACATTTCAAATTCTCTTTTTTTTTCATTTATATATGTATTTTTGTTTCACTTCAGTATTTACCTTATAAAGCTACATAAATTTGCATACTATTTTGTTCATTCAAGTCGAAAATGCGAACGGCAAATCGGTTCCTTTTTTATCACATACGTAATTGCCACAAAATCATGCGAGTAAATGAACTCGCTGAAGTTAGTATTGATTTTTTTTGCGAATACTTTTTTGTTTACAATTTCACAGCGTTGATGCGCAAGCGCAGTAAAAAAATATGAATGTAAATTATCGCTAATTGAAGTAGCCGTTTATTGCTGCACATTAGTTATGTTAAATATTTCTTTAAAAATATGTCAACGCGTTGATAACAGTGTCCACTTTGCGTCATTCATTTATCATGCATACGCTTGTGTGGTGTATATATTTAAATTTATGTCCTTTTAGTTGGTAAGATAAGCATCTGTATAAATAGTACACCATGGTGTAACTTCCTTCAAAATATTAACAATTCAAATTTCAGATATTTTTGCTGCAGCTTTAATACATCTAATTTTAACGTCATTTTTTTTCTTTTCTTAATTTATGCCACGCTTATCAAAGCAGCTTTATTTTTAACAACAAGCTGTTAAATTAAAACAGCACATTTAATATATTGTGACATGCGAGAGCTACTCAAACGAAATGAGAGTAATGAGTGAGATTGTATGAATTAATTGTGAAAAAAATTTGCGAAGAATTTATTGCAATCGATTACTCGTTTTTGTAGAGTAAAGCGCATGAGAGTTCCCTCTTTTTATTTATTTTATTTATTTTCATATTGTTGTCCTTTTCTCTCAAGCTCTTCACGCGAGTGTACGAAAGTTACAGTTACCTTAGTGCCCAGTATTTATTTTTTTAAGCGAACCTGTATTTCAGCCCACGTTTTTCGAATTCGCAGATTTCATTGAAGGCGCTTCAAAAATATTTTTATTAGGAGAATATCGACTTGTTCTTGATGGTAGAACATAAATTAAAATAAGTCATAAAAAATATTATTTTTGCTCAAAAAAGGCGAAAGAATTCAATAAGGAAACAAAAACATTAAGACACCAAAATTTTATAATTTCATCCAAATTAAATGATAATGGCAACTCTATAAAAATCATCAACACCACAATTATTTAAAATATCTCTCATATAATAACCGAATTTCCTAATTATATTAGATGAAGCTACTACTGACCAGTTGCAATTTCAGTTATTTATAAAGGTGGTAACCCTATTCAAACAAAGTTTGTAAACATTGAAAGTAATTATTTAAAATTGATAGTTGGTTAGTCTATTTCAATTATGATAGCTACTTGTTATAAATCTGTAAAAATTTATAAAAATACATCCAGTAATCGGATCAGCCTATCTCTGTGATCGTGACAAAAAAACAAAAGATATAAATTAAAATAAAAATAGTATTCATTCTTAAATTATGGCTCAAAGGGGTTTCAAGAAAACAGTGTTTGCTTATTTTTAGGTCAACTGAACTCGATATAGTCAAAGCTTTCGAAAGCTATTTTTATACTCTCGCAACATAGTTGCTAAAAAGAGTATAGTAGTTTTGTTCACATAACGATTGTTTGTAAGTCCTAAAACTAAATGAGTTAGATATAGGGTTATATAAACCAAAATGATCAGGGTGACGAGTAGCGTTAAAATCCAGATGTCTATCTGTCCGTCCGTACAAGTAAAAATTGAAGTATCTTGATGAAATTTGGTACACGAATTTCTTGGCACTGCCACGCCCACAAAATGGCGATGACCGAAAACCTATATGGAACTATAACTAAGCCATAAATTATGCTATGAAAGTGAAATTTGTTACAAAGGATCGTCCTAGGAAGGGGCATATTTCTATATCAACGAAACTCTCTGGAGTGGTTTTCTTCAGGCACTTCTTTGTACTGCCTAAAAATGTAGGAAATAAACTACATAACTACAGCCACCTCCCATACAAAGGTTGTGTTTGAAACTATTAAAAATGCTTTAATTCAGTAAGGAAAACATCAAAAACCTAAAATTTCATTATAAAGATGGTACAGAAGAACTGCACTCAAAATGGTATACAAAATTTTAAACGGGCGTGGTTCCGCCCACTTATGGGTCAAAACCATATCTCCGAAACTACTCGACCAATTTAAATGAAATTCGGTTCATAATATGTTCCTGTCATTCCAATAATACGTGGTGAGAATAGTCCAAATCGGTTCACAACCACGCCTACTTCCCATATACCAGAACTTTGAAGTCGATCTGAATCGCATACTTTAAAATATATAAATATGAAAATAAATATATAAATATAAATATGTGAAGATATCGAAACAGAACTTTGCAAAAATACTGCATTAAAAGAGTGGCATCGCCCTTCTAAAAATCGTCGAAATCATTCCATAAGTTTTCAATACCCCATATATCGAATATGGAGACCTCAGTGCTTCTAACAAATTTTTTACCGAAAATGTAGTTAAGTCTCTCAGATATTTTGAAGAAATTCAGAGGGAATATTTGTCTTCTAATAATATGTCTTCGTGCCAAAAGTGAGTGAAATCGGGTTATAACTTCACCTAGCTCCCATATACCTAATATTAGGGTTTTCAAACTTTCAATGGACTTGATACCATATACATATTTATATGGCGAATATGCGGGTCAAATTGTGTGTTATTTAATAAAATTAAATAAATAAATTGCAAAAGTATAAAATGTACGGTTACACCCGAACTTAGACCTGTTTATTATATTGTATGTATTTTTGAAATATACTTAAATTTATTAAAATCGTTTTATCTTCGAAAAAATTGTCTATGAAACTTGGATTTGAGTTTTTTATTAAATAGTTAAAGTATAATTATAAGTATAACATATTTTTAATAAATAAAAAAAATTAAAGTAATGAATTAAAAATTTGATTTAAAGCAAAAATGATCATGAACTTACCATTTTTAAATATATGTTCCCGTTCTCTTCTCAAAACACCCAGTTAATCGAGTTGTAGCTTCAGGGCTCTTAGTATAACACTTAATTCAGTTAATATTTATTTCTGTTTATTCAATGTTTATGTTTTTTTTCACAAATCGCTTACATTCACTTATTTCCACAATTGATTGAGGCCTTCAATGACACTTAGAAATAGATTATTATTATATACATACAGTTAATATAGATGACACAATCACTTCGTGTTGTAAATATATTTTTTAATTTATTGATTTTTTGTTTTTATTTTTGTATTGCTTTTTTATTTATTTTTATTGTTTTTAATGAAAAAAAAATAAAACAAATGCACGTCTGTATGTTTTGCTCGTAAATGGTTTTCAATAACACTGACGTAACTGTTTGGCCTAAAGGCGAATGGCAGCAGGTGATTGCACAGTTATGTAGCACGAATGTGCACGACCAGCAAGCAACAACGACAGCATCGAATTTCCCAAAGCCACACTTGTCACTCATATAAAAAAAAGGTGACAGAAAAAGTGTAGCAGAATTGTTAGCAACAAAATAAAAAATATATATAAAAAAAATTGTAGAGGCCTTAACTATTAGCTGCGCATAGGACTGCCGGTTATTATCAATATTTGTTTTTTTTTTTTTAGCTGTCAGTTTTTTCTTCTTCTTCTTTGTTGTAGTAGCTCGTAATTTTATATCACAAACAACAAAGGTATTATTTTCATTTATGTCAAGGAGTTATAAAGCGGAAATGTGAGAGTGCCAATCGATAAGCACCTACAAATTAGCAAATGTTGAGAAAAATACAACAACAACGAGTAAAGTGTAAATGTAATAAGTAAAGTTTCGCAATACATATATATAAACCAAAACATATGCACAAATAACTGAACCAAATCCTCCCAAAACATTCGACTATTTAATTTCAACGGCGACTCAACGAGCTGCATTTGGCCAATCTTAGCTCACTTTTGGCTAATTAAAACAACACTATGGTACCACCCAAATTTCAGCGGGCCAGCCTAAACAGTTAGCAATTTCTTTTTTAGTTCCTTTTTCTCCTTCTAGCATTGCAAATAACCGTTACAAAAATGTTTGGCCTAGCGCCAGCTGCCTTCTTAGGCTGTGCGCACACTTGGGTGTATTTAGACATAGACTTTTGACCAATTTAATGGCGCGTGTGCGCATTGTTGTAATACTTTAGCAACTATTAAGTGCAAATTTAATTTCGTTTTATTTGTGTTTGCACTTCGAGAATGGAAGTGTTGCTGCTGTTTTAGAATTAAAGTAAGGCTTTGTGGTTGATCAATCACTTAGAGTTTGTTTGCTGATGTTTTAATTTTTTTGGGTAACAAGATGACTTATTCGCTTGTTACCTTATCTGTACATATGTATATGTCTGTAGACTGTATTTATATTAAAAAAACGTACATACCTTAAGCAATTTTGGATTAAGTTTTTATATCTTTAAAATCATTTGACTGATTTAAGTTGAATAATATATTATTATAAAATATAATACGAAACAACTAAAAAAGGTTGCCAGATGCATGTAATTAAAAAAATATCAATCAATAAAATTTAAAAAATATATTACTAAACGTAAAATAAACGTAAGAACAAAATTTTATTTTATTACAAAATTACATTGAGTAGTTGCCACCTGACTTAATTTTTATTTTTTGTGTGAAAGTAATATAATTGCTATAATATACCATAAAATAAAAAATAATAAACCAAAAATAAAATGATTTCAAAGAGTTGAATTAAATTAAAATGGTGTTGCCACCTGAATAATTAACTAATATTTGGTGTAATTATACTCAAACATATTTTATTTAAATAAAAAATATTACCTGATTTAAAATAAACAATTTTAACTAAAATATATCAATTTTCGATCGATTTGAAATTTTTTCCAAAAATAGTTAAATCCAGATATGTATGTGTGTAGACTAAAGATCTATTCAGGTTTATATATACATATATATTTTGTTGTTCATCTCAAGTCAATTCTTACTAAAAAATTGCTAGCACTTTATAGCATCAAGAGTGTTTTAAGGTCTTCAAATTCTTTCTTGGTGAATGTCATTATGTTTTTTAGTTTAATAAAATAGAATCTAATGAAAATTTGAAATAAAAAATTGCAAAAAGTGCGACCGACCGATATTTGAAATATATTGAGGTGTGTTCAAAAAATAACGGGAATTTCAAAAGTTCCATTTGTCAACATTTTTTGTTATTTTATTATCGCGTTTAAAAGTTTAAATTAAAATAAAAAACGTATTACAAAAAATGCGTACGTCATCAACCGATATTTAAAATATATACATATACGAGGTGTTCTCAAAAAATAACGGGAATTTCATAATTTCCGATTGTCAAAAATTTTTTTATTTTTTATTATGTTGATTTAGAAGAACGATGAAATTTTAGCTGTATTCACACTTCGTTGCTTGTATATGACTAGATAGTATAGAGGTGTAGTTAAATATTATTTAAAATTTAATTTATTAAAATATACTGTATACTCTTAATTAAAAAAACTCTCTATAAAAATACTTAATAATCTCATAAACATATTTAATTTATCGCCAGTTAGTGCGAAAGCTATCAAATTTTATTAACATCACAGAGAAAGTTTTAAAATTTTAGTTTTAGCAACATTAAAATATATGAAAATATGTACTCAAGTGATAACGGTCAACAGGTAGTTATTGCAAAAAAACACTTTGTTAAGATAACGATGCTAATATAAATGTTGGTGAATGTACGCCATCATTAAAATGAAAATGATAAAAAAATTGCATTGCACCTCTGTGAGCGTTAATATGTTTAATATATAATTTAGTTTGTAATATATTATTCAGTAAACTTTTTCTATAGCTTTCACATACTTGAAAATATAAATTAAAAACTTTTATGAGCAATTTAAGGGTTTAGGGGTAGTCAGGATTTTCAAAAAATCATTTTTTTGCATTTTCGTTAAGTGTAATATCTTAAAAATATTCTCTGTAATTTGAAGTTAAACCGATAATTACTTTTCGAGTTATTCGATAAATAACAAAGAGCGTTAAGGCACTCCAAAACGCTAGTGTGAAACTTTAAATCCGTTTATCTCAAAACTATGTTTTTTGAACTGGTGACAACTGTAGCTCGAAAACTGCTCAGTAGACTTTTATGAAATTTTTATAGCTTTTAGGATTTTTTTCAAAAATTTAGATTTTTTTAAAACAATTAACTGTTAACTTTTCCCGAAAATCTAAAAAAAGGCTTCGATCAGGCCAACGATTATCTATTTAAAAACCTAATTTTTTTATCCGATTGATTTTAGATGAAAATCCAAGGACTTATGATTGTCACCGCAAGGACCTTTTTTTTGAAACTGGGTCAACACAGACAGCTATAACTTTGGAAATTATACATTTTTTTTTTAATTTTTGTGACTTTAAGTCAAAAAAGTGTATAATAATGCCATATTAGTACTTTTGTAAAATAACATGATTTAATAGCAAAAAATATTACTGAAAATTCTAATTTTTTCGTGTCTCTGACTACCCCTAACCCCCTGAACGATTATTTTTACAGCAAATTAACTTAAAATTTATTAAAAAAAAAATTTACAAAAATATATCTGTAGTTTTCAAATTATTTTTTTTAATTTTCTTTACAAATACAAAAAAAAAAAACTTTTTTTTATAAAATTATTTATTTAAAAAAAAAATTGTTTCTTTTAAAATAAAATAATAATTTTTTTATTCATATTAAATCAGTGTACTAAAATTTATATATATTATTTAACATTTTTTATTTTAAAAAATTGTTTTAAAAATTCAAAAAAAAAAAATTTCATAAAAATAATTTTTTCGAAAAAAAATTTTTAATTAGAAATAAAAAAATTAAAAAATTTCATTCAAATGATTGCTTTTAAATTGTAATAAATTTAAAGAAATGTCATGCTTTGCTTCTTGTGGGAGAAATGGCAGGCTAACGAAATGAAGTTCGTGCCTTAAGTCTTTCGTTTAGAAGTGAAATTTCAATAGCGCTGTTTTTTCGTGGTTATATCTAGACTATATTTGTGCTTTAAATACTCTGCAACATAAATCTGCTGCATTTTTCGAACTCGAAATTTGATATAGTATATAATATATACCAAATATATTTATGTATGTGTCTTCATTAATTTCCATACTGCTACTCTAGTCAAGGCGACTGCTGCAGTAAACGCTAATTTATATTAATGAAATATAAAACATAAATGTAAATTTTAACTATTTCTAGTAATTTAAGCCGCTAATTAACGTTATTAAACTTCAAAATAGTTTTAAAGCATAAAAACAGATTTTCAAAAACACACACACATACACAGCTATGCGTGTATGCAAACCCCTGTGGCATCAAATAGCAAAACATTTATGGACTAATTAACTAATTACAATGATTTACGGGCAAATTAATCACTTTTGTACCTGTCGAAAACATCGAAAACATTTGATGACTGTGCGAAATTTATTGATGCCACCAACAGCACACCAAAAAGGAGCATCAACAGCAATGTAATGATATCATACACACATACACATATCTATTAATATAGCAATAAATGCACTGTAATGCACTTGTAATAACATGTGTATTTATGTTTGTATGTATGCAATAAATGATTGTATACGATTATGTATGTCATAAATTACCGTAAAGTAGAGCAAAACTTGCTGACCATCAAAATCAAAGTATGCCACTGCTGCAACGAATGCAACGAGGCGACGATGAGACAGCGCAGCGCTCACAGGCTGTCAGCGCGCCAATTTGGCTGTTTATTGGCAAGCGGCGGCAAAGCAAAAAAAGGCAGCGTAGCGCAGGTGGCGCGCATTTTAGGTCGGAGGCAGATGTAGTACAGGGCCGGCAGATGACAGCAGGCATAGCGGTCGCCGGCCTTTTTTCTGTAAACTTTTTTGTTTTTGCTGTTTTTGGAAGGTATCAGGCTGGAGAACTGTGCATTTAAAATGCTTGCAACGCTTCACATCGATTTTTATCAATGCGACTGAACTTGTACTTTATTATGCGCATATATATGTACATAGCATCGCATAGCATAGCATAGCATAAAGTAAATATTTTATTGCTTAGTTGTAGTAATTATTTTTGCTCGTTTTTTCTCTACATTTATTTTATTGCATTGCTTCAATAACTGTGCAGTGACTTACAATTACATAGCATATTTTATTATGTTTACGAACGATTTTTATTAATGAGAAACCTAAGTGTCGAATCAAAGTCATAAAACTAAAATGAAGATATTTAAATATGAGGTCAAAGGGTATCTATCAGTTGTTAAAGTTCAAAATGAATTTATTATATTTGAGATTCAGTGTTTATAGCTTATTTCAATAAAATCACCAATATTTTAAGGGTTTCGTGGGAAGTCTATACTGGCGAGAATGTATTATTTGGAGTGGTTTAAAGCACTTGGCCAGAATAGATTATGCTTATAACTCAGCATTTCGTAAAATTCAACGCAAAACAAGGTTGTCCAGCTTATACACGTCTATTTTGAAGACCTCCAAAAAACGTATTTTTAGACGTTTTTCAGAAGTTGGAACTTTACTTAAGCGTATTTACATAATGGAAATTTTCGATTTCGAATTACAGGCTAAGTACCTTTTGGACTATTTGAGATTTCAATATATTTCTTTAAAATGACTTTCGTATCCCATCGGAAAAAAATAAAGGTATGTTCAAAAAATAACGGGAATTTTTTAATTAAAAAATTTATTGGTCTGGAGAGTCCAGCCGCGAAGGTTAGATAAGTTTTTAGGAGCTTGATGACATTAAAATGCTTTCATTATCCCAAGGATAAGAGTTTTTCAATGCACTTATTTTTAAAAATACACATAATAGGTGTGTTCAAAAAATAACGGGAATTTTGAATTTTTATACTCTCGCAACAAAAGTTGCTAAAGAGAGTATTATAGTTTTGTTCACCTAACGGTTGTTTGTAAGTCATAAAACTAAACGAGTTAGATATAGGGTTATATATATCAAAATGATCAGGGTGACGAGACGAGTCAAAATCCGAATGTCTGTCTGTCCGTCCGTCCGTCCATCCGTGCAACGGATAACTTGAGTAAAAATTGAGATATCTTGATGAAACTTGGAACACACGTTTCTTGGGACCGTGAGAGGGTTGCTTTCGAAAATGGGCAAAATCGGACCACTGCCACGCCCACAAAATGGCGAAAACCGAAAACACATAAATTGTCATAACTAAGCCATAAATAAAGTTATAAAAGTAAAATTTGGAATAGAGGATCGCACTAGGAAGGGGCATATTTGGATGTAATTTTTTTGGGAAAGTGGGCGTGGCCCCGCCCCCAAATCGGTTATTTGTATATAACTCGCTAACCTATAAAGCTATATAAACCAAACTTTCTGCAGTCAGTTCTCTTACGTACCCCACCACACACCATGAAAATAGTTGAAATCGGATAATAACCACGCCCACCTCCCATACAAAGGTTAGGTTGAAACTTACTAAAAGTGAGTTAACTCAGTAACGAAAAACGCCAGAAACACTAAATTTCACATAAGAAAGGGCAGATAGAAGCTGCACTCAGATTTTTTTACAAAATGGAAAATGGGCGTGGCATCGCCCACTTATGGGTCAAAAACCTCAGGAATTACTCGACCAATTTCAATGAAACTTGGTTTGTAATAGTTTTCTTACATCCCAATGATATGTTGTGAAAATAGGCCAAATCGCTTCACAACCACGCCTACCTCCTATATAACAGAACTTTGAAGACGATCTGAATCGTTAACTTTACAATATATAAAGGTAGCACTAGTGAAGATATCGATGCAGAACTTTGCACAAATACTACCTTTATAGTGTGGAAGTCCCATTCTAAAAATCGCCGAAATCGGACCATAGATTTTCAAGGCCCCATGTATCGAACATGAGGACCTCGGTGCTTCTAACCTAATATTAGGGTTTCCAACTTTCAATGGACTTTATACAATATATATGATGAATATGTGGGTCAAATTGTGTATTATATAATATAAATAAAGTTAAATAAATAAATTGCGAGAGTATAAAATGTTCGGTTACACCCGAACTTAGCCTTTCCTTACTTGTTTAAATTAAAAATTTCACGGGGTTGAAGAGTCCAGCCGCAAAGGTTAGCTGTGTGGTTATGAGCTTGACGATTTTGATTTTCATTTGTTAAAAGCTCTCACTTCGTTGTTTTCTTGTGAATTCTTGACCAAAAACATTACTGTAACGATGTCCCAGCCTCCAGAAACAGACGAAAAATCGCTGAAAATTTCTAAGGCTATCCCAAAAATCGACTTTGAGCAGTGTTTCGAGCGCTGGTATAAGTGCATAATATCGAATGTGGACTATTTTGAAGTCGACCACAATAAAATAGACGTTGGAATAACGTTTTTTTTTATTTTCCAAAAAATCAAAATTCCCGTTATTTTTTGAACACAACTCGTAAGCTTCCTATGAATCACAAAAATTTATTTAATAAGAATCTTTAACGCAAACACTCTCAGCGAAAATATTTACTACAAAATATTGTGTCTGGCGTGTGCTTCGAATAGGGGCTAGCATATTATATACAAATTCATGCCAACATTTACGACATCAAATTGTCCATTAATATGCTAAATTGCCTGCTGCAACGCCCACAACCTTCAAGCTACAACTACAATTTATACACACTTAACTTAATGGAGACAAGAATTCCAAGTGCAACGAGAAAATTTGAATTTCTGATGAGTTACATTGTAATGTGAGGCACTGTAAGTAAGATGCTGTCGTTGTTGTTTTTGTTATTTGAGAATTTTAAATATTTTTTATATTTGTAGTGTTTTTAGAAATATTTTTCACATTTTAAAGAGTTTTTTTTAATTTTTTTAATGTATTGTATTTTATTGAAAATTTTCGAAAATCTGAATTCAATTTATTTTTGTAATTATTTATTTAATTGTTTTTAAAGAAATTGTAATTAAGTTATTTTCAAAACTTTTTCGAATTTTTTTTACGAAAATTTTTAATTTTGTTTTTAGAAAATGTTTTTGAACTTCAAAATTGTAATTTTTATTTATCATAACTATTTCGAAAACTTTCAAATTTTTTTCAAAAATAATTATTTCATTCAACACAGTTAGTTTTGAAACTTTTTCAAATATCAATATCACTCAATGAACCAATAAATTGTTTCAAAGGATTTATTTTTTTTTTTCTCAAAACTCTTCAATCCCTCATCGTTCACAATCCGTTTATCCACGCTTTCAGCGCTTTTATCATTTTCTTCACACACTTTCACTAATTAAATTTTTATTAATTTTCATTAAATTGTATTAAATTACAAAACACACTTAATCCCTGTGCAATGCTTACAATATGTAATGCAGAAATAATCGTTAACGACGCTTAAAATACAGCGAACGACGTAGCGTGACAAGGCGCTTTGGCGACACGAGCAACACTGAGCGTTTGTTGTTGATCGCATCAGCTCCAAGTCTTTTTCGGCGCAAAATTGTCGTTCGACGTTGGAGCTGCCGCATCGTGCTGGCGAACATCTGCGCACAAACACATACACAAACATCAAACAAATGAAGTGAGTGCACGCCGGAAACTACTTGTTTCGGCGCTTCGGCTACTATCCCAACGCTCGTCTCGGCTGCTCACGTCGTCGCAGCAGTGATGTGCTCTTGCTGCTTTCGCACATTTCCACAAACATCTTTTTAACATTCGTTACTAAAAAAGCTGATAAAATTTGCATATTTCTTTTTATTTTATGAGCGTATAAAGAGAAAGAGCGATTTGAAAGAGTGTGCGTTGATAGCGCTAGCTTAATTGAAAAGCTTTGACTTATAAAACAAAGAAAATCAGTTGTTAAATTGTGATCTATAATACTTTCAAATTTTCCAAAATTCTTAATAAAGCTACATTTTAGAGCTTTCTGTAATCTGAAAGCTTTCAAAAGAGTGTTTTCTTTAAGCCTAAGATATATTAAAAATATGAAAGAAAGAGAGTTATTGAGCACTGTTATTGCCGGAAATAAATTAATTTAATGAATCCCATTAATTGTTGTCGGTGTGAGCAACACGTGAGGTTAATATTCAAAATTTATTTGACACAAATGAGCATTATATTGAAATTTATTTGACGAATTACATCAAACTCAAAACAATGACATTTCAGTTTGTTGAAAATGACAAAGCTCAATGAATATGCATTCTTTCGGGATATAAAACCCCAGAATTGAAAAAAAATATACAAATTGTCTCGAAAGAATACTTTAAGAGATGCTTGAAAAGGCATGATGAATTACTCAAAATGTAATAAATAAAATATTGACAAAATGAAATAAAACACAACCGACAAAAATTTGCCAACCACAGCGAAAATTTCCGTAAAACGTTTGTTGAAAGAAGGAATTAATATTATATATGTATGTATATTGATTCAATTCGCCAACAACAGCCGGCAAAATAAATATTGTTAAAGTACAAGTTAATATATTACATCACTCACCATCATCATTATTCTCACTAATTTGAGAAGACGAGGACTTCAGTGAAGATTAAATATGTGATTTTCAAAACAATGTACTAAAAAATAAGGATTATTACTTCGCGTTATTCAATGAGTTCGCTTTGCTTGTTAGCAGATTTTTTCAGTGTCTTAGTTCTCAAAACTGATTCAATGCTCACACTTTCCTAAGTACGAAACATTTATCTGGCTTTCTTTATATAAACTACAAGTAAGGAACCAAATGTCAATATCGACTCATAATCCTATTATTTACATACTGTAGATGATGAAATGACTCTAAGTAACCGTAAAACAATACTTAGATCTCAATCCTTAGCAATCGATCAACGTGTAATAAGTGTCAATCCATTATTCATGGATGTTTTCGACTGATTTAGATTCGTAGATCCCATTCTGCTTGTAGGTATTTCTATATTATTTTATGATGCTAGATTGTTTCTACGAACCGTTTTTGTAAAAACCCGAAATCCTCATAACAAAACATTCAAAACTGAGGACCTTATTCTACGTAAGATATTCTGAGATCATACAAAGCTTTAAATTTGAACTCCTTACCATATTTTGTATACACTACAGTGATCTGAAAACATTTCAACTACCGACCCCTGTTGGTATTCTACAAAACAATATTTATCAATCAAATATTCAAAATAAATGTAAGAGATTGTTAGGTTTGGACTTCTTTTATACCAGAAAAAAAGGTCTGTTCATTCTAAATAAATCACTTATCGCTAGTTATAAGAAAATGAAACCATCTATCTTAAACCGAATAATAGAAAGAACAAATGCTATTTTAATAGACATATTACTGGTATATCTATCGAACTTATCACGCCAAAGTTCTAAACTGGCTTATCCCAGTATAAGTATTTTGTGGGCGTGGCAGTGGTCCAATTTTGAAAGCAACCTTCCTATGGTGCCAAGAAATAAGTGTGCCAAGTTTTATCAAGATATATTAATTTTTACTTAAGTTACAGCTTGCACAGACGGACGGACGGACGGACGGACAGACAGACATTCGGATTTGAACTCCACTCTTCACCCTGATCACTTTGGTATATATAACCCTATATCTAACTCGTTTAGTTTTGGGTGTTACAAACAACCGTTATGTGAACAAAACTATAATACTCTCTTTAGCAACATTTGTTGCGAGAGTATAATAACGGAGTTATGTGCTGTCTTCGGAGGCGCCAAAAAAGGGTTCCCAACTGCTGACATGATTCCCGCCGATTGAGTAGCTGAAACCATTAAAATCTAAAAGGTTATTAAAGTTGAAAATATTTCCTATAGAATGACCTAAGATTTTTGAAAAAAAGTGGTGTTTATTTGGGTAAAAAGATTGTCGTTTTTTAATGTAAAATTTTCAACTAATCAAAAAGATCTTGGGTCATTCTATAGTAAATATATTCAAAAATACTTAATTTCAATTTTCAACCATAGAGGTTTACATATATTTTGAGCGGTCGCTCTTTAGAACGCTGCCATTCAAAAACTATTCAAGATATGACCTTGCCGATTTCACAGAATATTTTTGAAACTATAAACTATCGAATAAGCAAAAAAAAATTGTTAAAGTGTCACACTGGTATGGCATTAAAGGGGGTAATTTTTCAGAGCGTCGATTACCCTTTGGGCAAAATGATATATACTTAAGTTGTAATTTATTTTTGTTTAAAAAATAATATTGAGTATGCAAATCGAATAATAAATACGAAAAGTGAGAGAGCCATTTCTTGATCTCGGAATGGAATAGAGAACAGATGCGACTATTTTTGAACCAAGTAACCCTGATATCTATTGTCATGTGCATTGTCACGCCGATTTTCTACACGAAGTCGCAGCAACTTCGATCTGCTTTAGAATTAATGACGATAAAATATAGAGATATACTTTTATATACACTATTTTCTTTCAAATTTTTTGAATTATTATCGGATTATATTATCATATTATATTAATATTATCGGAGTATATTTTTTTTGTATTACCATTTTTGACCTTTGACCAGGTGTTTCGAAAGTCATCTATTGAGATTTTTATCGGGGAAGCTGATAGTATCTTGTGTTAAATACCTCGCTCATCCAATTGCAATCTAGTTATATGACAACCATGCATACTATATACGGATATTCGAAGTTAAAATAATTGGAAATATATTTTTTAGATTAATTATTACGTTAGAACTTCAAACGCTTTTTATTTCAAACAGTCATCGCACTGACATTGAATTACAAAATTATGCATACATATGTATTTACAAGAATTCCTTTATAGGCTATGCTTTTTAACGGAAAATGTAGCGGTTACCCACTAAAAACTAAACGATTAACCAATACAATTTGTTATACATTTCTCAACTTGAAATTTTATTATAACATTACATACAGGCATCTGTGGACCAGCCTATAGTACGTCTCAAATGTCGGCATTATCTAAAGTCTTACGCTTTAATAATGCATACTTCAGTGACAATAAGAAACTCTGAAGTTGTAACCAGAAACCCAAGTGACAAATAACAAAAAACAGGCTTGTCAACACATGTTTTGTGCCTACAAACACACAGACAGACACACAGTGAGAGACTATGGGGCGTTAATGAGTTTGCGGTTAATTTGTTAAATGGCATTTTGTGGCAGGCTGAAATTTGTTTGAATAGAAATTGAAATTGCTTTTATTGCAATCTAAGTACCTTGACAATTTTCGTTAATGTACACATTATTGATTTTGTCCACATTTGTTGTTTTTTTCTGTTATTTTTTGCGTTGTAAATCCATTTTGAAACATTTTTGATTTGTCATTTTTTTAATTTGCTTATAATACTAATGCGATGTTTGGCTTTGTGTGCTCAACGAATTATGTCTCCAAGATAATTAAACAATCAATTTAGTGGTATAAACATATATAGTATATGTACATACTGAGTGTATATTTCAGTGTTCTGCGCCCAATGATGTGTGACAAATCGGTTAAATCACATTGTCAACACCAGGGACACTGTAACATAAGTAATCTATTACAAACACGCTTCGTTAGACAAATAATGTGCGCATTCGAAATTTATATTTGAATAAATTTTATATAGACGAACACAACTCTGCTTAATAGCTGTCAGACCTTCTTGATTTTATACATGAACTATAGTAAAGGGCCATTCGTACTTATAGACATCCACGGATTATTTTTCGAAATTTTCCTTATCAGAATATTTGTGTTTTGAGATTTTATTACCAACATATAATATATTTTTATATTTAAAATCTCCTTATCCTTATCTGAATCATTCATGTATCAAAAATGATTCCCAAAATATTTTTGCTCCTTATTCAATGCTTTATAAAAAGTGTTACAGTGATCGGTTCAAATTAGTTCAAATATGCACCGTTTCGTTCGATAATCTGTTTCCATCTAGACGGCAACTTCATAATACCCCCCTCGTGGAATCCCGCCTCCTTATTTGCGAAGAACTCGGACAGCCACTTTTCACAAGCCTCTTTTGAGTTCAACTTTACACCACCAAGGGCGTTCGTAGATGGTAGAATTAAGCGTCTGGCCATATAGGAGCAGCTCTTAGGGAATGATTCCCTTCCAATCCCACCAAACACACAGCAAAACCTTCCTGGTCGTCAATCCCGGCTTGGCCACTGTTTGGACCGATTGACCGGCCGTCGACCACGATCGTCTTCGCTTGATATTGTCGTATGTGATAAATTTTTCGTCGCCAGTCATCATCCGCTTCAAAAATGGGTCCATCCCCCAAAGCACCATTAATCTCACGGAACATTTCTCTAGCGGATTTGCCTTTAACGAAGGAAAACTTAAAAATAGCGCGAATTTCGGCTTCACCAACTCCATGTTTACACGTCTATAACTGTTGAACGCAATATCCAAACTAATCATGCATAGCGTCGTTTTGTAGGTTATGTCAAGACCTTTCAAAGATGTATAGTATTTCTAGATACGAGCTCTCTAGCGCTTTATACATAGCCGCCAAATTCAAAAGATAAAAAGGACATTTGATAACCAAATTTTCCTATTCCAGATTTTTTACCCCCGGGATATACTCATATGATGATCTCTCTTATTAAAATCTTCTTCTTTTCCTTCTTTAACACTAGAACCGTGGGTCGCTCTGGGCCAAGAACACCAAATTTCCTCTGGCTCTGCAAGTGCAGACAGGTCCCTATTCACTTGGTCCTTCCATGGGTTTCGAATCGAAGGATTTTTTCACTGGAGCATCGTACGACAAGGCCTAACCAGCGCATTCGTTGCATTTTATGCACTTAACTATCTATGTTGGCAAAGATCTCATACAATTCATGGTGCCATCTTCTTCGGTACTCCACACTCACGCAGACGACTCCAAAGATTTTGTAGGGAACAGTTCTCTCGAATGCTCCAAGTACCTTCTCATCTCGGGTTGTCATCGTCTATTTTTCTGCGCTGTATAATAGGTCGGGAATGATGAGAGACTTATAGGCGTAATTTTTGTTCTTAGTGAATGGGATCTCAACTGCCTGGCAAGGCTTCTTCTGCACTTGATCTTCAGAGTTATATTGTTGGTGACATTTATGCTGGTGCCGTGTTAAACAAAGTCCTTAACTTTGGTCTCCAAGACGCGTGGAATCTCCGTTTTAGACTGGTGCATTTTTTCCCAAAGATCCTAGACACCAATTACGGAGATTTTCTGGTTGACTTGTACCTACCATAAATGCATATCGGAGAGTAGGCCAGGTATTTCAATGAAATTATGTGGCGAGGTATGTTCAAAAAATAACGGGAATTTTCGTTTATTGGAAAATATTAATGCATTCGTCTACAATAAATCTGTTGCCTTCAAAATAGTCCCCAATCGATATTATGCACTTATGCCAGCTCTTCTTCCAATCGTCAAAACTATTCTCAAACTCGATTTTTGGGATAGTCTTAGGGTCTTTCAGTGATTTCTCGTATGCTAAAATTACGACCCTTTAAGATTCTCTTTATTTTTGGAAATAAGAAAAAGTCCCACGGTGCCATGATTGACGAATATGAAGGCTTGTTATAGTATTGTTTTTTGGCCAAGAAATCACTTTTTTCACAATTTGACTTTCCAAACCCGTGAAATTTTAAATTTTAGAATTACCGTCATTTTTTAACACACCTCACATAATGGATCTCGGAATATTGGAATATTTTACCAACCATTGATTCCAACAATTTCCATTACTCGTATTCTGCTACTAAATCATTCTACGCATTAAAATTGTTTTTTTTTTTCGAAAATCGACTTGTCAATTCTTTCACGCAATTAACTACACTCTCGTACAATTCCAAAATTAAGTAACAATAAAATTAAGTAGCAAACAAGTTTGGTTTTTACACAAATTTATCAATTTGAATTTAACCGAACTGCAGAACCACCCACTCGCCGCGTTCGGTAATGTGTGCGCCACAAAATCAACTTTCAACTCTTTAATCCACTCATTATATTCGATTATACTTTTATTATTATTATTTAAATTTAATTTTTTATTTATTTTTTCCATTTTTGTCTTTTTTTTATAATCAACATTCGCCAATTGAGTAGGTGATTAGCATCGATTTTTATTAATTTCGTACTTTCAGACAATTCTGCGCTGTCCGAAAATTGCTTCATCATTATTATTGTAATTGTGGGGACTTTAGTGTTAATTGCGCATTTAATGCACAATTGTCAGGAAATATTTTATAACTATTATTATTAGTTTATAGTTCATAATTGCAGCTTTTATTCTGAGCTTTAATTGAATTATATTGTTAGATTGGCAAAAATCATTTGATGCATTTTAAAATCAAAAGTTCGAGTTAATGTCACCAACGAAGGTGCAATAATTTGATGCTATATTCGTAATACCGTTATATATTGTCCAACCGGAAATGCGAATTTCAAAACCAGGCTGAAACAAAAGCAAATTTAACAAGTAAGGAAGGGCTAAGTTCGGGTGTAACCGAACATTTTATACTCTCGCAATTTATTTATTTAATTTTATTTATATTATATAATACACAATTCGACCCACATATTCATCATATATATTGTATAAAGTCCATTGAAAGTTGGAAACCATAATATTAGGTTAGAAGCACCGAGGTCCTCGTGTTCGATATATGGGGCCTTAAAAACCTATGGTCCGATTTCGGCAATTTTTAGAATGGGGCTGCCACACTATTAACATAGTATTTGTGCAAAGTTCTGCATCGATATCTTCTCTAGTACTTACTTTATATATTGTAAAGTAAACGATTCAGATTGTCTTCAAAGTTCTGGTATATAGGAAGTAGGCGTGGTTGTGAAGCGATTTGGCCTATTTTCACAACATATCATTGGGATGTAAGGAAACTATTACAAACCAAGTTTCATTGAAATCGGTCGAGTAGTTCCTGAGATATGGTTTTTGACCCATAAGTGGGCGACGCCACGCCCATTTTCCATTTTGTTAAAAAATCTGAGTGCAGCTTCCTTCTGCCATTTCCTATGTGAAATTTAGTGTTTCTGACGTTTTTGGTTAGTGAGTTAACCCACTTTTAGTAATTTTCAACCTAACTTTTGTATGGGAGGTGGGCGTGGTTATTATCCAATTTGTTTCATTTTTGGAATGTATAAGGATGTGGCTTGAAAAAACGACTGCAGAAAGTTTGGTTTATATAGCTCCATTGGTTTGCGAGATATGTGCAAAAAACTAAGTAGGGGGCGGGGCCACGCCCACTTCCCCAAAAAAATTACATCCAGATATGCCCCTTCATAGTGCGATCCTTCATACCAAATTTTATTTACATAGCTTTATTTATGGCTTAGTTATGGCACTTTATGTGTTTTCGGTTTTCACCATTTTGTGGGCGTGGCAGTGGTCCGATTTTGCTCATTTTCGAAAGCAACCTTCCTATGGTGCCAAGAAATAAGTGTGCCAAGTTTCATCAAGATATCTTAATTTTTACTCAAGTTACAGCTTGCACAGACGGACGGACGGACGGACGGACGGACGGACGGACGGACGGACGGACAGACAGACATTCGGATTTGAACTCCACTCTTCACCCTGATCACTTTGGTATATATAACCCTATATCTAACTCGTTTAGTTTTGGGTGTTACAAACAACCGTTATGTGAACAAAACTATAATACTCTCTTTAGCAACATTTGTTGCGAGAGTATAAAAATCAAAATTAAATAAATCTGAAATGTGAGTCCACATATTTTACCAGCAAAGATTTCAATCTAAATTGACAAATTAAACAATTGCTTAATTAAGCTTAATTATAAGCGTTTCACATAATATATTACAAATTTACAAAAACACACAAACATACACTTTTATCACAGTGAATTCGTGGACGTATATAAATTCACACGAATGAATTAATACCCAAATAAGAATATATCGAGTGGTCTCATATGATTTATAAATGATATTAATTAGTAATGCCATTTAGATTCCAATAGATATTAATAGAATCAAAATTCTTTAGTAGTGATCTCGGCTCGACTGACAATCGCTAAAAGGGTCTCAAAAGTCTCTTAAAAAGCATTAATTTTTCGGAGTACCCCTACGAACTGGAGGTCCTTCCTTTTCTTATAGATATATTAGGTTGGCAAATGAATTTGAATATGTATAAAGCGCTACAGAGCTCATATCTGGCAATACTATACATCTTTGAAGGGTCTTGACATAACCTACAAAACGACGTTATGTGTGATTAGTTTGGATATTGTTCAACAGTTATAGACGTGTAAACATGGAGTTCGCTAACGCCGAAATTCGAGCTTTTTTAAAGTTTTCCTTCCAGAAAAATATTCCGTGAGATTAATGGTGGTACTCTATAACTTCGAACTGCGGAAGAATGGTTTCGACGAACGCACCCGCTCTGACACCATGGATAAGCCAGCCGGCTGAAGACCTGTGACGACGAATACCGATCAAATCATGGAAAACATCGAGTTAGTCATGTGGCATCTCGTGACATCGCCCAGGAGATGGGAGTTAGTCTCCAATCCATTTTAAACCATCAGCAGAGGGTTGGATACACAAAAAAGCTTGATGTTTCGGTGCCGCATGATTTGACGCAAAAATACCTTCAGAACCGAACCGACGCCTGCGATATGCTGCTGAAACGGAACGAACTCGACCCATTTTTGAAGCGGATGGTGACTGGCGACGAAAAATGGATCACATATGACAATATCAAGCGAAAACGGTCGTGGTCGAAGGCCGGTGAATCGTCCCAAACAGTGGCCAAGCCGGGATTGACGGCCAGAAAGGTTTTGCTGTGTGTTTGGTGGGCTTGGAAGGGAATCATACACTCTGAGCTGCTCCCACATGGCCAGACGCTTAATTCTACCATCTACTGCGAACAACTGGACCGCTTGAAGCAGGCGATCGACCAGAAGCGTCCAGAATTGGCGAACAGGAAGGGTGTAATGTTCCACCAGAACAACGCCAGACCACACACTTCGTTGATGACACATGAAACTACGGGAGCTCGGATTGGAGGTTTTATCGCATCCACCAAATAGCCCGGACATAGCGCCAAGTCATTACCTCCTGTTCCTGTCCATGGCAAACGCCTTTGTTGGTGTAAAGTTGAACTCAAAGGAGGCTTGTGAAAAGTGGCTGTCCGAGTTCTTCGCAAATAAGAAGGGGGGCTTTTACGAGAGGGGTACTATGAAGTTGCCGTCTAGATGGAAACAGATTATCGAATGAAACGGCGCATATTTGAACTAAAACCGATCACTGTAACACTTTTTATAAATATAATCTGAATCAATATAAAGAGCAAAAAAAGGGAAGGAAGCAACCTAATATATTTTCAAGGCATTTTCGGAAGCTAGGAAAGTAATGGACAGAGGTTATACGTAATTGTTAAAGAAAAATCAAGAAACAATTTCCGCCGGACATCTCAAGAAAAGTTTCAATGGAAGGAAATTCATGTCAATTTGGAAATAAGGGCCCGTCTGTCAAATTCCTTTTCACACTGATGAAGCTTAATGCCAGAGTTGAAATTCGATCAGATAAATCATGCATCGTCGATACTTCAGACAGTACCCTTTTATTAAAACACCAAAATATGTATTGCCGGGAAAGTAGCAATCTACTAAACTATTGACCCATATAGAACAAAAATATTGATAATAAAACTTGTTAGCCCATTAAAGGTAATTTATCTCTTGTTGGTGGAACAACGATAAGACCTTAACATTGAAGACGTGCAGAGTCTTCATGTTCTTGAAACTTAGTAATTTAACACCTCTCTACTTGTGGATTTACGCTGTCTGATGAAAAGTTAATGATGGTGGCCGCTGATGACAATTTCACAAGGAAAACTCCTCGCAAAAATGTTTGGAAATACCACTTACAAACCTTGGACCTCATTCATTTGAATGTATCTTGAGATTTTATAGATTTGGACTAATGTGTATTATCTTATAGCTTGTTCGAGAAAGTGTAAAAAACCATCGCGGCATTCAGTTTTTTATTCATTCACCATGAACTCAATTAGACTGCTCCAAGCCTAGGGTTGAGCGTAATCAAATTTTATTATAAATAGACTAATCCTGTTTCCAAATTTCGATAAAAAAAAAATTCAAACTTTAAACTATCCCGGAAAGCGATCTAAAAGTTGTTTATGTTTTCTGTTAAATAGATGATTGTACAAATTTGACTGATAAATCCTATGGGTATGGGTGGAGAATCCACTGGGATTATTAACTTTTTTGGAATCTAATAGAACAAAGATATCTGTTCATATTTAAAATTTACCTCGGTTGGATTTGATTCAATCCACTAATCAAAGCAATCAGATGTATCGGTTGGCCTTGACTCTAACCTACACTTATGGTCTATAAATATGAGAAGGTTGCTGCTATCTCGTAGCAAAAGAGCTGTCTTAAGCTTGAGCTGATTATATAATTTTTAATTCAATAAACTCAACATTCATCAAATTAATGGAAAATTCTTTTATTACAATTATTATTCGAATGAAATAAATCATTACCTATGCACAGACATATGTAAAATCGCGCAAATTTTAATTTCACTACTTAATTCATAAACTCAAGACATTAACTGAGACAGTTTTAGCTCATTAAACGCTTGCCACCTACAGTTATGCAATTAAGTATGTTAGCACATTTGTTGTTAACGGAGCGTGTTTTAGAACCATTAGATGGAAATTAGTTAGAAATATAGATGTTTGTATGAATTTATTATTAGAAATACTACCATGACATTAACTAAGGTTAAAGCCAGCGTTAGCTATTTGATTTCTGCTTCTTGTATTTGATTACTTCTAATTAACAAGTATATTTTCTGATTTAATGGATTCACTCATTTGAAATATCAGAGAGCATCCAATCCAACCCGCTTTCCGACTCCATAAATAGATAGAGTAGAGACAAACTCAATTCCCTGTAGTTATGCTAATGGTGTAGGTCACTGGAGACACCCTTTCGAGCCACGACGGAACATCGAGCTACGACTCTTTAATTAAACAATATTTCAGACATTTGTCAACTAAAGATAGAACCGTCTCGATTCTTTCTTCTTCTTCTTCTTGACTGGCGTAGACACCGCTTACGCGGTTATAGCCGAGTCCAAAACAGCGCGCCACGCATCTCTCCTTTGGCAGTTTGGCGCCAATTGGTTATACCAACCGAAGCTAGGTCCCTCTCCACCTGGCCCTTCCATCGGAGTGGAGGTCTCCCTCTTCCTCCATGTCTATGTCGTCGAACAACACATACAGCTCATCGTTCCATCTTCTGCGGTATTCGCCGTTGCCAATGTTTAAGGGACCATAAATCTTCCGCAAAACCTTTCTCTCGAAAACTCCTAGTGCCGTCTCATCGGATGTTGACACCGTTCACGCTTCTGCACCATAAAGTAGGACGGGAATGATGAAGGACTTGTAGAGTTTAGTTTTTGTTCGTCGAGAGAGGACTTTACTTTTCAATTGCCTACTCAGTCCATAGTAGTACCTGCAAGAGAGATTCTGCGTTGGATTTCAAGGCTACTTAAAGCACCAGTGTTGGATCTTCCACTAAGCCCATACGGAATATAACTGCGTGAAACTTTCCCCAAGACAAACCAAAGACGAAAGTATAAGAAGACAATTCGTAAAAGCCTTATGTGAGGAAATTTGGCCATTCACCCATTATGTTTAATTTGTTTTTCATATCAACGAAGTGCCTATAGTATGGACTCTACATCTCTGCTGTTAGCCTTGGATTCTTCTGCTTCCCAAGTAAGGAATATAGAACTGGCTTTCAAACACACTCATATGAGATTTAAGAGTTCATTAAAATAGTTCGTATTAACTTTGACTCCTGGCCGCTTGACTCAACCACCGAAATAATAAATTCAAGTTCATTAAGTACAATTGTACAAGCTTTTCGTGCTTACTGTGTTGACATACAGACATAACTGCTGATGTCTAAAATGTCGTGTTTTAATGACATTGCTTGTTTGAGGATTAGCTAATGCCTCCGGCATTGAATTGCCAAGTCAACAACTTCGTCAAAGGTTTTTTAGAACATGTTTTTCGACAATGGACAACATGGCAGACATGAAAGTATATGTATAATTGTAGAGATATATACAGATACCTATATATGTATATGCAGAGCTGAAAATGAACCAGATTACATTTTCATAATAAAAAATACGCAAAACGCCCACCAGACTGTGAACGTGGACAGCTCCAGACATGCCTTAAGCGCCATTCACACCGGAGCCATTAACACCTTGCTTGCCTCTCTCCCAGTGAATGGAGCCCTTTGAGTTTAACCACCACCTAAAGTAGACGATGAGCTCGAATTGTCACATGAAACCATGGTGACCCTTACGGAACTTCGTTCTTGATACTGTAGCAGGTTAAACTATTACTTCTTCTTCTTCTTGACTGACGTAGACACCGCTTACGCGGTTATAGCCGAGTCCAAAACAGCGCGCCACGCATCCCTCCTTCTGACAGTTTGGCGCCAATTGGTTATTCCAAGCGAAGCCAGGTCCCTCTCCACCTGGTCCTTCCATCGGAGTGGAGGTCTCCCTCTTCCTCTGCTTCCACCAGCGGGTACTGCATCGAATACTTTCAGAGCTGGAGCACTTTCATCCATTCGGACAACATGACCTAGCCAGCGTAGCCGCTGTTTTTTTATTCGCTGGACTATGTCTATGTCGTCGAATAACACATACAGCTCATCGTTCCATCGTCTGCGGTATTCGCCGTTGCCAATGTTTAAGGGACCATAAATCTTCCGCAAAACCTTTCTCTCGAAAACTCCTAGTGCCTCTCTCGGATGTTGACATCGTCCACGCTTCTGCACCGTAAAGTAGGACGGGAATGATGAGAGACTTGTAGAGTTTGGTTTTTGTTCGTCGAGAGAGGACTTTACTTTTCAATTGCCGACTAAGTAGGCACCAGTTGGCAAGAGTGATTCTGCGTTGGATTTCCACGCTGACATTGTTATTGGTGTTAATGCTGGTTCCCAGGTAGACGAAATTATCTACAACTTCAAAGTTATGAATTACTTATCCAGACTATTACTTATCCAGACTAAATGAAGCTCGACATACAGACAATATACATATCCTGCATGCAATGAGTTCCCGTATGAACTAGTCTCCCTTTGCATGTCCAACGAACCCGACTCATCTAAAACTCCTCTCCCTTTGGCCCGACCTTGTCGAAACAGCATGTGTCCTGGGCCTACCGTTAGATGACATCGACGACAACTAGATTTATACGTCCCGTTTCAGCAAGGCTAGTTTTCATACGTGGAATGTTAGGATAAAGATGTTTCCAGTAAGAAATTTTATTTTTTTTTATTTGAAAAATACGAAAATTATTATTGGAATGATCAGAACTAGATAGAGTTCTAAAAATTCGGTTTAGTGATTAAACCAAAGGTATAATCTAAAACTTTGCATCAGAGAAGCTCGCCTTTCATTTTGGAGCTTTCTATGGTATCGATATCCAATAATTCCCAATATTTACTTAGTGGGGAAATTTTCAAACAACCAATAAATTCAAATTCCAATTTGATACTTGTAATTTTGGTACTTTCTATTACACTAAATTCTGAACACCCTAATACGCAAATCGATATATTCAAAAAACCAGTATTTTACTAATTTATCGAACGATTTTATGAAATATAACTGTTTTTTTTTTACTCACAGTGGCAGCACTGCAAGTAACCACAACATTGAACATATGTTCATTTTGGCATATTGAAATAATCACGTACGAATTTTATTTATTGGTGCAAAACTTTTCTTTTACCGAGAAATTGTTGCATTAGAAAATTTGGTGAGGATGTCCTCGCTATTTGTTAAAATACTGCGGCAGGCGTTCAAAACATTCGATCAATCGAATAAAGCCACCTTTAATACGAATTTCGCGCTGCTTAAGCAATTAACGGAACAATTGACAATTCGCGACATACAAATTCAGCCGCAACAATTCGAAGCGATATTCAGGAAACCCGGACGTGCACCATGTACATATGTGCATATTTTCGAAAACGACATAGTGTCCATGAGTGTATTTGTGATGCGTGAAGGTTATACAATGCCACTACATGATCACCCCTGCATGCATGGGCTACTACGCGGTCTTTTCGGAAAGTTGAAGGTGCAATGTTATACAAAACAACCGTTAAAATCAAGTGAACCGCTGTATGACCCCAACTCGCTGGAGGTTTATGCGTACGCAAATGAACCGAAATTCGTTGATCCAAATTCGGAATGCGCAACGCTAACACCCACCGAACGCAATTATCATGAAATTACAGCAGTTGGCGGCATGGCAGCATTCTTCGATATACTTGGTCCGCCATATGAAGCGGCTATTCCCATATATGGTAGTCGACGTTGTGGCTTTTATCGTGTTACGGGTGCAAAGGCACTGACTAATGTAGCCTCCAACGCCGGCATATTTGAAAAACAACAATTACCATTAATGTGTTTGCAGCGCATACCAGCACCGAGAAGCTACTATTGTGATACTGTTGAGACACCTGAAGAGGTGCTTAATTGCACTTACCTCTTCTCCGATGAGGAGTACAGTTTAACGTAGTTACATTTATAAACGGGAATGATAATGCCAAATTTTAATTTATCTTAGGTATATGTATGTATGTTAAGTAATCGATGTAATCCCTTTCGACTTAAAAAAAAGCGATATTTTCATACTGTGCTAGATATTTTTTGCTTTAATAGTATGTAGAGTCCAGACTGTTTAAACAAACATCACACGTACAGTTGATGTTTTCATTGTTGATGTTAAGCATTAAAATAAGTATGATTTAAAATAAACTGACTTGATTTAAAAAACGAAAAATTCTTCATGAACATGAAAATCGACATTTATTGAATATGAATGTTTATTGAAGATTGTTCAATTAATATTTATAACTTCATTGCTTGGATCAGGGCGCAGTCGTTTAGATTGCGACGGTCCATCATCTTCCTCATCATCGGAATCTTTAATTTCGGTAATGTCATCGTCATCAACTGGTTCAGAGGGTTTACGTTTGTTGCCACCTTGAAGTACCACCGGTGTTTCCTTAACGGGACTGGCAACAGACAACTTGTCCGTCGCTGCTACCACCTTTTCCTCAGCATTACCCTCTTCATCATCCTCAATCAAGCATAAATCATCGTCATCATCCACAACTTCGGTCACACGACTCTTCTTTGATGTAGATGGACCATCAGCGGCGTCATCATCTTCTGTTGATTTAGCCGCTTGACTGCCATTACTTTCCTTCACAACTGGTGCGCTATCCTTTTGCTTTATTTGATTGCTATCCGATGCCACTTCGAATAATGTCTCATCACGTTCAGCATCGAAATGTATTACAATGACATCGAGTTCGTAGTTTTGGAAGAAATCATCGCATTTGAGTACCACACCATCGACGATACCCATTTCGGACATGAGCTTCTCCTCATTACACTCCGTTTCACCTTCTTCCGACGATATAACCACAATACCCTTATTGGGCTCCACCACATCGGGATTAACCATATTTAGCGTTTTAATAAGCACATCATCGCGGAAGTCCTTAATGCGCATACGTTTAGTGTCTATGCGTATATGCACGGCTGGTTCCGAAGAACACACAATGCAATTTGGATTCGGCGCGGTAAGGAACTTTTCCGGCACCAACAGCTGTTGACGTGGATTTTGCCTCAAACGCATATACACCGACTTGCATTTATCGAGTTGACCCTGCAGCACCTTGAATGTCTGCAAAACCACAACACCCGATGTTATAGCATTGGTTGTGGCAATGGCTGGTATAATATTGCCAGCCATGCTTTTCACCTCGAAACGCGACTTACGGCCTATTTCGAAAATATAAGCACGTATGTTTGCGCAAGCAGCCACAAAATCCATTGCAGGCTGATCGTCTTTATCCCACACCAGCGACTCACCGTCATCCAACTTCAGAAAGCTTGCGCTTAGTTTCTTCAAACAATCGCCAAAAACTGTGGCACATTCAGCTAGTGACCACACTTTATGATAATGTTTTGTGTTATCCTTTAAGGTTTCGGCAGTTACTTCCTCGCCATTATCCTGTTTGAGCAATACATTGTCCCATTTCAAAGGTGTGGGTGCCTTACGTTCTTTCCATAAATTGGACATGGATAGCAAATAATTTATATCGTCAAAGAAGAATTTATTAAATAGTGTGGCAGCATCGTAGCTCGAGTCTTTGGCCCATTGTCGAGTATTTACGCGAGCAACATTGCCCGATTCAGTTTCTGGTATAGTTTTGGCGACTTCTTTATCTTCTGTTTCACCCTTCTCTTCAGCATCTTTTGTATTGGCTTCGGGATCGGCCATATCTGGCGATATATCCTCATCTTCCACACTTTCACCGAATAATTGACTAAAAATTAAAATAAATATTTATAAGAATTGTTTTTGATTAATATAGGCTCAACTTACTTGAAAAGATGTTTGGCCCACACAATGCAATGTATGGGTTCAGATGGTGTGTTGCGTATGGTGCAACCTGGAAAGGTCTTCTGCTTTGCCTTTGGTGTGCACTCATAACATTGTGTTAGTCCTTTTTTGATTAGTTCAACTTGTCCGTTGTAGCCAGCCGTACCACTCTCAATCAGTGGAACTTCGGCATGTAAACACATACGAT
Organism: Zeugodacus tau; assembly: GCA_031772095.1. Taxonomy (NCBI): domain Eukaryota; kingdom Metazoa; phylum Arthropoda; class Insecta; order Diptera; family Tephritidae; genus Zeugodacus; species Zeugodacus tau. Next base: position 58,918,502 of record CM062653.1, on the reverse strand, counting down.
TGACATGATTACGTGCAGCACGATTATCGAGCGCATTTAGTACAATGTCAAATTTCTTGAAGAAACTCACACCGTAATCAGTACTGAAATAAAATAGGAACTGTTAAGTCAGCTGCAACAATTATAATATGGTTTAAACTTACGACATTATGCTATCATGATATGCTTTAATATTAACATCCGGATTAAACTGCAAAGCGCTTTCGCGTGCCACCTGTGCTTTGGATTTGCCCACATGCTCACGATGGAACAAGAATTGACGATTTAGATTGCTCAAGTCAATTGTATCCAAATCGATCTAATGAAATAGGAGAACATTTAAACTGTTTAGTTTCTGTTTCTTAATAGTTTTCACTGAATAACTTACAATTTCAATATCGGGGAAGCCGGAAAGCACCAAATTCTTTAGTATCTCGCAACCGATTCCACCCGCGCCAACCACCAATATTTTCGATTTCTGTACTTTTTCTTGTAGTGTTGACGGGAACACACCGTTTAACGCAGCCGCCATTTTAATACTTAATTATTTATTGTTTAAATTTGCAACAAAATATTTAAAATTATTTTGCACACGAAATAAAACAGACCGGTGTGATTCAATAAACCCTTTGCAGAAAAAGACGCTGCTGTTTGCAACCTGTGCTGCCAAGTGTGTATTAAACACGATGATGCCATATTCATTTAAGTCAATGTGGTATTCAAAAAACAAAGTACAATTATCGATAAGATATTGAATGGTTTACAAATTACAATTACAATGTAAAATAATTTTTTCATAACGAATTAATTCTTCAAATATTGTTATTATAATATTCGCATAAATTTTTTACATTTTTTGAAATTATTTGTTTTTTTATCTGGAGGAAACATAATATACTGTACACACATTATATATAACGTTATGTTATTATAATAACATAGCTAAAATCTTATCAATATGTGCTTTAGACCCTTACAAATAATAACTTTAGTTATCAGTGATACATTTTTTACTGATTAATGAAGCAATTATTGCTGATATCGCTTGCATGACGTGTACCATTGTTTGAAAATTCAGTATTTCGGGATTTTTATCACTAAAACAATTTACGTTTACTTCACATCCGGCAACTCTGTTATTCTTCTGTATTGATTAGAAAAATCATTGCACTGTATTTTGGAAACAAATTTTGTTGTGGCGGCGGAAAACAAGTGGAAAGCTCATTATCAAGTACTAAATTATATACAATGCATTCAATTAAACTTTTTAAAGTATGAAATTGTACGAATAGCTACAAAAGCAAGTGAAAAGTAGATGCTAGGAAGCAACTGAATATACCTGAATAGAGGTGTTTGTAAAGGTGGTGCCAGGTGGACCCAACTGGAGACGTTGATATGCTAAGCATAGAATCAACCACCATACGAATAAAACAAACTACTGTCTGTGGCGACGGCGCAAATGAGGCAATCCATACACAAACGTCGAAAAATATGACAAAAAAAATTTAATGAAAGAAAAACAGAAAAATTTTCAGTGAAAATTTGTTTCTAGTGGTGAACGGATCAAAACACGCAATACTCGTACTTACTTCTATATACAAAACCTACATACATACATATTTTATTGCTAGCACTAAGTTGCTGCAAATATATAATTAAATTGCTGGAAAAAAAATATTCTACATAACTATATAATATTTTGCATAGAAAATAAATCAGCGTTGACATTGAAACATTTAAAATCTGCAGTGCAGTGCAAAATTAATTGTGAAATCACACGAAAGTAAATACATAAATTAATTGTGCTGACCAGTTCATTGACGCAAAGGCATAACTATGGCTGAGGTACGACGTCGAAAAGCGGAGAACGATGCTAGCGACGATGCTGGAGAGAAAGCAGGAGAAGGTGACAAACGTAACTCGGCAGCAGACTCATCTGATCATGTAAGTAATATGATAAATTAGGAGTGCATTTTTAATGCACAGGTGGTGCACATGTGTTGGGAAATTCAAGAAATTAATGCGAGACAGTAAAATGTAAATTGTATGTTTCTACTGTGCTTAAGCGTATGTATACGTCTATAAATGTGTCTGTGTCCTAAATAAATCATGGTTATCAAAATTCGGATTTACAGGTGTTTAACTAATCAGATTAGTTGTAAACTTATCGCGAGATTTAATATACGCCAATCACTGCCTTTAAATTACCCTTAAGATAACAAGAAATTTATGTTATGTATTTACGCAATACATATCTACATATACATATGTATGTGAGTATATACAATGTTTAGCTAAGTTATTAATTAATTTATGTTAGCTGTGCTTATATATTAATATGTAATAGCATTTGAAATTAAAAAATGCGGTCAACTTAAAACCTTTCTATATTTGCGGTCGCTGGATTTATTATTTTCTCGTATGTCATTAAAACAATATATAATAGCAACAACTCATGATGGCTGGTCGAAAGTCCACAAAAGTGGGGGGAAAGGTCTTAGACAAAAACAAAAAAAAAAATACAAGTTTAAGTAACAAATAAAAAAGGCATCAGCCGACACATGTTTGAAGATGCACATTCGCTTGGACATATCAACTGCTGTATGCTTAAATAGCAGAAATAATATATTTGCTATAAGTAAATAGAGCATTGTCAATATATTTTACAAATATTGGCAGCAATGCATATATCAACGTGTATATAATGCAAAAGGGAATCCAATTAGTGCTTTATTTAATATGTACATAAAAATACCTTAAGAGACAAAAGTAAATGTATAAGTATGTTTGTATGTATGTGCATATAAAGGTATTTATGACGTTTTGATTGCGCCAACATTCCGTTTAGGAATGCGCAAATATCTGCAATGCGCTGCAATATTTTACAAAGCGTCGCATTTTTTTAGGGCAATAAATGGTGAAAACAAAACAAAGAACAGTAATTTAAAAAATTAACATTAACACATAGAAAAATTTATGTCAGCTAAGGTGCCCCGGCATTAAAAATAATTAATAGTATATATGTATGTTTGTATGTATATATGTGTGATTATTTCATTCATTAGTGTCGGCACCCACGCAGATAACACAGTGTATTAGCGTTTTGTTGTTTTGTTTTTGCATATACAACAACAAATTGCCAACTAGCAGCATGAGTAAGCAATAAATTGCTCTGATACCCTATTTAAATGCAAATTTTCGTTTTTTTCTGTGTCATGTTGCGATATTAAGATTATAAATCGTGTTTGTAAACTGGGCTCTGCATGAGTTTTCTTCATATGTATGCTTATGTGCATTTAAAAAGTATTTTATGCCCGGCTGCCGTCAAAATTGCATTACTCAAGTCAATGTAAAATATTATTCCCAGTGTAATAGCGTGGCGCCTCATTCCATTTGCCTATAGCGCTGTTGCGGCTGAATGCTCCCCTACTATATATCGATGGCTTAATATAGAAAAGGCGTATCTACACTTTTCGTTACTTTTCAGGAGAAGGAAAAAACTGAATAAAACCTTAAAAACTTAAGATGCAAAAAACATTTATATTGCAATTTTTATTCAAAACAGGTAACAAATTCAATTGTGGTATAATTTTGTTATTATTTTTAATTTCTTTGAAGTTATTTGAGATAGGGCTTTATGTTGTTATTGTAACTTCGAATGAGTTAGGGCTTTTTTTTATATGACTATAAATCCGTTATTTACGATCATAGCCCACAAATTTTTTAAGGGGAGGAGTATTTGACAGTGGTCTACCAGAATACATTAAAAACGCGATTTCGAAAAAAATGTAGATACGCCTTTTCTATATTAAGCCAACGATATAGTACCTGTTAATTAATTTTGCCATCCTCCCGCTGATAACTGTGTTAGTGGCAATATTTTTCCAGCAACGACGACAGTTTATTTATATATCTCATTTTTATATACACAGCTACAATACATACATACATATATACATTCGTTAATCAGAAATGCGCGTTTTCGCTTTAAATTTTAAATTGCAATAATCACGTTTCACTCATCGGCTTTTATGACTTATATAAAATGGTTTGTTTTGAATTGTGGCTATTAATTGAAAACAACAAACGATGCTATACCACAGCTACTGAGTCATTAATTAGTTCTCGATCATAATTTAAATTATTTTTTTTTATAAAAAATTGAAAATTTAGATTTTGCTGTGTGTTAAGGCAGTAGTCTGCTTTAGAATCCGAAAAAAGCGGGATTTTAGCAATTTTGTTTGAAAGAGAAGGAAATGATTGCGGTAAACGGACTTTTAAGACGATAGTGTACTATATTTAAGGCTTAAAAAACAATATTTATTATTAAAAAATATTGAAATTTTTTCAAAGTTTTAAATAATTTTCCGGAGCGCCTGGAGTCTGCACTTGTAAATCGGTGCCGGTGAAGGAGGTCGTGCGATGCATCTGAAACAATTGAACCAATTTTTTTTTAATTTTTATACGTTTCTTTTCTTTATGAACTAAAAAAATACCGAAGAAGTTATACAATTCCAAATTTTTTCGAAGTTTGAAACTTTTTAAGAAAAAAATTGACTTTAACTTGCAAAACAAGAAGTTTAAATAATACTTTTGTCCAACTTTTTTAGTTCAAATAGAAGATAATTTAATACTGAAGCTAGATCACTTTGGTTTTTTTCGATCGGACATATATTCTTTTTGCTATCGCCGGCACCGTTTTCTAACACTTGTGAAAATGAAAACTCGAGAAAACGCGCTTTAAAGTCTGCCTGAGTATTCGCACCTGCTCGACGCTTGGCCACTAAAACTGCTCTAGCTTCGGAAATATGTCGAATTGGCCTCTGGAATTTTACGTCTGGGCATATTCTTGGATAGTTTTGGAAGAGATTTAAAACAAAACAAAAAAATCGATTTTTTGAAGCCTGTAAAGCAGACTACTGCCTTAAATGCATGAATTATTTCAATATCTAAATATTTGCATTACTTACAGGTCGATTCGGAGGAGGAAAAATTGCCGGAAGATAAGTTCGTTGATGAGCTGTCCAAGACGCTGCCACAAGGCACGGATAAGACACCGGAGATTTTAGATTCAGCATTAAAAGATCTACCGGATAGGTAAGAACACAACGGAAATGAAAAACAAACAAAAAAACAACAACAGCTGTCGCATATCAGCTTTGCATGCATTGAATATTAGAAAAAAAAATTGAAAAAAAAGTATATTGCTCATGCAATCACGTGAACATACACACAATTACACACATTAAAATATAAAAAAAGCAACAACAATCACCACTAAGTACACATGTTTGCTTTTGTTTGTTTTCGCGCATATTATTGGAATTTTAATCACAATCTATTTATGTACAATGCAAACAAATTATTTATTTTTTTCGCCACTACAGATGGAAGAATTATGTTATACGCGGCATTTTCACTTGGATTATGATATGCGGTTTTGCACTGATCATTTATGGCGGCCCATTGGCGCTAATGATAACGGTAATTAATTGCTAAAATAATTAAATTTTTTTAAATTCATTTTTGCCATATTTAAATTCCATTTAGACTCTGCTGGTGCAAGTGAAATGTTTCCAAGAAATCATCTCCATTGGTTATCAAGTCTATCGCATACATGGTCTACCCTGGTTCCGTAGTTTGTCTTGGTATTTCCTCTTGACATCGAATTACTTCTTCTACGGTGAAAATCTGGTCGACTATTTTGGCGTAGTTATTAACCGTGTGGTAAGCAAACGCTGGCATTTGTCATACAAAAAAGAAATAAATTTTAAAATGTGAATTTTTTTCTATTTTTATATTTTTGCCGATAACACATGTGCGCAACAACAATTATGACACATAATAATAACAACAATCACGTAATGCAGGAATATTTGAAATTCTTAGTGACCTATCATCGTTTCCTATCGTTTGCATTGTATTGCATTGGCTTCGTCTGGTTTGTGTTGTCGTTGGTGAAAAAGTATTATATGAAGCAATTCAGTCTCTTCGCCTGGACGCATGTCTCGCTGTTGATTGTGGTCACACAGAGTTATTTGATCATACAGAATATCTTTGAAGGTATGTGTGTGCCAGCATGTTTGCTTTGATAACGATTGTAGCATTTTTTTTTTAATTTTAGTTTATTTGTTATTTTTTATTTTCTTTTAGTATTAAGCGTTATTTTATGCATTTAGTTAACGTATAATGACGTAATGAGAGCAAGCTAGTCATAAAAAATGCTGTTGATAACTGACTGTTTATATTAATATGTTTTACTGGCAACGCTTTTTTTCTTTAATCGTTTTTTTTTTATTTAAATAATTTTTTAATTTAAATAATTTATTGAAATCTAGTATATATATTTTAAGTGTCAAGTCATTTTATAGACGAGTCATTTTAATCCAGGCTTAATGCCAGTGCTGCTGTTAGATATTTATTTATATTATTATTATTGTTGTTGTTCAAACGAATCCAGAATTTTTTCGGACAAAAATTGTCAATTACGTAGCATTCTACAAAAAAATAGTTATGAATATTTTCATTACAACAACAACATTGCTATTTTTTTTTTTAATTTTTATATTATATTTATTTTTTTTATATTTTAATTTTATTTTTTATGTTTTTATACTCTCGCAACAAAGTTGCTAAGAGAGTATTATAGTTTTGTTCACATAACGGTTGTTTGTAACACCCAAAACTAAACGAGTTAGATATAGGGTCATATATACCAAAGTAATCAGGGTGAAGAGTGGAGTTCAAATCCGAATGTCTGTCTGTCCGTCCGTCCGTCCGTCCGTCTGTGCAAGCTGTAACTTGAGTAAAAATTAAGATATCTTGATGAAACTTGGCACACTTATTTCTTGGCACCATAGGAAGGTTGCTTTCGAAAATGAGCAAAATCGGACCACTGCCACGCCCACAAAATGGCGAAAACCGAAAACACATAAAGTGCCATAACTAAGCCATAAATAAAGCTATGGAAATAAAATTTGGTATGAAGGATCGCACTATGAAGGGGCATATGTGGATGTAATTTTTTTGGGGAAGTGGGCGTGGCCCCGCCCCCAAATCGGTTTTTTGTATACATATATCTCGCAAACCAATAGAGCTGTATAAACCAAACTTTCTGCAGTCGTTTTTTTTAGCCATTTCCTTATACATTCCAAAAATGACAGAAATCGGATAATAACCACGCCCACCTCCCATACAAAGGTTAAGTTGAAAATTACTAAAAGTGCGTTAACTCACTAACGAAAAACGTCAGAAACACTAAATTTCACATAAGGAATGGCAGATGGAAGCTGCACTCAGATTTTTTTACAAAATGGAAAATGGGCGTGGCATCGCCCACTTATGGGTCAAAAACCATATCTCAGGAACTACTCGACCGAATTCAATGAAACTTGGTTTGCAATAGTTTCCTTACATCCTAATAATATGTTGTAAAAATAGGCCAAATCGCTTCACAACCACGCCTACTTCCTATATACCAGAACTTTGAAGACGATCTGAATCGTTTACATTACAATATATAAAGTAAGCACTAGTGAAGATATCGGTGCAGAACTTTGCACAAATACTATGTTTATAGTGTGGCAGCCCCATTCTAAAAATCGCCGAAATCGGACCATAGGTTTTTAAGGCCCCATATATCGAACACGAGGACCTCGGTGCTTCTAACCTAATATTATGGTTTCCAACTTTCAATGGACTTTATACAATATATAAGACGAATATGTGGGTCAAATTGTGTATTATATAATATTAATTAAGTTCAATAAATAAATTGCGAGAGTATAAAATGTTCGGTTACACCCGAACTTAGCCCTTCCTTACTTGTTATATTATATATATTTCAAATTTTTTATATATTTTTTTAAATATTAATTTTATTCTTTTATTTTATCTATATATTTTTATATAATTTTTTTATTTAAATACTTTTTTAATATTTTAATTTTTTTTATTTATTTATATATTATTTTTTTATTTAGTTTTATTTTTTTATATTTTAATTTTATTTTTTATTTTTAAAATTTTTAATATTTTTTTTATATATTACTTTTATTTTTTTATTTTATCTATATATTTTTAATTTGCCCTCTTTTTTATTTTTTATGTTTTTATATATACATTTTTATATATTTTTTGTTTAAATTTTTTTATTTAAATATATTTTTTTATATTTAATTTTTTAAATACTATTTTTTTATATATGTATTTTTTTATATTTAATTTTCTTTTTTATATTTAAAATTTTTTATATTTTTTTTATATATTAATTTTATTTTTTTATTTTATCTATATATTTTTAATTTTCCCACGAATGACCCTGAAAATAATCGCTCAAATTATTGAAATTTTCAAAAAATTCCCTCTCTTCTCCCAATTTCCAGGTCTCATTTGGTTCATTGTACCCGTATCGATGATTGTCTGCAACGATGTAATGGCATACATGTTTGGCTTCTTCTTCGGTCGCACACCGCTAATTAAATTAAGTCCGAAGAAGACATGGGAGGGATTTATTGGTGGTGGCTTTGCTACGGTACTCTTTGGCATCATCTTCTCCTACATACTCTGCAGTTATCAATATTTTGTATGCCCCATACTCTATTCGGAGGAATTGGGACGCATGACAATGGCTTGTGAGCCGAGCTATTTGTTTACGAAGCAAGATTACAGTCTCGGTGTGGTGAGTTAAAAGTCTGAATCTACAAATATTTAATAAATATAATAGTAAATACTTTATTTACATTTATCTCCCAGTTTGGCATCGGCAAATCGATTAGCATGTATCCATTTGTGTGGCACTCGGTTGCTTTGAGTTTGTTCAGCTCGATTATCGGACCGTTTGGCGGTTTCTTCGCTTCCGGCTTTAAGCGCGCATTTAAGATAAAGGTAATTGCTTGCAAGTGGTGTGTTTGTTTTTGTATTAATTTTCGTTGTTTTATTCGTTAGGACTTTGGTGATATGATACCCGGTCATGGCGGCATTATGGATCGTTTCGATTGTCAATTTTTAATGGCCACATTTGTGAATGTCTACATTTCCAGTTTTATTAGAACGCCAGCACCATCCAAGATATTGACACAGGTATGTTGAGTTTGTAGTTTGTTGTTGTTGTATATAATATGTATATATATTGTTTTTTTTCTCATATTTTTCAACAGATTTATAACTTGAAACCGGAACAGCAATTGCAAATTTACCAATCACTCAAAGAGAGTCTTGCCGACTTGATAACCAACTAGAGATTATTCAACATCAACAACAACAACTATTAAATTTAAGCGTATACTGACATACTGACAAAACAAAAACAACAAACACACATATATATATATACGAATACTACATATTTGTTAAAGCATGATATCAATAATTTAGCTCATTGTTTATTTGTATTATTATAAAAATATTGAATGCGTTGTTCATAAAATAAGTTCTTTGAAATTAGCTCTTAAACTCTCATACATATGAGACAACAAACAAAAATTAACAGCCGGCAGATGTGCCAATGTTTTGTGGCTAATTTTGCTCGGAAATTTTTTTTTATTATTTTTTTACGAATTTTTACGAACTGTTGCCTGACACTAGCAACAAAATAAAGCTTCCTTTAGACTAATAATAATTAAGATTGAAAAGAAATTTGATTTAAATGTGTGTACTACTCGTATTTCCACAAATAACGGTAAATTGACCGTTTTGCATTACAGCAAAAACAACATGCTAAGACATGCTATAAGTTGTTGTTGCTACAGTAGTCATTTACAGTTATTATGTGTGTATATTTATTTTATACGCGCTTGTTTTGATTGTATAACGAAAGGCTATAACATAAAAAGAGCATAACTCGATATATGGAATATTAACCAAAGCGTTTTTTTTTTCAGTTGAAAAAAATTGTTATATATAAATTTTCGATTTTTGATAAAAAAAAATTCGATTTTTGAACTGTTTAGCGTGACTAAAGGTTTTAGCATTTTTAATTTTATTATTTTTTTTTTAATTTTATTATTATTTTTTTTTTTTATTTTATTATTTTTTTTTTATTACTATTTTTTTAATATTAATAATAGTTTTGGTATTAATTTTCTCAAATTAGTTTAATGAAATTGAACAAAACTCACCAAGTGTGGTGAATAACATAAAAAAACTGTGGACCAAAACACGGGTTTTTAATTTCTAAGCTTAAAAATGAGATCATTGACATATATGTGGTGTATTAACTCACAAAATAACTGTTAAAAATCTCTGTATTGACGCAGATGACTCTGCTGTCTACAATATTGGAATGTTCGAATGTGAGCAAAAATGTAACGTTAATGAAATTTGAGATATGAAACTGATATATAGTTCAGGTAATAGATTTAATGACAGCGATGTGAAAGGAATGGAAGCTATAATTTTATATAAATTATTGAAGATGGCGAAATGCAGCAAAAGCGTGTGAGAATACAGTTCGAAAAAGAAGAAAAACTGAAAATCGTACGCAAAATATAATTCAAAGTGTTGAGTGGTAGATTTAACTGCTAGTTGTTTACGCAAAAAAACAAAAAAAAATAAATGAAAAATATTTAATTTCATTTTACATTTCAAGCATAAGTATATACATAACTACGCATATATATGTATTTCCGCTGATTGTTACGTTTCATTTTAGTAAAGAAGCTAGTGCAATACTTAGACTAAATCATACTTACGTTACATTCAAATCAAAACGGATGTACAAGAACAAAGTAAGACGTTGGCGACAAGAATTAGTTTTAGTTTTTTTAACTTTAATATTTTTAATATAAAAAAACAACAAATTACAAATGTTTTTTAGTCAATATTATATGAAAGCAGTTGTTAATATATACTAATTACATACAAATATGTAACAAAGAAACATATAAAAACACACTTAAAAAATATATAAATATTTCAATTCAAATACAAAACAACAAAGTACATTTCAACATATGTATGTGTGCATGTAATTGATGTTATTTGAACCAAAAACCTTAAAGAGTAAGTAACAAATGCTATGGCACTTTAGACAATTTCGAAAGTATATTTTAGGAGAAATATTATGAAATGAGCGAAAAAATGTGTTAAGTAATTGAGAGTCAGTTTAACAGTATTTGTAAAGTAATCACTTTGCATTACTCAAGTAGTTGTAATATAACATTTTTGTTGTTGTGAACTTTTAAAGAGAGAACACTGTACAACACTCGGCTGGGTATTCGATCAAACCATTTGCTTTTCAGAGAGATTGTAAAAAAAATTATTTTTCGATTTTCGAAGTTTGCCACCAAAATCGCAATATTTGTATTCGAAGTTCGAAAAAAAAATTTTTATAAGAAATATTATTTACTGAAAATAGTTACAAAAAAAAAAATTGAAAATATGAATATAATCTACATTTTTCTCGTAATTTAAGGGTATATAAAACTTTTCGGTCAAGCTTATATGACAGATGCTATGAAAGGTCAAAGTTTGATCTTCGAAAAAAAAAAATATTTATATGGAAAAATATTGTATAATCTACATTTTCCTCGTAATTCAATGGTATATTTCGGTTATATGACAGTTGCTATAAAAGCATTTCGATCTTCGAAAATAAAAAAAAAATTGTATATTGAAAAATACTGAACCCCTTCTAACTTCTGTTATATGAGCTTGAAGAAAAAGCTCTTCTACCGTTAAATTAAGAAGAAAATGTAGATTATTTCCATATTTCGTGCTTTTAGTAATTATATGCTGTAATTAATATTTTTTTTTAAATACTTTTTTCGGACTTCGATATCAAATATTACGATTTTGGCGGCTAACTTCGAAAATCGGAGAATTCATTTTTTTTACTTGTGACTCAATCTCTTGGAAAAAATTAGTTTGCTCCATTATACTGAAAAAAAGTATATTTTGTATAGTGGAATGAATTACAATACAAAAGCGAATGTTTTTGAAACGAAATGAAGACGAGACATTTTTAAGGTCTATTAAGATTTTTTTAATTTCACATTTTATTCATCAAACCAATAATCTTTGTATTCAGCAAGTAAAAAAAATATATATTTGTAAACGTACATTAACATTTAAAAATAATATATTACGAGGCCCTCTGTTCCACCTAGGAACTTTGGGAATATATATATATTACAATTCGGAAAGACATTAAAACAACTGACTCTTAATTATTAAACATTTATTTTTATGAAAAATAAAGAATTCGTTGAAATATTTACGATTGACAACGCAAAAATTTGCAATTAATGGAAGCAGTGGTCATTTAAAATTAATTATAACTTTGTGTAAAAACAAAATTTAAAATTAATTATAACTTTGTGTGTAAAAAAATAATGAATACCTGAGTATTGTGTAATAATAAATGTATATCTTATGAAAAAACCAAATAAAATCCAGTAAAAAAAACTTATTTATTTATAGTATTCCTGCAGGATGCTTAAAAATATATTACACATTTCTTGGCATACAAACTAAATAATATACTTAGGCGTATGTTTTATATGTATATACATACAGAAATGTGCGTTCTTTAAACTTTTTAATTACAATTATTATGTTTCTTATTTTTTAAGCCAACACAGCTAGCTGTGGAAGTGCATTATATACATATATTTTTTATTTTTGCTTTTTTTTTATATTAACTCTAATCTCTTGTCGTAAGCTATCTTATAATAATAGCGTAATTTCGCTTTTGTTAAACAAATTTTAAGTAATTAACCCATTACAGGTAATTCGCACATTAAACGGACACATTTTTTTTTGTCTTACCAGCACTATGAGACAAATAGTACAAAAATTTTCGAAAAAAAAAGTATAATATAGAAAAAATCTATAACTAATTTTGGAACTGATTTATGAGTAAATTGCGTATATAATATACACAAAATTCAAAGGCATTTAAGGACAGAGCTGTAAAGTGACAACTTAAATTTAAAATGATTTTTAGTTATGCTATATTTATATTACATTATCACATTCATTGAAGTAATAACAATAAATCAATAAATTTTTTTTCATTATTTTTTCTAGTTAAATATTTCATGATATGATTTTTGTGATTTTATATTACATAACAAGGCAATTTTTTATAACATAATACACACACGAGCATATGCCTGTGTATGCATTCAACAATTTAATGACCGAATCAATGCATAATATGGCTTAAATGAATGTATAACACCCAATCTTCTTCTTCTGTAAATAATTTACAGATGCGTTAATTTTTTTTTTTTCGAATTGAAAATCAATGTCGTATTAATGACTCTTTACAGCTCTATTCCCTTAATTGACCTAATACTTCACTATAACCTCTTTATGTTTGACTTGGTTTTGTTGTTGTAGCGACTGTTGTTACTTCTTTGGTTGTTGTAGTTGTTGCTGTGGCTTCTGTTGTAGCATTGATTGCTTTAGTCATTTTTATTTTCGGTATTACTGTTCTATGCATATCATCCATGCAGTTGGCGCTAAGCTCATGATATAGTTTACGTTCACGCGCCGAGGTTAGAAGGCTGCGCCAAGCCGGCACTGACTAGAATACGGAGTAGAAGATGTTGATTTAAGGTTAACATTTGGCTTTGAACAATATTTTTCGAGAAAAAAGTCCATGAGACTACATTTCTTTTATCCAAATCAATTGTTTTCGGTAGTTTGAAGGGGAAGTAAAAAAAAAGTATTTTCTTAATTTTTCGAAGTTACCGGAAAATTAAAAATATGGACCTAAACTAACGGGGTTTTCAAAAAGGAGACCAATAGGGACAGCAAACGACGCCATTTTTTCTCTGCAGTAAGATTTGCCATTTCATCATGGAAAGATATACGATCCAACGAGTCGAAATTATTAAAATTTACTACCGAAATTCGGAGTCATTGGCCTCAACTTTAAGAGCGCCACGTAGCGATTAGGCTCATTTTTGGCTGAATGGCTTCATCAATAAGCAAAATATACTTTATTGGTCAGGCAGTAATCCACACGTATTCCATGAGTCACCATTGCATCCCGAAAAAATTACGGTTTGGTGCGGTTTATGAGCCGGCGGCGCTATTGGGCCGTACTTCTTCACTTCTTCACGTGAATGGAATCGGTACCGCTCAGTGATAACTGAATATTTTTGGCCCGAATTGGATGATATGGACTTGGAAAGTATGTGGTTCCAACAGGACGGCGCTACAAGGCCTGTGTCACAAGCCACACAGCGAATGTCACAATCGATTTATTGTGAACGAAGTTTGGTGAGCGTAGTATCTCACCAAATGGCCCAGTCAATTAGCCGCATCGGTCGAGCGATTTGACGCCGTTAGACTATTTCCTATGAGGCTACATCAAGTCTACGGTCTACGCCAACAAGCCACCGACGATTGATGAACTTTGTACGATTATCGAACGTGAAATTGCAGCAGTATCGGCCGATTTATGCTTGAAAACCGCCGAAACTTGGGTTCAGCATCTCGATTTCTGCAAGAGTGCACTTTCATATTATTATTTCAGTTGTGTATAACATTTTTCGATCATGCTAATATGACAATTGCTATAAGAGGAGTGTGAGTCCCCACATAATTAGTGATCCAATTCTAAAATGGATGAGCATCTCACATGGTAAAATTCTAAGTGATTTTGAAACTTTTAACTTGGATTAAAAGGTTATTTAATAAAAAAAAATCGCGCTCCAGGAAAATTTGCGTTGTGGGAGGCTTTCAGATCATAAAAATACGCAGTATTTATCATCAAAACTAAAAGGGAGTATTGCTGCACCTTTTCCAGTATTTTTCTTGGATCCACTGTAACCTAAAACACTTTTCCATGTCTAAGAGAACTTTCTGAACTAAGAAGTTAATAGAAGTTATGACCAACTCAGAGGTTTATATACAATTATTTATCCCACTTCTGATTTCATAGATTTACTAATTATATTATTTACCTCCAAGTTTTTAAAGTTTCCACATAGAATAAGGCACTTCTTTGGGCGCGTCAAAGCCACATTCAAACGCTGATAATTGGCCAAAAACCCTATGCCAGTTGTGCGCGCATTCGATATAATAATAACATCACGCTCCATACCCTGGTACGAGTCAATGGTGTTCACCATAACATTCGCATAACCAGCAATGCTAGAAACAGTAAAATGCGTATAATGAATTATACTATAATTAAGAGGCCTTGAAACACTTACCGCAACGCCTTTTCTAAGGCCACACGCTGTTGTGCATAAGGCGTTATCACGCCGTATGTATTGTATTTTATAGGAATATAACCGTCCAGCGTTTTTACCAGACGTGCCACAAACTTCGCCTCCAGCTCATTGGCGATTTGACCACGATGACAGTTATCGTTTTGTGTATAGCACAGATTGAGTACGGAGAATGGTTTTAACGGTGTTTTGAATTGATGCGTTTTGGCATCATCGATCAGCTCATTTTTGTAGAAATACGAATTGGGCCATTTACAAATTTCCGGATGCATACGATACTGAGTTTGTAGACCAAAAATAATATCCGTGCTCTCTACGCTGGTAATATTGTTCTCTTTATCGGCATTTGTGACATTTGCGACGGTTTTGAGTGTAACGGATTCGATACAACGCTGTATGCGTGTAAAGAGCGATGTGCCCAAACCGAAATCGGATGCTTTCTGTTGGATAAATATATGAAGTAATAAAAATATTTATATTTGTATGGTATTTGAGGTTAAAAAAAACCTACCTTCGAGAGCACCGTAGCTGGCAGTTGCTGTGTATCGCCAACAAGCACCAATGTATTGATACCAAATTTAAGCGGCATTAAGGTCCATGGTTCCGTACATTGTGTCGCCTCGTCAATGATGCAGCAATCAAAATAATTTACGAATCTGTTAGGGATGTTATATTACTGAAAAGCGTACAGTTATAAAGACAAACATACTTTGATAATTTAACGCAGCTGGATAGCGTCGTGCACACAATATTCGCATGCTTTAAATGCCACTTGTATAAGCTATTCTCATCCTCCGGACGCAAAACACCATTCACAATATTACGCATCAATTGAATTTGGCGCTGTTTCTCGAGTAAGACCTCTTCCTGCACGGTGTCTTTGACGTTACTCATTTTCATGTGCGCTATGTCGGCTTCGCTTTGTAAGATTTCATTGCGTAAATATTCCTTAATATCGACTTTATTGTCAATTTGCAGATTTTTGCAGGTTTCTTTCAGTTTCCTGATTTGATTGCGTTCGATAATCTTTGGTAAAGTAGCATGCCGCACTTTCGGATTAATGCGCTCCAACATGCCGAAACGTATTAAACGGTACATCTTATCCGGTGACTTTGTTTGACTCATATTGAATAGCTTCTCAGCGATAACGTCAACAGCCGCATTACTCTGCGCACAGACTAATACTTTCTGATCGAGTATGCGCACCTCGTTGCCGTACAACAATTGATGCACCAAATTCGCAATGACACAGGACTTACCCGTGCCGGGCGGTCCCTGTATTAAGGTGATATTCGGCGTTGGTTCGATGGCATGCCGATATGTGCGTAGTAAAACATCCTTTTGACGATTATTTAGCGGGTCACAACCGTTATATTGTATATTGCATTTCGGATATGGTTTTATTTTGCATAATTCCATTGGATCAAGGATTTCTTTTAGCAACGGTGATTGCTCCAATTGATAGACAGCATTGAAGGCACCAAACTCGACACGCACAATATCAACCATCGGCCGTACGGTAATTGGATTTTTGAGATTGGCACGTAACTCCTCCAACGGTACATCTTTAGCCAGCACTTCATAGACAAGTGTTATATTGTTGAAACCTAATGGTGTTATAGATAGAGAGGAACGGATAAACTTATATATCTCTAACCTTAATATATCTTAAAAAATATCTTTTATTAAAATTATTTAAGTATACTAAGATCGAACGGAACCGAAGACACTCGCAAGTGTTAAGATTTTCGAACTCTGAAAATATTCTGAGACGTCTGTTACAAATTGTAATAAAAAGTGGGTGCTACTAAGGGCATCTACCTCGTATTATTATTATAAGAATACCGTTATTTTATTTTTACATACCCACACGCTTTGACGACATATACGCGAAAGCCTTAAATTTTCCCCATTCCAAAACGACAAGTTCGCATTTTGTATCCGCATTATTTAGACCTGTACCGCGTCCCAATATGATATAACGATCCATATGTGGACTAACTTGATCGGCAGACAGTGTAAACGGTTTCGCTTTGCAACGAGTATTATCGCGTTCTAGCATACTGATAAATTCTAATTTCATCAAGGGTATAATTATGCTGGAAAATGCAAATAAAATTTAAATTATTTAAAATAAAATTTAAATTATTTAAAATAAAATTTAAATTATTTAAAATAAAATTTAAATTATTTAAAATAAAATGGTAGCACTGTGTACGACAATAACGGTTTTTTATAATTTTTGCAAAAATAAAATTTTAGGTTATTACAATTTGACAGCTTGTATTTATTGTCAAAAAAGTACCAAAATTTCTGTGTTTTCAAAATTTCACTACCAAATTACCTTTTGTAGTGATTGAACGAGCTAAATTGATTCGGCATCGGCAATAAAATATCACTGGCCGCATCCACTTGCGCATTACGATTTATCAGCCACTCATTGCTCCAACCCAATATTTGCGATATGATTTGTGCAGTCTTATCGATCATCGCGTACGTTTGACGTACCATTTGCGCACGATCCGCACAAGTTGGACTCGGCAGTATATCTTTGCAATCCACACGCTTATTCGCGCCACTAACACGTTCAATATAGTGTACGACGGGTGTTTCATTGAAGCGTACACGCTTCTTTTGACGCTCCACATTGGCATTACGATGTACCACATCGATTAGGCAAGAGCGATGATTTGAAATTTTTTGCAATAATTTTTGATTGTTTCGAGATTCGGTGAAATTCTTCTGCATTGAAGCGAATGTAATTTTATTACTTTTATTACGCACTGGTGCCATGAGTGCTTTCGCTTCTGTTGTTGTGGACGTGACATTTTTAGTCTCATCAAGAGAACAGGAACGTGACACCGGTTTAATGCTACCAGTACACGATAAACGACGCTGAATAATTTTATCCACCTTACACATCTCCTGCGCAAAAGTGTCTACAATTGTTGTGTGATTTGTTGGTTGGTTTGGTTTGGAAATTGTTGCTGTTGCTGCTGCCGTTGAACTTGGTGTGGACTCTGTGGTGGGTGTCGTTACATCGCGACACGGTCGCTTTGTTTTCGGTATTCTATAAGTATCGCTAACTTTTTTAATATCCTCCGCAAGAAACGCACCACGATTGGTGGTGGTCACTTTCACTTTGGCCTTCTTCTTCTCCACACCCTCAAGTTCAGTGGTGTGTTTTCGTTTCAGCAATTCCTTTGAGGCATCTGCTACATGTTTGTCCGCAAGTTCTTTTAATTTTTCCTTGCGTGATTCCTTTATCTTGCGTTTTTTCTCACACTCTCTACGTCGCTCATCACTGGGCTTCTCAAGCCACTTTCTCTTTAACTCATCTCTATAACGCTCATCATGCAGTTGTCCTTTGATCGCTTGCACTTTTTTGTGTATTGCCTTTGGCGTTGTGGGACGTGTTTCTGCAGAGACACCTCGGTGCTTACCCTTGTGTCTGGGCAAGCAAGGCGCATCGATTAGAGATGGTGGATGATGCAAGCGTTTAACTGGTTTAATCACGCCATTTTTGCGATGTTTTTCCTTCTCTTTGCCATCAGTGCTGGAGGCTCGTTCAATGCGTTGCGCACTTTTACTACTTGTACTAGCTTTGGCATCTGCAATTGTAAACAGTTAAAAAATGTAGATTTTTTACTTAAAAATACAATATTACCTGTGGGATCGGGAGTTGTTTCACCACTTGATTTTCGTTCTAGCTGTGGTTTCTTCAGTTGTTCGGGTTTCTTTTGTTGCTTTACAAAGTCTTTGCTGCTTCCAGCATCAAAATTACTCTCACCCGAGTACGTCATTCGCCTTTCCAACTTTGACGGTTTAACCTCGGTTTTTATTTCACCATTCTTTTTAGCTAATGTCGCAATTACATCGTCTACAAGTTCTTCATTGAAAAAATCATCAAGCTCTTCGCTACCATACGGTAGGCCGGGCGACTCCTCCCCACTGTCTTCATGGTTTTTGTCCGCATCGTCTGCCTTATCACGTTGAAAATCAAACACCTGTAAATATTTCAATACACATATAACGTAAAGCTAAATTGATTAAGGCATCATCCCACCTGTGACATATTCATTTTTTGTGACAACAATTTCGTACTCCAATCGGAAACTTTGTTCTCGAGCTCTTCATCGTAATACTCGTCATCATCATCTATGGTGATCCATACGTCATTTTCAATATCGTTGGTTTTGGTCTTACCTTTTGCTGACACCGAATTGGTCGTATCGTCATCAATGGGCTCTTTCTTCACCTGTATATTTGTAAAATCATCTGGGCAAATATCTTTAAAGGCATTGTATGCTGGATCGTCGTCAACAGCCAATTCGTCTTCATTATTGTCAGCAATCATTTCAGATTTGATGTCGTCTATCAAGATTTGTGAGAACAACACATCGTCATCCATGTCAACAAAAGCGGCCAATTCGTCTGTATTATTTACAGACTCTTCCGGCGGCTTTTCCGCATTTTTTTCACCAACACTCGCACTCCTTTGTTCATCCACTGAATTTTTAGAGCTATTTAGCGAATTATCAAACAAACTTGGACTTTTTGCACCTCTTTGGCATTTGTTATTATCAGCCTGTTTCACTTCTTCAATATCACTCTCTGAGTTATTTGTGTTATTAGTTTTAGGTGTTTCTTTTGTATCGGCCGGCATTAGTTTACCAAAGCACTCCAAATTTTGTGCAATATTGTTTTCGTCGTCCTCAGTATCACTTAGTAAGTCAATAGAATCTCCATTGCAAAGTGGTTTATTTGTCGCTTTACCATCATTCAATTTTTTGTATACCAAAGGGTTAATGGCTTTCACACTCTGCAGAATAACCTCATCGGGACCACCAAATATTTCCACCACGTTCTCGAAACAAGAATTCACCATCTCACGTTTCACATCAGGTATTATTGGCTCATGTATGACAGCATTATCGTTCGCTGGTCGAGTGGAAGGGTCATTGTCAGTAGATGAACCAGAAGATGAAGACGTCGGTTTATTTGAAGAACTTGCAAGCACCAGATTTGGTTGATTTGAAGAACTTGCAAGCACCTGATTTGGTTTATTAGAAATATTTTCGTCAACTGTTTCTTTACTCTTTATGCCATTAGAATTTTCCTCAAACGATGTTTTCTCTTCCTTAATACGTATAGAATTATCCTCCTCGTCATCGCTCAAAACAATTACATCACCAGCAAAGAGTGTCGGTACTTTGTGCAACGGCGTAGAAGCTTTTAAATTTTCATTGGATTTTCCAACATTTGACAAGGAAACATCTTTTTTATTCGATGTTATTTCTAATATTGTGCTGCTTGCCGTTGGTGCTGACATAACACTGGGTAACAATGATGTAGACGATGCTTCCGCTACGGAATTGGATGTTGAACAGCACTTAGATTCGTCTCTTTTAACATCTAGTGAGTTTTTTGAATTTTCTGTTGTTGAATCTGCATCTAACACTATGACCTGGGTTTCTTCAATTCTTATCGGTTCTTTGAAAACAGATGTTACTTTAGGCAATGGCGCATATATTAGTTTATATATTGGATGCTTGAGATTCGGTTCTGAATCATCCGTTACACCTACACCAATACAATCATTTGCTTTTAATGCGATCTCGCTGTTCTGAACTTTATTTCCATTCACAAATGTGCCATTTATCGAATTCTAAAAAAATATAAATATTACGTGGTTATTGATTGCGCCCTATTACACTATCCACTCACCAAATCTTTAAGTACAATTTTCTCATCACTATCCACAGTGATTTCAGCGTGCTTGCGTGATACATAATGAGAATCTAAAATACAAAGCGCAGATCCCGGTTGTCGACCAACTGCGGTGACACCGATATAAAGTCTTATGCGATCGCCTATCACCTTACGCTCCAAAAACCAGGATGATAGCTCCCTGCAGCTTCGATCAGCCATAGTCCCTTATCCTCTTATTGCTGTTGTCGTTACGTTTTGTCGATAGGTATTGTTTTCACGGCTCTCCTTGTCATTAGGTGTTCTGTTTTTATTAAAAGCGAAGGATCTTCTATTATTTATTGTTTCTCACATAAACCATTAAATGAAATCTGATAACTACAACCCCATGGTGAAATAGCAACCCTTCAAACAAATAAAAGACAACTTCACCACATACTCTTCCTCTTATTTTAGAAACATTCAAAATAACAGAAGAAATAGTGAGTTGATTTCAATTGTGAATTCCCGGCTTCTTGGCGCAAACTGTCAGTGGAAAATTTGAGTGGTGATATTTTAACGTTTTTTAAACGTACAGTGTTTGTGAAGTAAAGTATATTCAATGCTGTTTAAATAATTTCGTTTAAAAGTTAAGTGAAATTCGTTTATACGGTTCTATTCAAACATGTGCTTAATATAAAGTGTTAAATGCAGCAGCAACATATAAAATTTCAGTAACAAGTTAGCGGTGGCTTCTACTAATAAGCGAAAAACAAAATGGAGCGCCAGTTTCAAGGTCAGTGAGATT
This sequence comes from Zeugodacus tau, assembly GCA_031772095.1. Taxonomy (NCBI): domain Eukaryota; kingdom Metazoa; phylum Arthropoda; class Insecta; order Diptera; family Tephritidae; genus Zeugodacus; species Zeugodacus tau. The sequence continues at coordinate 58,896,839 of CM062653.1, read as the reverse complement.
ATATTGAGACAACGTTAGCCGGAAGTCTCAAAAATACCAAATAGACGTTTTGTTGCAACGATTTTTAGTAATGAAAAAACTAAAAGGAATCAAACCGCATAAAACATCGTTAAATTATAAAACATCGTCTCAGATATATAGCGTAAATAGCTTCCTTACAATGAGTGTGGTGCCATGGTGTTTCACCGTGATACAATTTCTTTGATAGTAGTATATAAATAAGCTCCGATTCTAGGCAAATTAATGTTTAACCATACCGCAGTTAAAACGATTATTGTAGTACCCGGCAATAACATCTGGAACCTCACAGCTAATTAAGATTTTGTCCTTTTAAAGTGCACCGGAAACAGTTTTTAATTTCGCTCAAGATTCCGTAAATACTTAAATTTAAAAGAAGGCAAACAACCTTAACAATGTATTGCAATAATTATAGCCATAGTCAGTTACGTACACAGAACTCTTTATTGTGGATGCTTCAGTAATTCGATTTTCATATATTTACTTACTATAATGAACTTCCGCTCAATTTTGTGTTAATTTATTCATATGTATGTATATATTTTGCATTAATTGTTTAAAAAGTTGACGATAAAAAGTAGAAAAGCTTATTCAATTGTAATACAATATGATAAGATGAGATTCCATATCCATATGATAAGATGACTCCAAAAGGATAAGGATTCACTTAAATAGTACATATTTAACTACATATATTATAATATAAACATACTGCGTAATATATCATATATAAAGCTCCATATTAGATATCTACGCAATATATTTTTACATAATTCATTAATAAACCAGACTTAGCAATTAAATTTACCAGTCATTTCAAAATACTAAGTGCTTACGTATATTATAATAATATTATGGCGGATTATTTAAAAAAAATTAGTACATTTATTTTAGAAGTATCAATATGTAAATGCGAAGTTACTACTTTACGCGTTTCACTTCATTATTGGCGAATTCCCAATTTGTTTTTGCTTCACGTTATCGAAAAGAGTATGCATGCAATTGAACATTTATGGCATTTTACACTTTTTTGTTGCTGTTTAGCTTATTTTGTGGCTGCTTTGCTTATTTGGTTACTGCTGCTTCGGCTTCCTCCTGACTTTTGCTTTTTAGAAAAATTTCCGAGGGCCCAACCTGCTGTATAGCTATTATGCGCTCCTTTTTCTCCACCTCTGGCGGTGGTTGTGGCGATGGCACGCGTACGGTCAACGCACCGTCCGATGATAGTGTCGATACAATACTCTCCTCGTCAAAGCCCTTGGGTAGCACATAGCGACGTGCAAAGTGACGCGAAATATGACCATGTTCATCTTCACGTTCCTCATGTTTGCCCTCAATCACCAATGAATCGTCAACTATTTTCACAGTGAGATCCTCCGGTTTGAATAGACCAACATCCAGGTGCACTTCGAAACCATTTTTTCCATAACGATTAACTACATTACCTTCGGGACTGTGCTTGGCAGCCACTAGGTGGTGAGCATGAGCGCCCAACCGTGCAATTAATCCCAATGTACCGAAATCCAATGGATGGTGTTGGCGTTCATGCAAACGGCGATAAATATGATTGGGATACAAATCGTGATTATAATATGGAGCTGAGTCCAAACTCAACACAAATGGTGGTATATTCCGAATTGGCATTTTCCTCCAAGTTTTTAACTATATGTATATGAAGACTTTTTACTACTTGTAAGTAAGATTAAGCGCAACAATAATACACCCGACACACTTTAAATTTTCACACGATTACTTGGAATATGCATACAGCAAGGGCTTTTATACTTGCGCAAAAATTCTTTGTGAGCGAACTCTCAGGTGATAGGAAAGAGCTATTGTGGACAAATAAGCAAATGAGTGTATAATGCTCCAGTTTTTGTCAGAATTCTCGCAATTACGTTGTTTCTATAAACTTTGTATTAGCGGAATTACTGAGTAATTCAGCGTATAGAAAGTGATTTTGGAGAGTAAAGGGGGGCAAGGAGCGTATCAATATATGTCCGCAGTGGTTGGAGGACTTTATTTTGAAAAACTGCTCATTTGAATCTCTTTCATGCAAGCTAGTTCGCATTTCTGTATTCATTTTCTACATCCTCACTCCTTCTACGCATGTTTATATGCGTACAGTTAATTTTTGTCAAATATGTACATACCTAAATTAGGAAAACAATTTAATTAAGAATGTTTTCTTTTAGTTTGCGTGCATACTACCTTTATTTATGTTTTCATTCGCATAAATTAGTTGTGGCGTCGCCTAAAATTTCGTTTTTATGAAGTTTGTTTGACAAAACAAAAACATTTCTAAATACAAAAGCGTTTACATAAATATATGTAAATAGTTATATGCACATACATTTATAAAAGCGTAATAATTCTTCATTAATATTCACATACGTGTAAAGGAGTCTTCAACAACAACACAACAATTTTGTATTTTATATTCTTGTAAAAAGGACCTTCCTTAAAGTGCGAAGTAAGGTTCTCAACAAAGCCATTATAAACAATTTAATGATAAAGGTGTTATTAAGCTCTAATTTTACACAATTTTTTAGTCAATCAAGTTCGTAGTTTTCCTTTTGAAATACTGTAACTCAATATACTTTGCTATTGTTGATACTTGGCTCGAGCAGCCAGTCGAGATTCAATAGATAAATATAAACAATTTCAAGAGTATCCAAACAATGATGTTATACAGGGTTAAAATCCATGAAAATAGTGTTACATACCCCCAAAAACTAATTGGTATTCTATAAAAACTCATTCTATTTTTGAATTACATGTGCAATCCATAAAGCCATTTGTGTTTACTGTATGCAAGTACATAAAAGTCCTATCCAAAGCTTGCCATTTTTCCAATCACAGAAAGCACAAATTAAATTCCATTTCTATTCTAAACGTATTTATTTTTAATGAATGAATGATCTCCGTCATATTAATTTAAACAAAAGTATTAAGAATCAAAAACTTAAAATATTACATCGAGATTGAAGGTATAAATAAAATAAAAGGTATAAATGAGTGCACCGCATATATGCAGTAACTAATGCTAAAACTAGTAGTATTTATCGAAAATACATTGGTATTACTAATCACTAAGCGTTTCGCACATCTGGAATGAATTAAATGTATGCATTAATAGTCTTCCGTCTGCCATTTACTTCTGCTCGGCCTCGCCGTTGGCATCACCAATCTTCTCCTCCGTATTGTGTTTGACATTCAAATGTGCCGGACCGGTTTGTTGAATTTGTACAACACGTTCGTTGGATTTTTCCTCCTGCGGCTTTGGTGCGCTAACTGTGAGGACACCGTCCGATGATAGCGTTGAAATTACCCTATCAGCGTCATATCCCTTCGGTAGCGCATAGCGACGTACAAAGTGTCGTGCAATGTAACCGTGTTCATCCTCACGTTCCTCATGTTTGCCCTCGATAATAATGCTATTATCAACTACTTTTACAGTCAGCTCACTGGGCTTGAACTGTGCCACATCCATGCACACCTGTAAGCCATCTTTGCCCACCGGAGACAGACGGCTTTCGCCCTGCTGCCGCGGCCGACTCAGCGCTCGTTCGCCCAAACGATTTACCAAACTCAATGGCAGCGTATAGCCAATAGCATTGGAAGCAGCTGGCTCGTGACGATGATGGTGATGGCGATGAATATGGTGTGGATGCAAACCCAAGCCGAAATCGTTGCCGTAGTAGAGGGGATCACGGTCCAATTCGTCAATTAAGTTCAATAGAATTGGCAAACTCGACATTTTTGTTTAGTTTTCAGTCAAAATAACTTAGAATTATTTTTTTATTTTATTTGTAGGATATTTGCTGAATTTGCGCAAATTTGAATTCGCAGCTAGAACCACTTTCTCAATTCGCTTGCGAGAAACTATTGAAGAATCAACGCTTGTTTGCCTTTTATACGCTTGCGGTGTGTATATGCTTGAAAATACTCGTAAATTCTCGAAAAATCAAAATCCAATAAGCAACTGAGATAAAAGTGAGAGTATTGAAATTTGTGTTTCTCTTTGCCAGTGAGAGGGTGTGCTGCTGACTAAGAGCTCATTAAATTTTAAGAGAGCAAGAATATGTATGTGTGTGTTACAGATTTTATTTTTGCATCCAATTGGAATATTTGGTTATAATCTAATTGGATGTAATAAATAAAGTATTTATTTTATGCTGAAGCAGTGTATTTAATTAATTAATATTAAATAATTCTTTTTGAACATTTTATACACGTAAATTGTGTTCATAATGTTTTTGTTGTAGTTTTAGCGGCAGAAAATATTCTGGAAATATGTACATAAATGGGAGGAATGCAGCGAAGTTGACAGTCCTTGGCCGGAAAATAATCTGGGTCAGTCCCGGTTTCGTAGACCCGACTGTCTAGGGAACGAATGTATTTATAATATTTGTCCATTGTACATTTTCGTATATACACATATGTATATACATACATATGTATGTATGTAGGTCATATGTAGTTTTCCAAAGAGAATCCCCTCACTATAGTTTATTAGCCGTACTTCGGACATTACACTCCTAAAGTATGTCTGTTGTTGAATCTTGAAGTAGGTCCATGAAAATTGAAAGAAATTCTTAAAGTAAAGGGTTTTTCAATAAGAGTGCTAAAAAAGTTTTGGATATCAATGAAATTCTTTATTCCTGTGAAAGTACAGTCGATGCCATTATGTATGGAACTCGATTTCTTGTGCATGGCCACCACTGGCACGCTTTGTCCAGACGCTGAACCCAATTTTCGACGGTTTTCAAGCAAAAATCGGCCGCTTGTTGGTATAGACTACAGACTTGACGTAGCCCCTCAGGGACGATCAATGACGTCACCGGCATGTAAACCGCACCAAACCGTTCGGGATGCGATGGTGACTCATGGAGTACCTGTGAATAGTTGCCTGACCAATAACTCACATTTTGCTTATTGACGAAGCGATTCAGCCAGAAATGAGCCTCATCGCTACGTAGGACGTAGCGCTCTTAAAGTTGAGACCACTGACTCTGAACTTCAGAAGTAAATTTTAATAATTTCGACTTGTTTTTGGATCGTTTATCTTTCCATGATGAAATGGCCATCTTTACTGAAGAGAAATGTCAAAAGACTATTTTTGTAGCGTCCCTTTTAAAAAACCCTTTACATAATTTGTTGTTGTTGTTGTGACAGAAATATTCCCTAAATAATTTTGAAAAATGCTGTCGAGTTGACGAGAGTACACATTTGTAAAAAAATCCAGGTCCGCCCCAACAAGGAAGATTCAACTATCGTGGGAATGGAAATCAATCTTATAGGACTATGAGTTCGAATATCAATTTCTAGATATTTCACATATGTATACTAAGAAAAAAAATTAAATCTTATGTTATACAAATGGAGACAAAGGGCATATATAATATATGTTTCAAAATAGTACCGTGCCAGTACTTGACATGAGTTTTAAAACTATCACACATCTCAAAGTATAAGTGTAAACAAACTAACTTAAAAGTTTGTCAGATAATTTGCTTGGAAAAACATCCTTCATTAAACTAAAAGTCGTTTTGAAAACTCTTCTTTCAACATGCCCTGCTATCCATTAGCCAAGGCTGAAAATTCGAAAATTCATCGCGGAATTATGTTGCCGCCGCTTAATTCTTGAAGGGCAACATCTACATAAATATTTCTATATACTTACGATCTTCAAGATCCTATAAATACATATTCACATAAAATTTTACTCAAATGTTTTTTTTTGTAACAAAAAAAGGTATTTATTTTCTTCAGTACAAACTACAAACTATATTAAGAATAGAAAAAGCTACTTCAAACATATTAATAATACTCCGATTGAACGAACTAAACTCCAGACCCGCTCGAGGTTATGGTATATGCGTGCATGTTTTTAGGAATGTGCAATAGATGATGAAAATGATGCGATTGCAATTGTTCAATTCTTCTTCTCCTCATTGGGATTCTCCTTAACGTTCAAGTGTGCAGGACCAGTGTGCTGGATTTGCACATGACGTTCATTAGACTTGTCCTCCAATTGTGGCTTTGGTGCCATAACCGTTAGTACACCATCGGATGAAAGCGATGACATCACATGGTTAGGATCATATCCCTTGGGCAATGTGTAGCGACGAAGAAAGTGACGTGATATGTAGCCATGATCATCTTCACGTTCTTCGTGTTTACCCTCCACTACGATGCTATTGTCTACAACTCGTACATTCAATTCGCTAGGTTTGAAATGGGCGACATCCATCGATACTTGGAAACCATCTTTGCCCACCAGCGGTGAAATGGTCCTCTCTGGTTTCCCCAAAGCCAGCTGCCGGTTCATGGGCCAGTGATAGGGTTGGTGGTAGTATGGTGATATGGCCGTAGTGAGACGATCCATATCGTTGATCAAACCCAAGATTGCTGGAATTGTAGCCATTTTCTTTTCTCTAGTTTTTGATTATTTTCCAAAAATCAATTTGTTTCAATATCTTTTCACTGAAACAGGCAAGTTTTATTTGTAGCAAATACTGTTTGTTACGCTTCTGTTGAATGTTTGTATACAACTGTTGTTTGCACACTCGCAATTCGCCGGTATTTATACTATTTGCGATGCCAGTGAAAATTCAGCTATGTTGTCTGTGGTCATGGTCGAAAAGTAGCGTATACATGCCATCTCATATAGAGGGGCCATTGACCGTGGAAGCAGTGTAGAAAGTTCCGGTAAATTCTCGTCGCATAGATAAGTTCTAGAAAAGTAAGAGTAAATTTTCTGTGACAGCTTGCGTCTAAATAAAGAGAACGTGCACTAGAGAGGGAGAGATAAACGCATATTGTGTTGGAAATTTCTACAAATAAGTTGGAGAATTTCTCTCTTGTGACAGCTTAATGTATGTTTGCTCACATATTTTTTAAAGCTGCTTGAATATTTACATAAAAATGCTTGTATGTTAGTATGGCTGAATGAAATATTAATAATTTTGTTTGTTTTTTGCTAATTAATTTAATAATTTATTGAAATAATTGTTAATGAATCATTAGAACATTCTGTCAAGTTTTCTTCACTTTGGTAAAGTTGTGGCTATTGTATATGTATTTATGTAAAGGTGAAAGAAAACTCTAGATGAGAGTTGAGAAAAGTAGATATACAAAAAATGACTACAAATCTCTTTTGTTCAGTTATTGAGAGTAAAATTTCTGATTTCTTCTGCTCTCTATTTCAGCAAATGCAAAATTTATTAAGCACTTTGAGTATGTAATGTTAAAACAAGTAAGGGAAGGCTAAGTTCGAGTGCAACCGAACATTTTATACTGCCGTAATTTATTGATATACAGTGGAACTTCCACAACTCGAACTTCTATAAGTCGAGGATCTCTATAACTCGAACTTTTGAATTGGCAATAGCATTTAGAAATCAAATTTCATACCATTTTGCTTCCTTAACTCAAACTTCTATAACTCGAAGTTCTTCATAACTCCAACATTTGAATGGGCAATATAAGTAAAATTTCATAGAAATTTCCTTCCATAAATCGAACTTTTCGACCAGGGGATAATACAAAATTTAAAATTTTACTATCAAGGAACAATTTTAAAGGAGTCCCTATATTCGTATGAAGTCTAACCAAAAATATGACATTACACTTAAAGATTTCATAAATCGTGTAACAAAGACAAGAGACACAGACGTCAAGAGTCAAACAATCGCAAAGTGCAATAAACAAAATTACCGAATACATGTTTTAATGTATTTATATAAAACTTTTTGCAAAGTATTATAAATAACTAAAACTGTGGGTAAATCTATATTTTATACCTTTTTGAAAAATGTATGTTTTAATGAAAATTTCTATAACTCGAATTTTTTTGTGGATTCGAGTTAGAGAAGTTCCACTGTAGTTTTATTACGTTAAGTTATGACCCGATTTCGACCATTTTTGGTACAGAGACACAATATTAGAAGATAATAATTTCCTCTGAATTACATTAAAACAGAACACACAGTGATTTATCGATATTTTCTGTGAAAAATTACCCTAAATAGATTTTTAAATTTTGGGAAGCTCTGAATTACGCAGTGTTTTGATTTTCCAATAGTCAATGCACAAAAAGGAGTGTTCACGTTTCTTGGGTGTTCACGTTTTAGAGCGTTCAGCGTAGAATTACATTAAAACAGAACACACAGTGATTTATCGATATTTTCTGTGAAAAATTACCCTAAATAGATTTTTAAATTTTGGGAAGCTCTGAATTACGCAGTGTTTTGATTTTCCAATAGTCAATGCACAAAAAGGAGTGTTCACGTTTCTTGGGTGTTCACGTTTTAGAGCGTTCATGTTTTCGAGCGTGCGCTGTACTATAAAGTGAAGGAATCAGAATTCAGCCTCGAAATCCAGCGCAGAATAACTCTTGCCAACAGGTGCTACTTTGGACTGAGTAGGCAATTGAACAGTAAAGTCCTCTCTCGACGAACCAAAATCAAGCTCTACAAGTCGCTTATCATTCCCGTCCTGATCTACGGTGCAGAAGTTTGGACGATGTCAACATCAGATGAGACGACACTAGGAGTTTTCGAGAGGAAAATTTTGCGCAAGATTTATGGTCCTAAGAACATTGGCAACGGCGAATACCGCAGACGATGAAACGATGAGCTGTATGAGTTATACGACGACATTGACATAGTTCAGCGAATAAAAAGACAGCGGCTACGCTGGCTAGGTCATGTTGTCCGAATGGACGAAAACACTCCAGCCCTGAAAGTGTTCGATGCAGTACCCGCCGGAGGAAGCCGAGGAAGGGGAAGGCCTCCACTCCGTTGGAGGGACCAAGTGGAGAGCGACCTGGTTACACTTGGGATCTCCAACTGGCGCCGAACTGCGAAGGAGAGAGAGAGATGGCGCACTATCGTCGATTCGGCTATAACCGGCTAAACGGTTGCAACGCCAATCACATACATACAATCAGATGAAAGTCAAAATTGAGTTTCATGAGAAGTAGTCGTGGTTGTTAACCGATTTCGCCCATACTCCGTCCATGTCGTCAAAAAAAATATTATGTACCGAATTTCATTGAAATCGGTGGAGTAGTTTCTGAATCATAAGATATCTCAAGTTATCGCTTGCACAGACGAACGGACAGGCGGAGGACATCCGGATTCCAAATCTACTCATCACTCTGATCACTTTGGTTTAAGTAGTACATATGTATGTACATATATAATATAACGAGAGTATAAAAATGTTACCTCAGTTTATAAAAATTATAAAAAAATCTTCAAAAATAAGTTTAAAATTTGTCTCAAAAGCAAATTAATATATATTTTCATATTCAGATGTAAATTCCATTCATTTGATGTTCAAAGCCTGTTCATTAAAGCGTAGATAAAGCTCTTTAATTGATGTGTCGTTTAAAAATCAATTCTATTGTACCCTTAAGATTGTACATACATACATACATATGTACATAGGTGTATTCTTATATTGCATGACTTATCGTAAACAAAAGGTTTATTATCTCAGAACTTCCTAGACTTTTCCAGTATGTACCCCGTTTATTATAAAAAGTAGGGTGCCAATGCAAGAATGATAGAAGTCTTCTATTATTTTTGGTGCCAATGAGAGTATAGAGAGCATTCTCTCTTTGCCAGGTTTTCTTGTTGAATCCAAAGTGTATTCAACAAAGTGAACCAGGTATATGACATTTCATTTTTTTTACCCGAATTTGACATGTTTGTTGCCATTGATTTAACCCATACATTTATTCAAAAATTCTAATTTTGAAATTCAAAAGTAAACAAATTTCAAACCAAAAAAAAATATTTTTTAAATGAATAAAAGAAAATGCCGAATACTTTCTGCTTAGGCAAAACAACTCATGGAAGCAATTTACTAAGGTTTTGTGCTCCAACTGACAAATTGCAAACAATTTTATCAATATATGTATGTATATTATATTGTTAAAGTTAAAAAAGACGGGTTAATGTAAACAAATATGTACATTAATTGTTTACTATTTTATTGTCAATAGCGGGTATGTCAAATACTTAGTTCACTTTGTTGAATACACTTTGGTTGAATCTATTAAACTGTCACTAGTCAGCTGTTTTTTGCTTACATTATTAATTCGAATTTTGTAATTAAAAAAATTAAATGTATTCTAATTAAGATTAACAAATTATTTCCTTAAATAATTTTTTATATTATAATATCAAGCATTTTCCCGAATCATTTATAAAATTATTGAATTTAATCACGTTGGAAAAAACTTAAAATTAGTCTATGTATACTAATTTATTTGTTACAGTTAAAAAATTGTTATTGAAAATAATTCTAGATCATTCGTTATTATACATATTACTTTTTATCAGATGTAATGTTATGTACATACATACATATGTACAGGTGTTAAAATCACTGTTGGATTACTTTAATAAGCTTCTGAGACGAGATTGAGGAAAAAATATGTCTTTATGTATTTATTTTGTTTTTATAAAGTAAGATAAGAAAATCACTGGTAAACATGTAATAAAACATATAGATATGTACATATAAATATGTATGTATTTAAATGTGATTTCATAGTCCGTACATACAAATTTACAACCCACTTCTTATATGTATATGTATGCTGTATGCTAAAGTAATTATCACAAGTATGCATTAAATTTCATCACAAATGTGCTTTCTACATTATACATATGTACATATGTAGTATAATAAATTAACAATATTTTCACAACAATCCCAAATCTAGAATCATCTTGCTCTTCCGCACAGCTGATGCTCTCTTAACACCGCAAAAAGTCTTGTACTCTTCTGAATCTCTCTATAAAAACAATTCTTTTACTACCACTTCTCCGCTTTTCGCGAAATTTCTGCCGCATTGCGCAGACAATTTGTTTGTGTATTTTTATTGTTTACAAAAATTCTACTAAACACGCGAATGAAGACGAAGAGAGAATCGGAAAGAGCGTGAGCTAGTGCGCAAGCGCGAGCGAAATGTTCAAAAACAAAGAGCAGCGCCACACAGCTAGAAAAGTATAAAAGCCAACGACTCTTTGGTGCAACTCCAGTAAAAATTTGAAAAATCAGATTTGAAGTCAAAAGTGATTTCGAACAAATCAACAAAACAGCTTTCAGTAATATTTAATCGAGTGAAGTGAAAATTCTAAATTTTTGGTAAAAATGCGTCCACTTCCGACATTATGGCGTATGGCTGAGGAAATGCAGCGTATGGCTTTCCCACGTCGTTCACCGTTTTCTGCATTCTACGATGACTTCTTCAACGCACCATTTACTCAGTCACCATGGAGCCGTTTAAGTCGTCTACAACAGGACTTGCAAAACCAGGTTGAACCAAAGTTGGGCAAGGAAGGCTATCAAGTATCACTGGATGTAGCGCAATTCAAACCCAATGAATTAACCGTTAAAGTGGTGGACAACAATGTGGTCGTTGAGGGAAAATATGAAGGACGTGAAGATGAGCATGGTTTTGTTTCGAAACATTTCGTACGCAGTTTCAGTTTACCACGTGGATTTAAGGCTGAGCAAGCCATTTCAACACTTTCTTCGGATGGTGTACTAACGGTTAATGTTCCAAAACCCCCTGGTTTGGAGGATAACACCACAGAACGTGTGATTCCTATTCAACAGACCGGTCCCGCTCATTTGAATGTGAAGGAGAATCCACCATTGGAGGATAAGAGTGCTGATGATAAGAAAGATAAAAAGTGAACACAAATTTTCGTTTTAAATGTTTCGAAAGAAATACTATCACAAACATTTAGAAGAAGTTGTAGTATAGACTGTTATTAGTTATTTAAAAAAATAAAGAAGACTGCATAATATAAATTTTCTGTTTTAATTTCATAAAACGTTGACTTTTTTGAAGCAATATTATTTCGAAAACGAGAATTTCGCTAGAAACAAAGTGGAGGAATTGAATTTTGAATAGATTTGAATTTTTCTAAAAAAATATTTTTCTTCAATCTTTTGGAGTAAACTTCTTGGAAGCAAAAAAAAATAAAATAAAAAAACTTGTAAAGGGTTTTTCAATAGGGACGGTACAAAAGTAGACCGATATGCACAGCAAACGACGCTATATTTTTTCCAGCTCTTTTCATATTTCTCTTCAAAGGTTAGGTATTTCTTTCTAAGGTTTGCCATTTTATCATGGAAAGATATACGATCCAACAACGAGTCGAAATTATTAAAATTTACTACCGAAATTCGGAGTCAGTGGTCTCAACTTTAAGAGCGCTACGTCCAATTTATGGTCGGCTCATTTCTGGCTGAATGGCTTCGTCAATAAGCAAAATATGCGTTATTGGTCGGACAGCAATCCACACATACCGGATGCGGTTTATGGGCCGGCGGCGTCATTGGGCCGTACTTCTTCCGTGATGATCAAGACCGGCACTTTACTGTGAAGTGGAATCGCTCCCACTCAATGATAACCGAATATTTTGGCACGGATTGGATGGCAAGGACCAAAAACTATTTGGGTAAAATCTTGCTGGCCAGCTGTTGTGTTTATCGAGCAATAACCATTCAAGGTACTGCCTATTGAACTCAGATGTGAAATGATCTGTCCATGTTGCTTGACTGTACTTGATCGTTGAATTTGCAACTTGTTTACTGTAACATCTAATAATTGCTATTACTTACTTCAAGAGTTTTTCCTGTCGGAAAACAATATTTTTTCAAAACACGACAAATTAATTAAAAGTAGCGTTACTACGAACCCAATAACTAGAGATCTACTGGATGAAATGTCAAGAAACTTTGACAGAAATGTGGTTCAGGTTAGTACCCTAGACATGTAAGGATAATTTTTGTGTTTGTTTCTCTGAGTGCAGTAACGTTTTTAGTCTAAAAAATCTTTATACGAGGTGTGTTCAAAAAATAACGGGAATTTTGGGTTTTTGAACACAATTATTTATTATCTCGTCTACATTAATGCACTTATGCCAGCATTTCTTCCAATTGTCGGAATACTTCTTAAACTTGATTTTTGGTACAGCTTCTGAATCTTTCAGCGATTTTTCGTATGCTTGTAAAACTACTGCCCTCTCTTTATCTGCTCTTTGGGAACAGGGAGTCATGTCTGGCGAACATGTAGGCTGGGATATCGTTTCAGTATTGTTTTTTTCAAGAATTGCCGAAGAAGCAACAAAGTGTGAGGTTTTAAAAAACTTGAATCGCTTTTAACAAACTATAACCGTTGCTACAGGCAAAATTAAGAAATAAAAAAATGACAATTGGGAAATTCCCGTTATTTTTTGAACACACCTAATAAATTCTTTTTTTGTGTGTAGAACTCTAGAGTACCCCATTATATTGTCCCACAGCAATCGGCTGCGAGGTGTGATCATCGTATTTTTATTTAAATTTTCTCCTATTTGACCATCAGATCAACGTACATATGTACATATGCATATAATAATTGTGCAGAATATCAAAATCTTAAACTTATAAGTAAGGAAGGGCTAAGTACGGTTCTAATCGAATACTCTCGAAATTTATTGAAGAAATTTTATTTACATAACACACAAATATACCCATAAATTCGGCATAAAGTTTAATAAAATAACGAAAATCGTCATATATTCATATACTATTAATTCCTGAACCGATTTCACTCATTTTCACCACTAAGGTGTATCCAATAGTATATGCTCACTTAATTTTGCTAAGATATCTCACATATTAACCAATACATAAAAGCGGAATAAAGCCCACCGTATTTTTGAAAAACCTATAATTAGGTATATGGGAGCTAAGAGATGTTATGACCCGATTTTAATAATTTTTGGAACAGAACACTATTAGACGGAAACAATTTCCTCTGAATTACATTAAATTATCTGAGAGATTTACCCATATTTTCGGTTAAAATTTAACCTTAGGCCCTGAGTTAAACATGTTCGATATCTGGGGCCTTGAAAAGTTATAGTCCGTTTTCGAAATTTTTTTCACAAATGGAGCCAGAGATGAAATACCTTATTTGTGTAAAGTTTTATTCCGCTATCTTCATTGGTTCCTTATATATATATTATAAAGTGAATGAATAAGATGGAATTCAAAATGGAGTTATAAGGAAAGTAGTCGTGGTTGTGAACCGATTTCGCCGAAAATATTATATATATTATATAATTTCATTGAAATCTGTCGAGTAGTTCCTGAGATATGGTTTTTGACCCACAAGTGGGCGATGCCACGCCCATTTTCCATTTTGTAAAAAAATCTGGGTGCAGCTTTCATCTGCCATTTCTTATGTGAAATTTAGAGTTTCTGACGTTTTTCGCTATTGAGTTAACCCACTTTTAGTCATTTTCAACCTAACCTTTGTATGGGAGGTGGGCGTGGTTATTATCCGATTTTAACTATTTTCATGGTGTGTGGTGGGGTACGTAAGAGAATCGACTGCTGAAAGTTTGGTTTATTAAGCTTCATTGGTTTGCGAGATATATACAAATAACCGATTTACCACGGGGTCACGCCCACTTCCCCAAAAAAAAAAATTACATCCAAATATGCCCCTTCCTAGTGCGATCCTTTATTCTAAATCCCTCTTTAGCAACTTTGTTGCTAGAGTATACAAATTATATTATGCGACATTCATAGTATAATAGCTACACGAGCGTATTTTAGGTTATACACTTATTAATATACATTTGTACATAATAATATGCATCATTCAAGCTTAATTTGCAATTTCGAAAATGATCTCCGTAATAAATGCTTTATATTTCTATTTGAGCAAAATGTACCGAAATATAATTTGACCTTGATTTTGAAATTTCCTTCTATGTAAATAGCACATATGTATGTATATTTACAGTGTAAACAACCTTTCAGCAACCTTATAGGAAAAACTTCACTTTTCTGCGAAAAAATGCTAATTTCAAAATCTGAAAAAACAAAAATGCATAGGAAAGACGTTAAATATATATTTAAATGCATTTTTGAAATCAACATGCTCATCAGTGTCCGAAAATTGATAGTTCATCAGTTCAATATGAGAAGACTTTCCTACTGGGTTTGTACTGAGACAAAATTTATTAGCATTTCACTTGCACTTAAAAACAACACAACAACAACAACAACACTTGCATAGGTACGAATCTATAAATAACTCTTGTTGATGATTAATTTATTTCACTTTTGTACTTAATAACAACTTGAATGTGTCTACAATTCAAATAAAACTATTTTTGCACTTGTTTCCTTTTCACCTGTGTGTGTCTAAATGGTTTTTGCATGCAATGCCATTTTCTTAATATTTTCAATTTCTGGTGTCACTCAAGCAAATCACGCTCATTTCCAGGGCAATGCCAATTTACCCGTCTCATGCACACGCACTAGACGTTCGTTCGGTGTGTAGTATTTTGTTGGTGGCGGCGGTGGCGCCTTGATGCTCAAAATACCATCGGAGGAGAGATTCGAAATCACATCGTTGGCATTGAAACCGCGTGGCAGTAAATATTTGCGTATAAAATGGCGTTCCACCAGTCCATTGCCATCGTTGCGCTTCTCATGATTTCCCTGCACAATCACATAGTCATCATTGGTCTTCACCACAATCTCGTGCGGCTTGAATTGACGCACATCAATGTCCACTTGAAAGCCCTTCTCATCCACATGCACACGCTCGCCCGCATAGTAGTTCTCCCAGCGCATCGGGTAACGCCAGTCCAGCGTTGATGATTGTATCAGCTGATTGCGTACCCGACGCGTAACCAAGTCGTCCAGCGGACGCAGCAGACGCTCTGTCGAGGGCCCCCACAAACGCGCATCGTCCCAGTGGTAGGGGTAGAGATTGAAATCGTATGGTGGGTAGTAACGTGGGCGTTCGAGTTCACGCGCGTAACTGCCATACGTGGTGGGCACAAGCGTCATTTTCAATTTTTTTCTAAATTTTATTTTAGTATATCTAATTTTGCACTGAAATACTTGTTAGTTCTTGAGCTGCAATTATTTTTATAAAATTTTTGTTAGTGAAATTTCGGCTTTTATACCCAGCAGCATGGCGCAAGCTCATTGCACTCATTGCGTCCGACGTCATTGCCACGAATTTGGTTGGCGCTGTGAAAGGGTCTGTTGGAAATGTGGTGCGCAGTTGGCGGGAGACTCAAATTGTTTTTTCGAAAATTTAAAAAATTAGTTCGAATTTGATTTTTGCCACAAAAAAGTTGAGTACAAAATCGCTCCAAGACCTTCAGAAACACATTTATTTGGATCGATTGTAGTATAATTCTCGTACATTATTTACAACCTTATATATTCGACGGAAAGATATCGTTTAGGATATGCTGCTTACTTTTATAAAAATCTTCAATAAGCTTCTTCATTTGGTTGCTGCATATATCTATTGAATTTACGTAGAGAGATATGCCTTGGCTTATATAAACACCTAACCAGAATCTCATTTAAACGATATTTAAAAAATATATAATATAAGAGAGAAGCTTTGAAGGATAGTGAAGGGTTCTTGACGAAGCAGCCTAAAGAATGTTGATAACAACTGGTTCGACTCATTCAACGTAGAGTTCTTCACTTTACTCTCTGTATTTGTATTACTTGTATCCTTGAAACAGTGGATTCTCTTAGCCGTTGGTTTGTTATACCAAAAACTTGTTTTGCACTTTGTATGCCAGAGTCAGTCAGACTTTGTTCTTTAACTCAATTCAAATTGGCTTTAAAATCTGAAAAAATCTTAAAATTTGTTTAAGATATGGATCCAAAAACTATTAGGTCTACAACTTTGCTTCCGCCGTTTTCCAATAGATTTCTCTAGGGTCAAGTACTGGTCGATTAAATCGATTAAATCGTTTTATATCGATTTTGGAGATTTGTGTCAATATTAACCCAACAAAATATTTGTAGAGATCTGTTTGCATCCCAAACTTATTCTCAACTGAAAATGTCACTTTTTGAGCCGAATTCTCGACGTTTGCGGGAAATTTTGCTTTTCTTTTTTAATTCCAAGAAACATTTGTAACCGTTTTTATACAAAAAAAAAACTTAAATTTTCAAAAAAAAAACGGCAGAAGCAAAGTTGTAGACCAATATTTTTAATTCCGATTAGTCCATTATATAAATAATATTAGTTGTAAGAATTACTACATAGTATCTCAGAGTGTTCAATATTTATGGTTAATATCATTACTTAAGACGACGTAAGAACGGCAATTTGGCAGCTGTTAGTAAACAATGATTCACACGGGGTACATACTACACACATCCGCTAACGTAATTTAAGGGCATTTTGCCATCACAAACAAGGAAAGTATTCACTAAAATAGAAATTGAAAGTGAATGGCAAGAAATAAAAAATAATAGAATAGAAAAAATAAATGTACAAAAGTGCAGTAGATAAAATTAAGAAGCAGATACTTTCGCTTATTTCAAACTAAATATAATTTAAAGGAACTAAATGATAAAAAATTATATAATAAATATTATTTTATTTTATTTTTACTTTTTATTATTAATTAATAATAGAGTATATACCCATATACGCATGTCTATAATTAAAACAAATTTTATTTTTATTTACTTTTTGAGATTACGTTTATTTTTATTGTGTATCCAGAGTACGACAGAATATAGCGTACATCATCATCATCATCATAGTAGTTATCATCATTATCGCCTTAGTCATTATTAGCGTTGCAATCCTGCTTTTTTATAATAAGTATTTTCTTTAAACTTGCAATCATCTCTATGCGTCTTTTAATATGTGTTTTTGCTTTCTTTTTAAGGTTTTTTTTATTCTTATTTTTTCATTTATTTTATTTTTTTTTAATTCTCAATATATGTATGTACTTCTTTAATATCAATATTTGAATCTCTCTCGCTTTCGCGCTCTCTGTTTTTAATTATTTTTTTTTAGTTTTTTTTACTTTATATGTAATATGTTTATTAGCGGTTTTTGTTTTTTTCTTGTTGTTGCTGCATTTATAATTAAATTTCATTTGCTGCTGTTGCAGCTGTTTTCATTTCAATTCTGTTTTCATGCATGCATACACATACATAAAATCGTGTAGATTTGTAAATAAGTATGTATGTAAATATGTTAAATTAAGAAAAAAATAAAATAAGTATTAAATTTGTATATATTTGCTAATGAATGTAATTATCAAGTGGCAAGTACTTGGATTTTATATTTATTGATTAAAGTATGAATATTTGGGAAAAAAATTAAAGAATATTGAATTTATAAAAATAGATAAAAATAAGGAAATAAATTCGAAATAAAATAAAATAACTAAAGTATAAATAAAATATTAAAAAATAATAGTAATAATAGAAATAGAAAAATAAAAATAAAATACAATTTTTATAATTAAAAAATTATTAAAAAATAAATTTCTTTATTAAAAATAATACGAAAAAAAAAAAAATTTAAATAAAAAATATGAAATAAAATTAATTATAAATAAAAATAATATAAATATCAAAATGTTAAAAATAGTATATTGAAATATAAAAAACCATAAATAATAAAAATAATATAAAAATATAAAAAATAAAATAAATTGAAATGAAATAATTTAAAATATATAGAATAAATAAAAAATTAATATAGAAAAATAAAAAATATACAATATAGAGCAAAAAAATATTTTAAAAAATTTGAACAATAAAAAAATATTAAATTAAATAATCGAAATATATTGAAGTAAATGAAAATTACATAAAAATTTTAAATGATATGATTAAAATTAAAAAAATAATAATAAAAATTTTACAATATATATTTAATATTATAATATAATTAAAATAAAAAACTAAAAAACATAAAATTAAGAAAATATTGAAAAATAAAAATTAAAAAAAATTTAAATAAATAAATAAATAAAAAATGTGAAATAAAATTAATTATAAATAAAAAATAATATAAATATAAAAACTATTAAATAAAAAAGTTAAAATTAGTATATTTCAATAATAGAAATATGAATATCAATAAAAAATAATTCGAATGCATGAAAAAAATAATAATAATAAAAAATATTATGATAGAAAGTGAAATGAAATATTATAAAAAAACTAAAAAAAGAATATATATAAATAAAATTTAGAGAAATAAATATTACAAAATTAAAAAAATTGAATAATAAAAAAATAAAATTTAGTCAAAGAAATTAAATACAAATAAAAAACTAATAGAAATATAAAAGAAAACTGTTAAATGAAAAAAATTAAAAAAAGTATATTTCATTAGTAAAAAATAATTTGAATAAAAAAATGTATGAAATGCATGAAAAAATTTAACAAAATGAACAAAAATATAATTGAAACTGAAATTAAATATATTAAAGAAATATAATAAATAATAATGAATATACATAAATAAAAATTATACAATTTAGAAATTATTTTTATTTAAAAATTAAAAAAATTAATAATAAAAAAATTTAGTCAAAGAAATTAAAAAATTAAATATAAATTAAAATGAAAATATAATTAAAATAATAATAAATTAAAACAAATAGTAGTAGTAAAAAATAATACAAATATATTATTTATTTGTTTTTTTATATAATACACAATTAGAGCAAAAAAAATTCAAAATTAAAAAAAAACTAAAATGCAAATTAATTTAAAATAATAATGAATTAAAATAAATAGTATTCTTTTTTACAGTACTATTTATTTGAATTTATTATTATTTAAAATTAATTTTCATTTTATTTTTTTTTTTAATTTTTAATTTTTTTTTTCTAAATTTTATTTTTTATATTATTAAAAAATTTTTTTCATATTTTTTGCTCAAAATTGTATAATTTGTATAAAGGAAATACTTGAGGAAATATGAAAAAATATAATATTGTTGAAAAATAAAATAACAAAATGCACTAAATAAAATAAAACAAATTAATAAAATATTATAAACGAAAATTTCTCACACCCAAATTAAAAAAAAAAATAATAATAAAATTATAATAATAATAAAAAATATTAATTTTTTTAATGTAACAACTAATGAATAATTTAAATAACCATAAATAGTTAGAAAATATGTTAAGCTCAGTCTGCATAGGAACATAAAAGACACAACTAAACCATTGGAATGCAATGAGTGTGAACTCAGTTTATTTTGAATAGCAGCAAAAGCCGATTTTATATATAGAAAATTAATACAATTTTTTTTTTTAATTTCTCGCATAAACGATTTATTATAATTTGCAAGGCTTTTTAACTAATAGTATTTAGTGTACAGTTTACTACTATTTTTGTTTGTGTGTGTATTTGTATGTATGTATGTTTGTTAAAAATTAATTTGTATTAGAATGTGTATGAATGCATGTAGGAAATGGCGTTTATATGTATGTACGCCGCCTGCGCTCTCTACGCGTTTTATATTTCTACTTTTTATATCACTTGCTTCATCTGCTTTTTGTTTTTGTTTTTGTTTTTATTTTTATTTTTTATTTTATTTCCATCTTTACCTGCTACTACCATAGTTAAGTACTTAAAATGTAAACGCAATTTTTCTTTTTTTTTTTCTTAGTTTGTGTTCTCTTGTTTTTCTCATATATACGTATGTATCTGCCAAAGTGAATGTTTATACCGTTACTTTCTTTTTCTATTTCCGCAATATTTTTTTTTCTGCTCAAATCTTTCGTGCTGCCACTACGCCCGCTCTCTCACTCTCTCTCTCTGACCCCCACCCGCTTAGTTAGTTATCTCCTCGGTGGTTAGAGCAGGTTTACTGGCTGCAACATCACCGGCACCACCACCATCACATTGCGTCTTGGCCAACAGTATAGCGGCATCAGCTGCTGCCACCAAATCAGCTGGTGTCGGCGATTGTGCAGCAACCACCAAATTGCCAGCGGAGAGATTCTCTTCGTGTACAACTTCGGCATTTTGCGCAGACGCGTTGTTGCCATCGGCTGTAATGACATTCACATCGACGCCGACACCAATATCGACGACGCCAATGGCGATGACAGCGCCATCCAAGCCATCCGCATCCACCACACCATCGACAGCGTCGGCGACCTCAGCCACATCTGTGTCCATGTCTGTGACACCATCTATCTCGGCAACTGTTGTCTCTAAGCTGATCGTTAGACCGTCGTCGCCTGTGGATGTAGTCTTATCATCGGACACACCATTATTGGTGACCAAAACAATTTCGCTGGCCTCAGTAATAGTTGCGGGCGCTAACTCGATATCAATGTTGTTGGCGGTGTTAATCTCAATACCGTTGGCTTCGACGGCGCCCACAGCGTCGTTAGTCGGTGTGACGAGATCATTGGAAGTGGTATTGTTATTAGTTGTTGCTGTTGCTGTAGCTGAGTTAACGCCAGAGTCAGTGTTGTTGGCGGTCGCTGTGTCTTCTTCAACAACTGCTGTGGGTATTGAGACCTCATTAGGTTTCTGTGCGAGCACTTCCTCCTTAGTAACAGCCTCCAGCTCTTCCTCTGTCTCCATCGGCTCATCTGCGGTAGCGTCAGCCATGATGGCGTCAATTGTCGACGATGATTTTGTGGCATCGGTTGTGTGTGGCATTTTATTATTGACATTATCTATAGCGACGGCGAGTGTCGGCTCGGCGTCCTCTACTGCGCACTCCTGTTCTTGCACTTCCGTTTGCAGAGTGGCCTTGGAAGTAACAGTGGCTTTTAACTCACTACACTCCATGTTGGTGACTTCACTGTTATTGTTACTGTTAGTGTTATTGTTATTGTTGTTATTGTTATTGTTGGCGGCTATGTTGTTGGTGTTGGAAGACGTGGCTGTCTGCTCAGCTGTTCGTGTTTCAGTCTCTTGCTCGGCGTGCAACTCATTCGGTTCCAGTTTGCCATTGCGTTCGCACGTTACCTGCAAGTCTTTTGTTGTTGTTGTTGCCTGTGACAATTTTGTTGGCTGCTGCTGTTGCACACCTTCGACTGTTGCACTCAACTGCTGTGGTTGTTGTTGTTTTTGTTGCTTTTGCTGTGGTTCCGGTTGTTGTTGTTGTTTTTGTAATGTTGTTGCCACCGCTGTTGGTAAGCTGCCAGCTGCAACGGCTGCTGTGGCTGTCACTGTCTGTTCTACAACAACTGCTGCTGCACTGGTTTGGGCTTCCTTACCACTGCTAGCCACTACGCTATTTGTGGGCTCCTTAGCAGTAGCAGCGCTCTGTTGAACTTGTACCGTTCCGCCGGTTTGCTGTATATCGACAATGCGTTCCATAGTCTCGTCAGTCTTCAGTGCTGGCGGTGGCGCCTTAACAGTCAAAATTCCATCCGAGGACAATGTTGAAAGCACTTCGCTCGGGTCATAACCCTTCGGCAGCATATACTTTCGGATGAAGTGTCGCGAAATGACGCCATGCCCATCTTCCTTGTCTTCGTGCTGACCCTCGACGACGATACAATTATCGATTGTCTTGACGGTCAATTCGTTGGGTGCGAATTGCTTCACATTCATGCTGACCTGAAATCCATTCTTATTAACCACCGAATACGCGGATTTACCAGCTGACGAATTGCCAGCCGCATTGGATGAGCTCGATGAGTTTGTGGCATGAGCACCAGCAGTAGTGGTCGTCGACTCCTTGTCACCCGCCGTTATGCCAGAATTGGTGACGCCACCAACACCACCGCCGCCGCCGCCACCGCCTCCAGCAGTCGAAGATGATTCCTTCTCCAGCTGATGGTCGTGCACCAAATGTATGGGAGTTTTGTTGCAGCAGGGTTTGCCACGATAGTAGGGATGGTGCCGACTTTTACTTATATTTGGCAACCAATAGAACTGGGAGAGGGTGCGTGGGCGTCGCTGCTGCTGCTGCTGCGGCGACAAATGTTGTTGCTGTGCTTGCTGCTGTTGCAGTGGATGTTGCGACTGCTGTTGCTGTTGTTGCTGCGGTGACTGCTGCTGCTGCTGCTGCTGCGGCTGCAATTCATGCGGATAGATACCGAAACCGAAGTCGTCGACATCCATACCACCGGTGGCCAGGCAACGATTGAATTCATGCAACTCATCGGCCAATTCGAGTATGAACGGTATTAGTGACATCGTTTACGATGTGTATGTATGTATATATTTTAATATATCTTAATCGGAAAGTTTTTTTTCTTTTTGCAAAACGCACACACTTTTGCACACGCACTTCAGCGACGCGTTCACGGTTACACGACAAGTTTTTAAGAGACAGCGTATTTCGGCACCGACTTTTCACTCGCCGATTTTCGCGTTATAAACAATGTATGAATTTATTAAATTATTTCGCACGAAATTAACACTTAAATTTAGCAGTTTTCTGCTCTCTGTCTAAGCTGCTTAGTTGATGCAGTAGAAGTTGTAGCATTCGAATGCAACCGATGCGCTGTGCCGAAACACGCCCGATTCGCTTCCTAACTGGTTTTCATATGAGTGCAAATTGCTGAATGCTGCCCTTTTAAACCAGTTTGCAGCGCTGAATGGAAAGCGCACAGCAAATTCGATTGGAAGTCCAAGTTCAAGCATATGATCGGGGTGCGTCAGGAAACTAACCGGCCGAGCGGCTGAGTCGTCGTTATGCCGGCAACCGTTTGTGGCGCTGTTGTGTGCGTGCAGTTCGCCAACTTTTTGCAATACAACGTTGCAATGCGACGACTGCATTTGCCGATTTTTCGATTTCTTCTTATTGCTGCTCTTGTTGTAGTGTAAAATGAGATGAAATTGTCGTCGCTGCGTCGCTGCTAAGGCTTTGCAGCCGCAGCTATGCGCAGTAGACACTTTCCAAATGTATTATACTATACGCCGCAGCATTTTAGCTGGTTAGTTTCCTCTTTTTTTTTCATACGAAGCTGCATTATGCGTATGGCTTTGCTACAATATGTGGACTCATTGAGGTGATGAATGTGTATGAAAATTGTATATACTTGTATTTGCTTAATTATTTATGTGAGTATATATTAAGTATTGCATATGTATTTATATATATAAATAAATTTTTTTTAAATGACCCCTTGTCTGTATTATAATGTTTTAATGAAGTGCGTAACTTGCCACTTAACGCATCGATTAAGTTTTAAGTCCGCATGGATGAGCTTCTTAAGATGTCAATACTCCCAAAAAATAAGTTTTATTTATGTTTTATGGCATTCGTATGTTTAATATAAGCATATCACTAACTTCAATAGAGTTAAGGGGTTAGGTAGGTTTCAAAATGGCCCTTTTTGGTCTTATTAAATAGTGCATTATGTTTAAAATATGGATAATATATCGAATCAATCTGAGTAATATTCTAGGAGATATACCCTTTGGAAGTTTCATCCATCAGGCCACCTCAGTATACATGTTGAACGCATTTATTTCAAAACACAGTTTTTCAAGTCGATCATGAAAAGTTATTGTGATTTTGTTCAAATTTTGTACAAATCTTTGAAATAACATTAACTAGCTAATGAATGAAGGATTTTTTTCGAGGCAATATACATATGTATGTCGAATATTTGACAAAATAAACGTGATTTTTTGGTTACAATTCTGTCAAAAATTCTAATATCAATATTTTCACTTTCCTTCGTTCATTAACTAGATTTATCCATATAATATCTAAAAAATTTTGGTTTATTGTTTTTAGATGCACCAATCATGATTTATGATGAGCACCGCAAGACCCTTTTTTTTGGATATGTAGTGCTGAGTTTTCGAAATTTTTAAATACAAATTTCACAAGATACTGTTTAAACATGTACATATCTTTGTTTCGTTGAATTGTTTAAATGAAATATAGGATTGTGTAAATAAAAAAAAGTGTAAAAGTACCCTTGCTTTTAGCCTCTGAAACTCACTTAACCCCTTACATCAGAATTTAAGGCTGAGATCTTGATTTTGAGTACATATGTACATATATGGAGGGAACACTTCTCCGACCTGCTGAATGGCAGTGAAAGTACAACACCAGAAGTTGGCGAACCCGATTCCCCAATCGATGACGATGGAACAGATGTTCCATTACCCGACCATGAAGAAATTCGAATAGCAATTACCCGCCTGAAGAACAACAAAGCGGCAGGGGCCGATAGATTACCGGCTGAGCTTTTCGAATACGGCGGCGAAGAGCTGATAAGGTGCTTGCATCAGCTTCTTTGCAGAATATGGTCGGAAGAAAGCATGCCTGACGATTGGAATCTCAGTGTGGTCTGCCCAATCCATAAAAAGGGAGATCCCACAAACTGTGCCAATTACCGTGGGATAAGCCTCCTCAACATCTCCGAGCCGTTCGATACCAAACGAGGTTTCAGACAAGGTACTCACTATCGTGCGACTTCTTTAACTTGATGTTGGAAAAAATAATACGAGCTGCAGAGCTAAATATAGAAGGTATAATCTTCTACAAGAGTGTACAGCTGCTGGCGTACCAAACAGTCGGCGCACTCGCTTATTGGCTTCCACGTCACTGTTGACGGTCATAACTTCGAAGTCGTAGATACTTTCGTCTACTTGGGAACCAGCGTTAACAAAACCAACAATTTCAGCCTCGAAATCCAGCGCAGAATCACTCTTGCCAACAGGTACGCTACTTTGGACTGAGTAGGCAATTGAACAGTAAAGTCCTCTCTCGACGAACCAAAATCAAACTCTACAAGTCGCTTATCATTCCCGTCCTGCTTTATGGTGCAGAAGCTTGGACGATGTCAACATCAGATGAGACGACACTAGGAGTTTTCGAGAGAAAAATTTTGCGTAAGATTTATGGTCCTAAGAACATTGGCAACGGCGAATACCGCAGACGATGGAACGATGATCTGTACGAGTTATACGACGACATTGACATAGTTCAGCAAATAAAAAGATATCGGCTACGCTGGCTAGGTCATGTTGTCCGAATGGACGAAAACTCTCCAGCTCTGAAAGTGTTCGATGCAGTACCCGCCGGAGGAAGCCGAGGAAGGGGAAGGCCGCCACTCCGTTGAAGGGACCAGGTGGAGAGCGACCTGGTTACACTTGGAATCTCCAACTGGCGCCGAACTGCGAAGGAAAAAGAGGAGTGGCGCGCTCTTATCGATTCGGCTATAACCGGCTAAACGGTTGAACGCCAATCACATACATACATGTATATCAAGAACAGATCAAAATGTTATTTCTTGCGTGGAGCAGGAAAAAAACTGGTGGATTCTTGAAAAAATAACACACACATTACTAAATCGAAAGATAACATCTTTTTGTGCAAAAAACTTTTCAGACACAAGCTATGTACCATGCAGTTATTCTAATATCGCTTATTAAGTTTCTATAACTCTCACCTTTGAACAAATGGCTATTTCCAGCAGAAGCTACATAGATCGATGGGAGGTGAAAATACGAGGCATCTAGGAATAATGGTTTTTCGATAGAAGAACGTTTGAGATCGCATATAGTATAGTATTTGAAAATCAACTGGATAGCGTCATTTTTAAATGATTATTTTCGTTATATGGACAATAATATCTACAATATGAATATGTCTGATATTGATTTACGGTGTGGTAGGAATATTCTAAGGAAATTTTAGAGTTAATTCTGTTACGACAATACGTCTCCAAAGGTGATTAAAAGCCAATTAGGTTTCAAAGTGAAGGATTTTGAGAATTGTGTATCAGTCTCTAAATTTATTTATCAGATATCGGTAGATAAACCTTGACCCCCTTTTAGTCGTCTTTCTAAGAGATACAAATGGTTCAAAATATGATCCATATTTGCTGGATAGACATTTTTTATCTAGTGCTAAGTCGTTTTTCAAACATATTTTTGAACAGAAAAAAAATTACAAATTTTATTTACAATTTATGTACACTTGCTGCATACTCGTTTGACTGTATATGAATAAACAATTTAAAATACATATGTACAGTATGTCAAGAAACAGTTTGCACATTGAAAATAAATACACTTTTTCACTTTCCGCAGCAAAATTTTTTACTTTTTACTTCAGTTCAACATATTTTTGAATCAGGGATGGTTACTTACAGTATTTCAAGAGATGTGATGCAAAAAAAGCTGCGAAAGCAATGTAAAAACCAACCAAGAACAACAAAAAACAAAAATCATTCAATTTTGTTAGTGTCAAGAAAAACTTTACACACTTCGATTATTTTACTTGTTAAGCACGTGTTATACAGTTAACCGTACTTCACCGTTACCTATTCTTCGCAAAGGCATTTACAATGAATTTGTCAATTAGTTGGTGATTAATGTTTGCTTTTTTTCATATCTGAAGTACCCATTATTGTCTTTTTAATATTCCATGCAAAGGGTTTAGTTTTAATAATAATATTTTATTTTGAAACAAAAAATCTAAGTCTAAATATAATCTAAATATAAGTAAATAATATGGAACAAGAACTTATGCTTTTAGAAACTTAAATTAATCCTCGTCTACAAATAAATTCAAATTCTCTATGGCACTATCTAAGTGAGTTGAGTTAAGCCGGACCAGAAGTATATTTTCCAATGTGTGGTGACTTAATCGATTTCGGTTATCCGATAACACCAGTTTTAAAGACGAAAACGCCGGCTCTATTGTTACCTACAAATATTAAGAAATATAAGCAAATGCTACATATATATTTTGTCATAGATTAAGTAATAATTCTTACTTGAGTTGCTGGTATAGCAAAACATATTTTACTTAGAGCATAAAGCTCTGAATCGCTTGACTTTCGCTCTTTCCAGAAATTTAAAACATTTGTGCTAGATTTCATATATGACAGCTTCAACATTTCAATCTTTTCATGGACATCTGTTGACTCATTTTTAACAACGCCAACACTCAAAAAGTCGTCCAAAATATCTAAATTACTTTCTTTATGTTCAGTTTCCGAAGTATTTGAGTTTGTTAATGATAAATTTTGAATTGGACTGTGGATTTTTATTTGTGTCCATAATGTCTTTAAAAAATTTATTGCCCTTTGTTTTTGTGAGCCGTCAAGTATATGTTGGAATCTTGGATCTAAGTATAAGCAAGCGTCAAAGCCAACATTAGACCCTAATTCTTTAGTTCGCGCTTCCATACTTGCAATAAGCATCTCTCCAATTGTATAAATAATGGAATCTTTACTTGAATTGCTTGTTGTTACAATCTGATTCGTAGACAGTTTGCAAACCAGCCACAGAGCATAGAAGTTGCCGTAGTGCAACTGTTCTTGCTGAAACTGCACTATAGTTTTTTGCAGTGGAGCCATAATAGTAACGTAGGAGCCCATGAAGTCCCATAACAGTTTATTCACTACTATATGTTCGTCTTGTGAATTATTTTCTACAGTTTCAATATGGCTTAATATACTTTTCGCTTTATTCAGTTGGTCAATCATGTTATAAGTAGATCCCCATCTAGTTGGGCAATCCAATTGAGGTAATGTAAAATTTCTTAACTCAAACAAATCACGATAACTGTTTGATGGCTCCAGAATGTATTTGGTTAGATTTCGGCACTGAAACAAATACTCTCGAATAGTTGTATTTTTTGTAACGTCAAGTGCACAAAGCTGTGCAATGTGTGCTGCACATTGACATATTTGTATTTCACCAACACAAATATTTTCTGTTGTGTCGAAAAGGTCGATTTGCTTTGTGTACTCAATATTCTGTAGAATACAGGCTTTGCCAGTAACGTCATCGCCTGTATGAATTTGTGTTATCATATTGGCACCGTTATCCGTTGTAATTGATACAATTTGGCTTAGTGCTATTTCATATTTGTCTAAAACGGTTACAATTTCTTTGGCCAGATTTTCGAATGCACTTGACCCAGCTCCTTTGAGTTCCACCATACCAAGAATTCGCGATTTAATTTCATTTTTGCTTATGAATTGCGCACTGATGCCGAATATGTTTGGATCAAGCCCTGTTGCGCTATCAATTTTTAAAGATATCAGACGGTTTTTACATTCTTCATGTATTTCGAGTTTAATATTCGCTGCTACTTGTTCTAGTACAGCTTTACACTTGCTTCCATTTAGTATGAAGTTTTTGCCACTTTTGTCTTTAAGACCTTGACATATAGGATCAATTATATTGCGCATATTATTGGAATCAAGCACATCGAACGGAACGCCGTCTTCAGTGACAAGACCAATGTATGAACGGACTAACATTTTTTTACTGATTTGAACTTTTATCTGTTGTTGTTTCATGCTCTTTTTGGAATGTTTCATGTTCTTTTTGGAATCAGAATTGTTTTCTTTTTGCACCGGTCGTATGCCATGCAATAGTAAATGTTTCTTTAAATTAAAAACACGATCTTTTTTTAAAACACGCGAACATGTTTTACATTTCATGCGGTTGTTATCATTCTCTTCATAGTAAATAAGTGCGTTGAAGGTTTTCTTTGTCGGTGCCATTTTACGCAAGAAATAAATATTTAAAAGTGCTGAAGAATTCTCAAGGTTTTTTGACGACAAACAAATTAGTTGGGTTGCGCGAATTACTGAGAACCTGCCTGTGCCTAAGCAAATTTAAAAGATACCGGTTAAGAAAACATCCGTTCGCGCTTATGGTTTCTGAACAATAGAATTTTTTGAATAGAAAATTTTCATTAGCTCTGCTGTACTACCGCACCCAATTTTTTGCTACCGCTACGCCAGAGCAAAGCGCTGAATTTAATTTTTTGCTCCCGCTCCCGCTATAGTTTTTTACCTAACAAAACTCGGAGCAGAGTAGAGCACATATTTTTACATCAGGGGTCGGCACTCCATACCACAAATGTGCCGACTCAAGTCACACGTACGCTTACGCTCTATCATTCAGTCGTTGTCGAACCAGCAACGAATAAACATCGCGCATGGCTATGGCACTTTGCATAAGTGCCCTGCGCGAAATGCCTACTTTTATGAATGTCGTTTTATGTTATGTATTATATTTATGGTTTTAAGCTATTTAAAGACAGAAAAGTTAATGCTTTTGTGTTCTAATATATTTGTTTAAATAATAAAATAACTAAAATGAATAAATGATCACAAAAATTCATGTTTTATGAAAAAATTAAAAACATTCTTAAAATGTTAGGCTACAGAGTTCTCACTGGGTATTCATTATTTCGTGCTCACCTATACAGTCACAATTCCTCTCGTGCCGACCACTGATTTTACATTGTTAAGCTAAGGCTAAGCTGTGGCTCACGACAAAGTGAGAGCGGTAGCAAGAGCAAAATGAAATGCTACGGGAGTAGCGTAGTTTTTCAAACGCTGTATATTGCACAGCTCTGTGCAATACTTCGAAAATATTTCTGAAGAAAAAGGAAAAAAAAAACAACAAACACATGCGAGAGCTGTAGCACATGAAAATTTTCATTAGCTCTGCTGTGCTATCGCTCTCAATTTTTTGCCACCACTACGCCAGAGCATAGCGCTGAATTTAAGTTTTTGCTCCCGCTCCAGCTATAGTTTTTTTCCTAACAAAACTCGGAGCAGAGTAGAGCACATACTTTTACATTGTTAAGTGCTGAACACATAGACGACGACAAGCGACGAGCGACATCTGTCACATATTAAAATACACGCGTTTTTATGGGCACAGATTTTTAGGCAACAGCACGACTTCACCACAAAATGGTTGAAGCTTTCGCTGTCGTCAAATTAGAAATGTTTTTAATTTGACGACATTTGTTCAAGACGCTGGCTTCAAAGCGACATTTGTGATCAGCCGTCGTTACGTCGTGTCGTGTCGTCGTCTTTGTGTTCAGCACTTTATGCTAAGGCCACTAAGGCTATGCTGTGGCTCTCGACAAAGTGAGAGCGGTAGCGATAGCATAGCAATAATTCTAGAAACTTTGCTGCTCCGGAGTAGTAAATGAGAACCCTGACCAAATTTTTTTCTTTTTGTTCATGTGTACTCGTATATGCATTAAATCATATTTGTACTCTCGCAACATGTTGCACAGAGTATAATAGTTTTGTTCACATAACGGTTGTTTGTGTCACCAAGAAATAAAAGAGCTAGATATGAGGTTATATATATATACATGATCAGGATGACGAGTGGATTTGAAATCCGGATGTCTGTCCGTCCGTCTGTCCGTGCAAGCGATAACTTGAGTAAAAATTAAGATATCTTAATGAAACTTGGAACACATATTCCTTGGCACCCTGAGGAGGTTGCTTTCGAAATGCTTTCGATGGGCAAAATCGGTCCACTGCCACGCCCACAAAATGGCGGAAACCGAAAATCTATACAGTGTCATAACTAAGCCATAAAATAAGTTATGAAAATAACATTTGGAACATAGGATCGCATTAAGGAGGGGCACATTTGGATGTAATTGTTTTTGAAAAGTGGGCGTGACCCCGCCCCTAAATAGGTTTTTTGTGTATAACCAATAAAGCTATATAAACCAAACTTTCTGCAGTCGTTTCTTTTAGCCATTTCCTTATACAGTCCAAAAATGAAAGAAATCGGATAATAACCACGCCCACCTCCCATACGAAAGTTAGATTGAAAATTACTAAAAGTAGGTTAACTCACTAACGAAAAACGTCAGATATACTAAATTTTACAGAAGAAATAGCAGAAGGAAGCTTCACTCAGATTTTTTTACAAAATGAAAAATGGGCGTGGCATCGCCCACTTATGGGTCAAAAACCATATCTCAGGAACTACTCGACAGATTTCAATGAAAATCGGTATATAATATTTTCTTGACACCCTGACAACACGGTTAAAAAATGAGTGAAATCGGTTCACAACCACGATTTTATATATATATATATAACTCAATTTTGAATTCCATCTGAATCCTTCACTTTATAATATATATGTATGTATACATAAGGAACCAATGAAGATATCGAAATAAAACTTTACACAAATACTGTATATGATCTGTGGCATCACTTGTGAAAAAATTGTCGAAAAAGGACTTTTCAAGGCTCCAGATATCGAACATGTTGAACTCAGGGCCTAAGGTTAAATTTTAACCGAAAATATGGGTAAATCTCTCAGATAATTTAATGTAATTCAGAGGAAATTGTTTTTTTCCAATAGTGTGTCTCTGCTCCAAAAATTATTAAAATCGGGTCATAACATCTTCTAGCTCCCATATACATAATTATAGATTTTTCAAAAATATCATCCCCTAGCTCTCATATACCTAATTATAGGGCTTTATTCCGCATATATGTATTGGTTAATATGTGATATATCTTAGCAAAATTAAGTTAGCGTATAGTATTGGATATAGTGTACCTTGCTGGTGAAATTGAATGAAATCGCTTCAGGAATTACCTCAGCCCTCATATCTTTATTCTATTAAACTTTATGCCGAATTTATGGGTAAATTTGTGTGTTATCTTTATAAAATTTCTTCAATAAATTGCGAGAGTATAAAATGTTCGGTTACAACCGAACTTCGACTTTCCTTACTTGTTTCTATATATGTTTTCAAGAGCCACATGTAATTATTGCACTTATATATATGTAAATATGCATATACACAAACATAAGTGTATCTATTTAATCTGAACCAAACTTCCCCAACATTATTTCATGATAATCTGTTAGCAAGTACATAAATGCGTTATCATAAATGAGCGAAAAAAATCGATAACTATATCAAACATCAATCAGTGGCTAATAGACCATTCCATAAATATCTACGTGCACCCAAACTAATTGAAAGCTCGCCTACGTGACGGTACCGGCTTTTTTCGGCTTTCGCTTGCCGCAGTTGTTTGTAAACAAATTTTTTGCAAATAATGTAGCATTTGTTTATCATTCCTTATAAACAATTTTGTTTGTAGTTTACTATGTATGTATGTATGTATGTTAAAGTCGAGAACACTTTACCATAAACAACAGCTATTTTTAGACACCTCAAAAAAGTGGAGGAGTGTAGACGGTCATAAAAAATGATTTCTCGCACGTTCCGCGTGCAAGTGTATGATTATATGTATAATATATATATATGTATAATATATATACATAAATACATATATATATATATATATATATAACATTGTATATACATAGTATGTACATATGTATATACAAAGCTTGCAGATACGTAAGTGCGTCTAGAGATAGTTTGTATATTTTATTGACAATTCAAAGCAGGAAAGGCTTTACTTTTCAACAGTTTAATATTTCATGTTTTTATAAGGCTGCTTAATACGGAGGGTTTGTACTTGTATGTACATATGTATGTATGTATATAAGTATTGGCTTACGAAGGTGTTAATACAACAAAGTAAATTGAAACGCATAATACATATGTATATATGTACATAAGTATGTAAGTAAATTTAAGCTTCAAGAAATTAGAGACAGACGAGTAAATATGTACTTATATAGTATATATGTATATATGTATGTAAATATGCATCCAATATGCTTTTTATGCTTATATAAAAACCTTAAGTATATAAAAATGTATATAAAGGCATATGTAGTGCAACAAAATTGCTTAGCTGCACACCTTTAAAGCCTGAACAATCAACAACACATACCCTGCCAGCCAGGCCTAACCACTTTCCCCTCATGATTCTTCAATTACTAACAACAACGCACACGTTTGGGTTGTTTTGTTTTTGTATTCGTACGTGTGAGGGGAATAGTGGTTAAAAAACTCACAAGCAGCTATGCTGGCCTATGACAAACTCACCACTTTTTTACCACTTTTGTGGGTTTAAAAAACTTCGGTTTAACCAGCTTTTTCACCACCTTTGGCTGGCAGGGTAGATATTACTACATTAATATGCAGCGTTGTATCTACAATACATTATATATTTGTATGTACATACTCATATACATATGCAAGTACTTAACGCCAACAGCCATACGACAAATGCCGCAAAAAGTATCCCTCATGTGCTGGAACTGGAACTTTACGCAAAACTTCCAATGCTTTCTATGCTTTTCATTCTGCCATACAACAGCTGAGAGTGTACCCCAGCACAGCTGTTGTTATTGTTGCTATCGTGTAGATGGTGGCGTTCATTGTCAGCGAACCGGTCGTTGTGCCGGCAAATCAAGACAACAACAACACCAGCCGCTGCAGCAGCAGCAGCAGCAGCAACAATGTTACCGGCACGTACAACAATGCATAAAAGCAACAAAAAACAGCTGGTAACCAGACAAGTTAGCCGTAATAGTGGTTCCAGAATGCCGGGGGTCTAAGTGTGAAACAGCAGCTTCGTTTAGGGGCAGCGTACTATTTTCACTTCAGCTCCACTGCGCATGTCGCTGAAAAGCAGACCCAATCCCTTGGCCCTTTCGGTTTGCATGACCCTTGTAAGCGTTGCTCGTGTTGTAGATACTCGAAACGTAACGTTTTTATACACACTCGTGGAGCGATACCTCGTCACATATGTACATACTGTGACTGTGGGTACACACGATACACGATTTTCTGGAATTGCGTAGCTGTCGGTCGGCTGACATGGTCGGTGCATCGCAGCTGTGTGGAATCGCGTTGACGCTGAGTTCGCCGTTGAGGAACGCATAGACTGGAAGTGCACATAGACATTCAGCTGTTGGCTGCAAAGCACCGGTGAATTTATATATGTACTTATTCGCAGCGCTAGATTATACATACATACAAACATACAGATATTAAATATATACATTTTAAAGTAGAGATAGTATCTTTGAATCGACACAGGCCTGTGCACATTGTATACATCAATACATATTTATTTTTTATGCTTTTCTACATATGCTGATTTTTGCTATGGTTTCCACGGTGACTGACTATCTGGTAGTTGCGTTTTAGGCGACAAATTCATTCAATCTCACACGCGAGCATGGCAGAGGCGGCACTTGGAGCTGGATGTGTGAAAAAAAAAAGATTTTTAATCATGCTTGGCTCTATGTACATATGTAGCTTAAGGCACTATATAATTACATATTTTTTCATGTACAGATGTATGTATGTATGTCCATATGTAAGTATGTATGTTTCGTCTGTTTAAAAGCTGTTGTAAAACTGGAAATCTGCATGAAGAGGAGAAATGGACAATGAAAAAAACGAACAAACTCACTCAGATTTTCTGGATAGGTATTCAGGGACGGAGGTCTATGTATGTATGAACATCCACACATATGTATGTATAACAAGTTCAGGCGCAGAATATAGTAGTGTGCAAAATATTAGATACAAGTACATTAGCCGGCTTCTGTTAATCAGACCTTTTATTGTGGCGAATCGAACAAACAGCTGGTATAAATCAAACTAGCATATGATATAATATGTACTAAAAGATTATACATACATATACATATCGCTCATTTACTTGAATAGTGTCACAACTCAAAAAACACGATTTTTGAGTTGAGTATGCAGAAATGTGCGCAATTTCAGCGTCCATATTGTATAAAAATTTCATTCCGAAAATAAGAATGTGCCGTTATTAAACTTGTTATGTTGCAATATTTTTTAACTACAATAACGACACTTCTCAGTTGTGCCAGAATTAGACATGGATTTTTATCTGAAAGAGAGACATATTTTGAGTTACAACACGTATTGCCATAGAGTGAATTTGGTTTTCTTTTCAGAAAGAACGACATATTTTGTATTACAACGATATTGGTGAAAAGTAATTAAATTTTTCGTATTGATTTTTTTCAACAAAAACGACACATTTGACTTATGACGGCGAAACTGATTTATATTTTTCTCAAATAACGACATAATTCAAAATGGGTCACGTTTATGCCCAAGAAAAAGCACAGTACACTCTATTTGGTCCATTTATGCTCAACATTGTATTTAATATATTACAGGCCACTAGATTTG
Organism: Zeugodacus tau; assembly: GCA_031772095.1. Taxonomy (NCBI): domain Eukaryota; kingdom Metazoa; phylum Arthropoda; class Insecta; order Diptera; family Tephritidae; genus Zeugodacus; species Zeugodacus tau. The sequence continues at coordinate 58,861,129 of CM062653.1, read as the reverse complement.
TCAATAAACTGATGGCATTTTTCTATATTTGCGAAATAAGAGACAATTGAAAACTTTAAATCGCTCTCCTGAAAAATCGACTTTTTTGAGTTGTGACACTATTCAAGTAAATGAGCGATATGTACATAAATTCGGTATATGATATTTTCTTCATACCCTGATGATACGTGTGGAAAAGGGTTGAAATCGGTTCACAACCACAAAAACTTCCCATATAACTATGTATAATAAATTTTGAATTCCATATTATTCCTTCACTTTATAATACGAGGGCTGCTATATATATTTCTGGCCTAATAATGAAAATAGGATTATTTATCAACGAAAATGGTTTTATTGTTTTTCAAAATATTCTCCATCAAGATTTATACACTTTTGCATGCGCTCAAATCAATTTTCGAAGCACTTTTTTAGAGCCTTTTTTTGAGCGATTGTCAAATTGTGCGGGATCCAAGGGGAACAAACCTTTTTTACGGCCAGGTGTTCATGTAATATCGAATGTATGCTGGCATTGCATATGTTACATGACGGTCTTGCATTACCAGTTCACGTACGGCATCGATGTTTTCTGGCACAACGGCTGTTTTTGGACGACCTTCACGGAATTCGTCTTTGAGCGAGCGTCGGCCACGATTGAATTCGTTGTACCAGTTTTTCACAGTGCTATAGGATGGTGCTTCATAGCCATACAAAGATTTTAGTTCATCGATGCACTCTTGTCGCGATAATCCACGTCGAAAGTTGTGAAAAATGATCGCACGAAAATGTTCACGAGTTAATTCCATTTTTTGGCCGAGATGAATTTTTTAATTCCCTGTAAATAAAGCAATTCACGTTTAATGTGTTGTTATGCTAAAAAATGTCAAACTTTCCAATGGAAATGTCAGATTGCACCTGGCAACACTTAGTGTTGCCTAGGCCAGAAATATATATAGCAGCCCTCGTATATACATAAGGAAATAATGAAGATAGCGGATTAAAACTTTACACAAATACTGTATATCATCTGTGGCATCACTTGTGAAAAAATTGTCGAAATCGGACTATATCTTTTCAAGGCCCCGGATATCGAATATGAAGAACTCAGTGCCTTAGGAGAATTTTTCACCGAAAATATCGGTAAATCTCTCAGATATCTTAATCTTATTTAGAGGAAATCTTTTTCAGAGACACAACTCTATACCAAGCTTCCCCTAGGACGTCTTGAAAAAAAAAACAATTTGCGGTGTTCACTGTAACTCGACCGGAAATTATCCGAAAATGAAAAACCATAAAAATTTAGTTAAATTTTAAACAAATCTTCCCCCCAACGTTCTCTGATTATTTTTTTTTTTTTTTAATTTTTGTCGGCCATCTAAAGTGTGAACTGTTATTTTCGACTAAAATTTCCGCCATTTTCAGGATGGGAAACACCCTTAATGTTAAAAAAAAAATTTATTAAACGTAGGTGGGAGGTATTTTATGTGAAGAAAATGTGTAGCAAGTTTGAAATGAATCGGTCGAGCAGTTTTCAAATGGCAGTGAACACGGACTTCAAAAAAGTAGTTTTGAGAAAAACGCGTTTAAACTGCACTGCAATCCCAACCGCCCGCAGATGTTAGAGTTAGAGCGTTAAAGGCCCCGAGACAAATTAACCAATAACTTCAAGAATATTTCTTAGATCGGATTAAAATTTTGAGGACATATTCGTAAAATGTTAAACAATAAGATAAAACAAAAAAAAAATAGATTTTTCGAAAGTGAAAACCCAGACCCCTCCCTTAAAATCGGGTCATAACTTCCCAAAGCTCACATATGCGTAATTATAGGTTTTCACAAATATGATGGGCTTTATTCCGAATATATCGGTTAATAAATAAATTAAGTGAGCGTACAGTCTTGTATATAGTGTACCTTGGTGGTTCGGTTCGGGAATTACGTCAGTTTCCATATACTATTTATGATGATTTTCGTTATTCTATTGGACTTTAGCCGAATATTTTTTATTCGCCTCCATGCGATATAGGGATTCTTTTAAAATACTACCTCGATAGCAAAATTTTATATTTTTGTATTATGCCCTGGTCGAAAAGTTAGATTTATGGAAGGAAATTTGTATGAAATTTGACTTCAATTGCCAATTCAAGAGTTCGAGTTATGGAGAACTTCGAGTTATAGAAGTTCGACTGTATTTAAGGCATTTTATTTAATATTTTATAATTTTTAATTTTAAATTAATATATTCTTTCTAAATTGCAAATGAATAAAATACGTTTTCACAAAGCATATAACCATTATTCGAGAATATCAGTCTATTGTAAAAAAAATATTATTAATGCTTTTCAAGTATAAATACTGCATATAAACAAAATATCACAAAGAAAAATAAAAAAATATTGTTTATGTAAAATCAGAAACTTTCCTTTACTTTTACGAGTACGTTCACGTAAATTCTTTGCCATTTAGCAACTCTTATCGCGCATACTCAGAATAATGTAATAATAAATATATATAAATTTGTTTATACATTTTACTGAGCGAGAACTCTTTCGCCGGCAAAATACACGCAAACGACAATGAAAATCTCTATGGATAATGAATTTTCTCGGCGATTCCCGTAGGTTATCGACACTACAACCGGCACGTTCGCCACTCTCTCTCGTAGATATGGCTCTTTGTAAACACCCCTCTGTTTGATGTGTGTTCTTATCAATTGCCGCAGTTAAGGTAGCAATTGCTTGTTGTTGTTGTTGTAATCTCTGCCTTTGCGAATTTCTTCGCCAATTTGAGCGAGCGTATAAAAGAGCGAGCGTCTGCCACAAACGACATCAGTTGAACAACAAATCGCAAGAGTTAGACGCGTTGAATAAGCGCTCATCAAAGCAACAACAAAAGCTAAAAGTAAATTAAATATATTTAAATTTCGCACATTTATTGAAAGTGAAAAGTAAATTGAAAGTGAAAAAATGGCAAATCTACCATTGATCTTGAGCTTGGCCAATGACCTCAGCCACTTGACACCATTCTACGAACCGGCCTTCTATTCGCGTTGCCCAGCACTGGCTGGCGCACCAGGAAATCAACTGCGTAAATTCGAAAAGGACTTGCCCGTTGCGACTATTGGTAAGGACGGCTTCCAGGCCAGTTTGGATGTACAGCAATTCAAGCCGAGTGAATTGAGTGTGAAAGTTGTCGATGATCATATCGTGGTTGAAGGTAAACACGAGGAGCGTGAAGATGATCATGGTTACATCGCACGACACTTTGTAAGACGCTACGCTTTGCCAAAGGGTTTCGATGCCGATAAAGTGGTTTCCACACTCTCATCGGATGGTGTGCTGACTGTACGTGTACCAAAGCCAGCCATCGAGGATAAGTCCAATGAGCGTGTAATACAAATTCAACAAGTTGGTCCCGCACATTTGAATGTGAAGGAGAATCCGAAGGAGGTAACCAGCGAGGAGCAGGCAAGCGCTTAAGCGCTCTTTGTTACAACTGGGTGTGCCGCTCAGGGTTGATTTATTCAATTTTTTTTCGTTCGAATCGTTTAACTGTTAAATCACTTCAATCAGTATATATACACACACATACATATGCACTATAAGCAAATAATTGCTGCCAAAAATTGTATTATAAAATTATATTAGTTCTAAAAATATATTATAGCATTTAAATAAATCTTAACATTAAAAAATATGCTATCGTTTTTTTTAATATAAAAAATTGTGAAATTCGACGTGCAGTAGTAATTTCCTGATTTTAGTGGAGTTTCAGTATTTCATAACTAAAATATGAAATGAGGATGGAATGCAAACACTGTAGTTGCCCAGATAAGTTGCTGAGAATTTGCTTTTCTACTCCATTTCACTTAGAAATTTGTTCTGATGGAGTTCTTATAAAGGAACTGGGTTAGGGCTGTAGGCAATATTAGCAGTCTGTGAACTTTATCGCATCAGTATTCGAAGTTATATGGCCATAAGAATTAAGATTCTAGGCAATGAGCTGATCTTTAACAGTGTGACATGGCTTAGATGGCTAGAATAATGTTTTTAGATTATACTTTAACTTTAGCTAAGCTGGATAAACCTAGTCATTGAAATGTGTTTCGAATACATACATAGTAGTAAGAAAGGGTGATGGGATATATAAAAATAATAATAATTGGATTTCTTCTCGGGTTTTTAGAAGTCCCTAACTTGAAGATCTTTTGACTACGTGATCATCTAGCGAAAAATGTCGTTGCAACAGCTATCAAATAATGGTACTCATCCGAAATTCGAATTACTACAGATGCATGGAAGAATCATCATTTTCTACTTCAGAAATCGTCAATTTTTCCTCATTACAGCGATACTGATAAGAAATTGGTTATTTTTGATTAAGGGAATTCTTTGTTTTATACAAATTTAAAAATAAAACGTCGATAATAATACTGCAGCAGGAGTTATTCTAGATTATATTACTTTGCAGAAGATTTTACTGTTTAAACAATATATATATATATTTGGCGTAGGAACCGCTTTAAGCGATTATAGCCGAATCCACCAGAGCGCGCCACTCATTCCTCCTTTTTGCTTTTTGACGCCAACTGGAAACACCAAGTGAAGTCAGGTCACTTTGCACTTGGTCTTTCCACCGGAGTGGAGGTCGTCCTCTTCCGCGGCTTCCTCCAGCGGGTACTGCATCGAATACTTTCAGAGCTGGAGCATTTTCGTTCATTCGAACAACATGACCTAGCCAGCGTTGTCGCTATCTTTTTATTCGCTGGACTATGTCTATGTCGTCGAATAACACATACAGCTCATCGTTCCATCGTCTGCGGTATTCGCCGTTGCCAATGTTCAGAGGACCATAAATCTTACGCAAAACCTTTCTCTCGAAAACCCCAAGAGTCGTCTCATCGGATGTTGTCATCGTCCACGATTCAGCGCCATACATCAGAACGGGAATAATGAGCGACTTATAGAGTTTGATTTTGGTTCGTCGAGAGAGGACTTTACTTTTCAATTGCCTACTCAGTCCAAAGTAGCACCTGTTGGCAAGAGTGATTCTGCATTGGATTTCAAGGCTGACATTGTTGGTGTTGTTAATGCTGGTTCCCAGATAAACGAAATTATCTACAACTTCAAAGTTATGACTGTCAACAGTGACGTGGGAGCCAAGACGCGAGTGCGCTGACTGTTTGTTTGATGACAGGAGATATTTCGTCTTGTCCTCATTCACCACCAGACCCATACGCTTCGCTTCCTTATCCAGTCTGGAAAAAGCAGAACTAACGGCGCGGGTGTTGTTTCCAATGATATCGATATCATCGGCGTACGCCAGTAGCTGTACACTCTTGTAGAAGATTGTACCCTCTCTATTTAGCTCTGCAGCTCGTATTATTTGTTCCAGCAATATATTGAAGAAGTCGCACAATAGTGAGTCACCCTGTCTGAAGCCTCGTTTGGTATCGAACGGCTCGGAGAGATCCTTCCCGATCCTGACGGAGCTTTTGGTGTTGCTCAACGTCAGCTTACACAGCCGTATTAGTTTTGCGGGGATACCAAATTCAGACATCGCGGCATAAAGGCAGCTCCTTTTCGTGCTATCGAAGGCAGCTTTAAAATCGATAAAAAGATGGTGAGTATCGATTCCTCTCTCTCGGGTCTTTTCCAAGATCATGCGCCAAGGTGAATATCTGTCTGTTTAAACAATACACTTCTTAAATTTGTTGCTAAGTGAATGGCAGTTAGTCAAAATTCTGCAATTTCTCTCTTTCTTCATGTTTTTATTCGACCATATTTCGTATAGAAACGTAGCTCGGGACTCATGTAATCAACATCGGCTTCATTCGACTTCTTTTTAATAAATTCGAAGGACTTCAAAGAAAGCTTCCTTCCTGAAATTAACCTTATTTTCCGGTATTTGGTAACTTCGTTTTTTATTTAAAATATTTCAAAATCTGTCAAAGTTTCAACCGATTTGTTTACCTACAGTGAGAGTAAAACTAAAAAAACGAACGTAATTAAAAGACAGTTGTTTTAATCAATAACAGTTATTTTATTTGTAATTAAGTTGTGAAATTAATTTAAAACTTAAATGACAAACAGACTATTTTCTCCTCAAAATAAATTAATTTAGAAATGAAACGAATGAATACTTTTTATAAATGCTTATAAATGAATTAAATGTTATAGGATTCACGCTTTAGCTTGTTCTTCTTTGCTAGTCTCCTCAGGATTCTCCTTCACATTCAAATGTGCTGGTCCAGTTTGTTGAATTTGTATCACACGCTCATTGGACTTGTCTTCGATGGCCGGTTTTGGTACACTAACTGTTAAGACACCATCCGAAGACAATGTGGAAACCACTTTATCAGCCTCGAATCCCTTTGGCAAAGCGTAGCGTCTCACAAAGTGTCGTGCTATATAACCATGATCATCTTCACGCTCCTCATGCTTGCCCTCGACTACGATGTGATCATCGACGACCTTTACAGTCAACTCACTCGGTTTGAACTGCTGTACATCCATGCTGGCCTGGAAACCATCCTTGCCAACCGAAGCTACCGGTAAATCCTTTTCAAATTTCCGCAATCGGCCATCGGGTGAAGTTGTGATCGCGGGCCAACGAGTGTAGAACACCGGTTCGTAGAATGGTGTCAAGCGGCTCAAGTCATCAGCCAAACTCAAGATCAATGGTAGAGATGACATTTTTACTTTTGTATTCAGTTTATTCAATTCTCACAAGAAAATTTATGAAAAAGTTTTTTACTTTGTTTTTAGTTTTTAGTTTGGTTACTGTGTTTTTAGTTTGGTTAAGATTTTCTTTGCGTGCGTTTATTCAACGCTTTTTGATTTGTTGCAGTTTGAAATTGAACTATGCCGCTCATCGCGAGTGTCGCCGGTATTTATACCCACAGCTGGCGGAGCAACCATTCTGAGGTGGTGAGAGATAATGGCAACAACAAACGATACTGAGTAGAGCTCACCCTGGTATGCTTTTCTTGCTTTTACATTTTAACAAATGCCTGCATTTTACATAGAAACATTTCTGTGTATATGAGTATGTGTAGTTCATATAGGGTTTGTTTGCCATATGATAGGCCGAAATTTCGGCTTCCAGAATTTGCTTGAAAGTTCTTATTCATTATTTTATGTGTCAATATATGTCAGTTTATATGTGTATCCATTTCGTATATATGTATGTATGTAGGTACTGATTTAATACTGGGTTCTTATGTGCCTACATAAAAGTTCTGTGTTGATTAACTTTATCTGTAGGCATAAAGACCTACACTACATACATATGTATTTGTTCAAGTATGTAAGTTTTTATTTATTTATATACGTACTTGTATATATGTACATATGTATACTTCTGCTTCTGATTGATGAAGTTTCCTTCATTTAAATGGAGTATGATATGTAACATTCATAAGTATAAATTTTTATCTTATGTAAGTCAAGTATAGTTTAATATGTACATATATACCCTAAAGACAATACACATATTTATGTGAGTTTGTTCTAGAACTTTCTCAAAAAAAAATTTAAGAAGATAATAGAAGAATTTTTTCGATAAAATGTGTCAGATTTCGAAATCCCATATGTATTTGAATTTAAAATCATTTTACTTTGTCAACACAACTGGTTTTAAGGAGACCGAAAAACTCTATATAATACGTTTATTTGGCGAAATTAGAATTCTTTTACAAAAATTTTACGACTTCTTAATCAATATTTATAGTACTTAGTACATATGTTTATCATATTAATACTGGTATAAATTATGGTCCCATATCATTCATTCATGGCAATGTTATGCTAATCCAATTATTTCCACTAACTGAAATCATTCTCTATGGATTTATTGAGTTTGTAAGTCAAGGGAGATATAACCCAATTATATACAGTGGAAGATCTCTATAATTCGAACTTTTGAACTGGTTCTTTCTATAACTCAAACTTCTCTAACTCGAAGTTCTCCATAACTCGAACTCTTGAATTGGCAATAGAAGTAAAATTGCATACAAATTTCCTTCCATAAATCGAACTTTTCGACCAGGATACAGAATACAAAATTTTAAATTTTACTATCGAAGCAGAATTTTAAAAGAGTCCCTATATTTGTATGGAGGCGAACATAAAATATGATATTACACTTATGGATTGCATAAATTACTATGTAACAAAGGCATGGGATGCAGACGTCAAGAGCCGGACAATTGCAAACTGCGAAAAAAAAATTACAGAATACATGTTTTAACGTATGAAAATAAAACTTTTTGCGAATTAAATAAATAAAACTGTATATAAATATATTTTTAAAGCTTTTTAAAAAATTTTAATTATTTAATGAAACATTCTATAACTCGAACTCTCTCTAACTCGAAGTTTTTTTGTGGATTATGGTGATTCGAGTTAGAGAAATTCCACTGTACATTAATTATAATCAGTATTTGAGAGCTAAATATGAGACCTACTAAGAGAGTTTCATAAGAACGTTCTAGAACAACTAACTTATCATAATCCAATATAATTTCTCAGCGGATTATTGCACTTTTAGAAGTTTGAATAAACTGTCTGCTGCCTGTTTTGCATTAATTGATAACTGAGTTATACCATTTTAATTGTATTTGAATAAAACCGTGGAATTTTGTTAAAATTGAAAATGGGACACCTTGATGCCACAGATAGAAAACTTCCCATATAACTCAATTTTGAATTCCTCCTGATTCCTTCAGTTCATAATATATAACATAAGGAACCAATGAAGATAGCGGAATAAAACTTTACACAAATACTGCATTTGAGCTGTGGGATCACTTGTAGAAAAATTGTTAAAATCTGGCTATAATTTTTCAAGACTCCGGATATCGAACATGAAGAACTCAGTGCCTAAGGGTGATTTTTCACCAAAAATATCGGTAAATCTCTCAGTCATAACTTCCCCTAGCTCCAATATACGTACCTTATATTCGGATTATCAAACTTCCGGTATTATACCGCATATATCGGTTAATATGTGAGACATCTTAGTAAAATTAAGAGAGCAAACAGTCCTGGATATAGTGTACCTTACCGGTGAAAATGAGTGAAATCGGTTTAAGAATTACCTCAGCCCTCATACCATATATGATGATTTTCGTTATTCTATTGGACTTTATGCCGAATATATGGGTCAAATTGTGTGTTATCTTAATAAAACTATATCAATAAATTGCGAAAGTATAAATATTCGGTTGCACCCGAACTTAGGCTTTCCTTACTTGTTTTTTAATTATTTACGTACTTATGTAAATATTTTTGTTTCTGATTGATAAAGTCCTAGAGTTCTAGAGTATGATATGTAACATTAATATATAAGTACATACATATATTGAACATCTGTACCATGGTCACAGTACATACAGTAGAAAACCTTATTCGTGGGGAATTCTCGGTGGTAAGATAGCCGCCATCTTGGAAAAACGCAATGCTGTATATATTGAGTACTTCATTTTAGTAAAACTTTAGTCATAAAATAGCAAATATTATGTATATAGCTGTCTTATATAAAGCGAAATTATTTATTTATACTCTATTTCAATTATAGAAGATTTTAACATCAATGTGTGCCACATTATTACAAAAAAATTATTAAATGTAGATGAGATATTTCATAAGTGGTGAGAATAAAATACAGCTCTCATACAAGTACTTCTCTGTGGTACGTTATTTTTGGTCACATTTATTTAAACTTGACTGGCACAAAATTAGCTAAAAATCCATTTTTGCTAGTTTTACTTAAATTATTACAAACAATTATATTTAAAATACTTTGAATTGCAAAGCTTGGAAGTACACAAAAGTTGTATAAGCTTGAAATGATACGTAGTTTCCTCCTTATTAAACATTTTTAAAACAAAATATGTGATGATCCTATTGAATAGGCATTTCAAACCATCGGGTCCAAGGTTATTTAATACTAATATAAGTTTTTTATGAAATTTATAAAAAGCTCAAGAGCTCTTACTAAGTTTGACGAATCCTACATTTTCTATTTTGTAAAAGTATAGGCATCTTCAGAGATCTACCCTTTCTCGAATAATGTTAAAGACAGCAAACAATTGTGCATTTTAAAATATTCATTATACATATAACCATATAAATATGAAAATGAATTTCTCTGAAGGAAATCGTTTTCAATTATATCAATTTCCATAATAATAGATTGCTGACTATCTATGGAAGACATTGCCAATGCTTGAAAAGTTTGCCAAGAACTATCTTGAACCAGACAAACATACTCTTTCAAGGTTATTTAGTGAAAATTATTCAAATTGTTTAATAGTAAAATTAAATCTTTTAAAATTTGAAAGCGCCAAATACAGTGTCACCAACCCAGGGATTTATTTATTTTAATACAATATTTAAAAATTAGTTGAATCGCGTTATACACTTGTACATAAAATATAACTAACTTATCAATAATTAACACTTAATACCACCATAAAATTTAATAAATATCCGAAATAATTTATAATAATTCCAATAATAATGAAAATATTTATTTTATTTAATAATTATTTAAGTACTGTTCATCGGACTTTAAAAGTTTTGTGAAGATTAAATGCTAGCACAACACCCTAATTACCACAATTGTAGCAAAAAAAGCGTAGCACACAACCCAAGTACGCCTCGGTGGTGTGTTAAAAGATGAAAATTAATGTAAACAAAAAAAGGTTTTCTACTGTATATACTGAGCCATGGTATTATTTTTGATTTATGAAACATCATTTATAATTTTAGCACTGTAATGCCTCTGTTAAACTGATAAGCAATCGTTTATCTGGCAGTTTATTTCCATTACTTTCAATTCAGTTCATTGCATATAAAATATAATATTTTATAAATAAATTATTCATATACCATTTAATAATAGCTGACGAGCAGAACAGAAATCCAGAACACTCCCGTTTATTCTATATTTCCGATTGGAACTTAAAAATGTGGCAGAAAGAATAAGAAAGAAATTATTATCATGGGCATACGAGTGTAAACAATGTAACACAGTGCAATGTGTAAGACATAAGACATAAGAATAATATGAACACAATTATTAAATGCCCAACATACAGGGGTTGTGTTTGCCCGCTATGTACCTTAAAGCAACACTCTGCTAATTTTGTGCGTTAACCTTTTGTACTTAAAGAAATTTCTTGAAACAATCTCTTTATCAACAGGCATGCATTTATTGTTAAGTGAGAGTAAAAATATGTACATATATACTGTGAGTACATTTCTATGTGTATACACAAACATACACAACGCAGCACATATCGGAATTTTTTCTATGTCAGCCGTGAGTATAAATACCGGCGACACTCGCGATGAGTGGCATAGTTCAATTTCAAACTGCAACAAATCAAAAAGCGTTGAACAAGCGCACGCAAAGAAAATCTTAACCAAACTATTAGTAAAAGCAAAGTAAAAAACTTTTTCATAAATTTTCTTGTGAGAATTGAATAAACTGAATAAAAAAGTAATAAAAATGTCGTCTCTACCATTGATCTTGAGTTTGGCTGATGACTTGAGCCGCTTGACACCATTCTACGAACCGGTGTTCTACACACGTTGGCCCGCAATCACTACTACACCCAGTGGCCGTTTACGCAAATTGGAGAAGGATTTACCACTAGCCACTGTGGGAAAGGATGGTTTCCAAGCAAGCATGGATGTGCAGCAGTTCAAGCCGAGTGAGTTGACTGTGAAAGTGGTCGATGATCACATCGTAGTCGAGGGCAAGCATGAGGAGCGTGAAGATGATCATGGTTACATCGCACGACACTTTGTGAGACGCTATGCTTTGCCAAAGGGATTCGAGGCCGATAAAGTGGTTTCCACACTATCTTCAGATGGTGTCTTAACAGTTAGTGTACCAAAACCGGCCATTGAAGACAAGTCCAATGAGCGTGTCATCCAAATTCAACAAACTGGACCAGCACATTTGAATGTGAAGGAGAATCCCGAGGAGACTAGCAATGAAGAGAAGGCAAAATTGTAAAGTTTTGATTCTCAGTTATTTAATTTATTAAGAGAATAACAGTCTGTTTATAATTTTAGTTTGTAAATAAATTTGATTTTAGAATTTGAAAAAATATGCCTTTCTTTAATTGTTCTCAGTGTGGAAGAGAAAGCAAAAGTTAGTTTTGGGTGGTTGTTCCGATATCATTTTTGGTTTGACTTTGACAGTTTCTGACTTTATGAGTGATATTTCGGTTGTTCATTCAATGGCAGCTAAAATTGGGAAATGTTGTGTAATTAGCAATCTTGGTCCGGTTATAATCCCATGTGGTAGATAGAGTTTTGGTGACTACATAAAGCTGTAGTGTTATGAGGTGCGTACAATGATCGCGCTGGCCTTATCATCGTTTCACTCGGTTTAGAGTACGCCATATTTACCAAGAAATGTGCCGTCGAGTGTCGAGAGTATAAAAGCAGCTCGGTTGAACTAAGTGAAGTATTTAAACTCCGGCTGCAGAAATAAACTGAATGAGATCCACCTTGGTTTTTGGAAGTAAATGTCTAACATTAAATACTTATACTACAATATAAAGATAGGCATCTGATATGCCTGCGCTAAGACTTTAATCGTTGTAACCAGATTCTATTGGATTCGAAAAACCCAAAATGTCGGGAAGAGAAGTTCCTTTTGTATTTGCTTTAGGAATGTTGCTGTAATTTGATTTAGTGAAAGAGAGTGAACAACTTTTCTAGAACAAAGACAAAATGAGAACACATAATTATATTTTCTCTCTCAACTGCACTCTCCAGCCAGTAACTCCTAAGGATACTGGTTTAAATTAGAAAAAGAATGATGGTATTTCTTCGTTAGACCTTTTCTTTTCCTTTCTTCTCCTTTGTAACGGATATGTGAATATAACCCTTGCAGCCTCTTTATATTTCTAGAATTTTATAGATTTTGACTAATTTTATCGATACTATGAAACAAATAAATCGAGTTTGTTGCTTAAGTCTTTTGTTTTATTAAAAGGAGAGTATTCTCATGCCAAACTGTGCTCTGCATCGCCAAAATTAAAAGTAATTGTTAGATATGCTCTCTCGAACAGAAAAATTCTCGCAAATATTTGAGAACTAACAAAAATTGAGAAGTATTGCGGTCAGCTGATTTATTATTAACAGTTGGAAAAAAGAAAGTAAAAAAATCTCTAATAAGAAGATTCTAAAAGTCTCTGCCCTAATTTGTTCAAGGGTTAGATTTACAGCTTTATCTAATTATTTACAATTTTTAGCTCTGAAGCCAAAGATTTATTTGACCTTACTTTCCTAAAACCGAATATGAAGACAAATGACCCAATCCGGTCAGTAAAACCATCAATTAGTTGGAAAGAATTTTGAGATTGAACTGCCAGTAAAGGGGCTCTTCAACAGATCATATGTCAATTTTTGTTGGGAGAATGGTAATAGTATATGCGGATAAACCAGCTCGCGGAAGCATGTACGATGACCTATAAAGATGAGCACTCCTTAGAAGCGTTCGCTGGAAAAGTCCTCCGAAGAATTTATGGCCCGCTACGCGTAGGCGTAGGTGAGTACCGGATTTGTTGGGATGACGAGCTGTATGAGCTCTTCGGCGATATAGACATAGTGCGGCGCATAAAAATACAGCGGTTGCACTGGCTTGGACACATCGCCCGAATGGAAGAAAACAGCACGAACAAGTAAGGAAGGGCTAAGTTCGGGTGTAACCGAACATTTTATACTCTCGCAATTTATTTATTTAACTTTATTTATATTGTATAATATACAAATTGACCCACATATTCGTCATATATATTGTATAAAGTCCATTGAAAGTTGGAAACCATAATATTAGGTTAGAAGCACCGAGGTCCTCGTGTTCGATGTATGGGACCTTGAACACATATGATCCGATTTCGGCGATTTTTAGCATGGGTCCGCCACACTATAAACATAGTACTTGTGCAAAGTTCTGCACCGATATCTTCACTAGTGCTTACTTTATATATTGTAATGTAAACGATTCAGATCCACTTCAAAGTTCTGGTATCTAGGAAGTAGGCGTGGTTGTGAAGCGATTTGGACTATTTTCTCAAAATATCATTGGGATGTAAGGAAACTATTACAAACCAAGTTTCATTGAAATCGGTCGAGTAGTTCCTGAGATATGGTTTTTGACCCATAAGTGGGCGACGCCACGCCCATTTTCCATTTTGTAAAAAAAATCTGAGTGCAGCTTCTATCTGCCATTTCTTATGTGAAATTTAGTGTTTCTTAAGTTTTTCGTTAATGAGTTAACCCACTTTTAGTAATTTTCAACCTAACTTTTGTATGGGAGGTGGGCGGGGTTGTATTCCGATTTTTTTCATTTTTGGACTATATTAGGAAGTGGCTAAAAAAACGACTGCAGAAAGTTTGGTTTATATAGCTTTATTGGTTTACGAGATATGTACAAAAAACTTAGTAGGGGGCGGGGCCACGCCCACTTCCCCAAAAAAATTACATCCAAATTTGCCCCTTCATAGTGCGATTCTTCGTACCAAATTTTATTTCCATAGCTTTATTTATGGCTTAGTTATGGCACTTTATGTGTTTTCGGTTTTCCGAGTTTACTCATTTTCGAAAGCAATCTTCCTATGGTGCCAAGAAATAAGTGTGCCAAGTTTCATCAAGATATCTTAATTTTTACTCAAGTTACAGCTTGCACAGACGGACGGACGGTCGGACGGACAGACAGACATTCGGATTTGAACTCCACTCTTCACCCTGATCACTTTGGTATATAGTTTTGGGTGTTACAAACAACCGTTATGTGAACAAAACTATAATACTCTCTTTAGCAACATTTGTTGCGAGAGTATAAAAATGTACGACACGGTACCCACTGGCGGCCGACGAAGAAAAGGACGACCGAAACTCAGATGGAAGGATCATGTGGATGTGCACCTGACGAAGCTTGAATTTCCCGTCTAGCGCAATACAGAGACGACAGGCGAAGGCTTATGGACGCGGTCAAAACCGACACCCGGTTGTAGTGCCAATGGATGATAACGGATAAACCAGCTACAAGTGACCAGTTGACCTAAGGTCAAATAATTATTCATTGATTCTCTCGTCTCGAGGAAAATTTAAAGCAAAATCTATAAAAGCAGATCATTGTGTTTTTTTTTAACAATTCTTCTTCCTTCTCAAAATGTATACAATCATAGCTGTATACAAAAATTCAGCTTTTCGCCAGAACTTGCCAGATTTTACCAGAAAACCAGCCGTGCGGCAAATGAGTGTACTCATAAGAAAGTAAATAACATTCTCTCTCTCTCATTCAAAAGACCCTGTTCAACCCCGATGAAATGTAACAGCTGTAGTTTGTTGACAAACAAAACAAAAGCCAAACATAACAGAAATTCCTCCACCAAATTTGATTTTCAAATGAGATTTCTAACAACGGGAGAGTCATAATTTACACGCTCATTTACCCGTTTTTTCACTTCCATTATATTTGTAATGCTTTTGGGTAAATACTGAGCAGTTCTGGAAAAATCTTGAAATTTAATATTGAATCCGAATTGAATAGTTATAGTATATGAATATATTGTAAAAATCAAATTATTATATTTAAGTACTCATTTAGATGATGAGTAATGTTGTGCTAAATATAATTTTAGTGTCTCTCAAATGCTAATTTTGCAATGACAATGTCCAGTGTATTTTTTTTGTATGCATCATTTGTCTCATTAAACTAACTGTATGCCTATTTGTTGCCGGCTAATGGTTAGGTAAACAAATAAAAAAACTCAACTAATTTTGTACATTAACCTTTTGTGTTTGTGGAAATTTCGTGAAGTCGAACATTCTGGCCAAACAAACTGTATCAAAGAGCGCGCAATTGTCAATTGAGAGAGTAAAGACACGTACATACTTTGATAACGGCGCTATAATCGCTCAGCGCGCCGGAACGGTTGCTCCGCCAGCTGTGGGTATAAATACCGGCACCAATCGCGATGAGCGGCATAGTTCAATTTCAAACAGCAACAAATCAAAGAGCGTTGAACAAGCGCAAAGCAAACAAAATCTAAAACAAACTTTTACTAAAAGCAAAGTGAAAAAACTGTTTTCTTTTTTTCATATTATTGAAAACTGAATACAAAAGTAAAAATGTCGTCTCTACCATTGATCCTGAGTTTGGCTGATGACATGAGCCGCTTGACACCATTCTACGAACCGGTGTTTTACACTCACTGGCCCGCCGTCACAACTACACCCAGCGGCCGTTTGCGCAAATTTGAGAAAGATCTACCGCTAGCCACTGTGGGAAAGGATGGTTTCCAAGCTAGCATGGATGTGCAGCAGTTCAAGCCGAGCGAATTGAGTGTCAAGGTGGTCGATGATCACATTGTGGTCGAGGGTAAACATGAGGAGCGTGAAGATGATCATGGTTACATCGCACGACACTTTGTGAGACGCTACGCTTTGCCAAAGGGATTCCAGGCTGATAAAGTGGTCTCCACATTGTCTTCGGATGGTGTCTTAACTGTGCATGCGCCAAAGCCAGCCATCGAGGATAAGTCCAACGAGCGTGTCATCCAAATTCAACAAACTGGACCAGCGCACTTGAATGTGAAGGAGAATCCCAAAGAAGAGAAGCCAAAAGCTTAACTGATAAACCATTTTATTATTTCATAGAATTTTATGTTCAGTATTTCTAAGTGTTAATTAATTCCTAGGAGAAGAAAAGTCTGTCTGTAATTTAAATTTGAAAATAAATTCACATTAAAACAAGAAATAATTTCTTTATTTTTTTATTCTTAGAAGTAATGTTTGATTTGTAACGGTGCTCAGGTACAGCAGTTCTGCTTGGTTATTTTGTGTTTCAAGTAAATGGCAGTTGTGTGAGGACGAAGGTAGAGACGTTCAGCGCTTATAAAACAAATTTGATTGGCATTTAGAAAAATATTTGCACATTAGGGTGTGGTGATTTGTTTAAAATAAATTTGGTTGAAAGTTCGTCCATGAAAAGTGGACTAAATGCTAATTATTACTTTTATTTTTGTACAAATATACATAATTTATTTATTGTGTTTTTGAAACTTTCATAATTCCTTCGGTGACATGTGGTTGCCAATAAGATCTTTACTTTTAAGGTATTCCATGAAAAAATGTTCTTTAGGGATAAGTCTGGCTAAGTGTTAAAGTTGTTATCGAGATTATGGGACTTAATATTTCGACGAACATTTTGGATCACTTTGGGTCTCTGCGATATTTCGGAAACTTGTTTGTTTTTTCGTAAAGAATGCTTTCTAAAAATGTTCTGTGGACTTTTTAGTTGGAATCTCTACACTATATGTATATGAGTTTATTACCGCGTGAATACCTGGGCCAGCCAGTGTTTCAGTAACTTATTTGTACATATGTATGTATGTAGTTATGCCTATTCGAAAACGCTTGGAAAATTTGGTGAAAAGCATTCGAAATTTCCAGAATTTCTACCTAACAAGTTCTATGTATGAACATATGTATTACAATATGAGCAACAATCAGAATTACAAGCAATCATATATACTTAAGTACATATGTACCTCTGTATGTATATATGTATGTATCTTGTTCTATAGGCCCAGTTGTTTAATTGCAGCCCCTTTTGATGCCAATCCCGGGGTAACTTTGTGCGTACGTGACCGATAGCACAGATACGCATTTGTATCTTTATTTGCCGAAAAGTTTGTGCCGCCAAAATTGAAATAAAAAAGTTCATCCATATTTGTAGGTACATACATATGTACATATATACATAAATAAGTTCCGGTAATTCTCTTAAATACACTGCTGAGAAACTCTCACCAGAAGAAAGTAAATAAATAAATAACTGATGTGAAGCTGTTTCTTGTATTTTATGTATGGACATACATATGTACATATATATATATTGTGTTGATTATTAATATTTATATATATACTACAGTTTCCCAAAGTTCCTTGATTGATTACATATTTTTGTTTATATTTTATATTCCTATTTTTCGTAATTTCATAAAAAAATTCCAGCACAAATGTGTTACCTGTAGTATTTCGGAACATACATACTATGTATTTATGTCTTTGCAATATTTTTTAAATATTTTTTTAATTGAATTCTAGTACATTCTGGTAAAATCAGAGCTTCTGATTATTTACCTTATTTTCATACCTACATACATATACACATTGTTTTTGTTTATCACAAAAAGCCGGTAAATAATATTTACAAAGAGAACGCTAAAAGTCAGAGTACAAAGTAAGAAACTCTCTTTCATACACACATTGCAACCAATTGGCTTATTGCTCTTTTCTTTGCAATACATCTCTCACAAACGCTCAGCACTCAGGCGCAAAGAGTATTGCTTGCGCACTCATAGAAATTTTATGTGCACACACAATTGGAAAAATGTAGAAAAGTATAGAAAACTGGAGAAACTTCGCCGCGGCGCTGACTAATGCGCTCTTTCGTTCGTCAGCGGGTATAAAAGCAGCGGTAGTTCCTCGTTCCCCTCAGTTGAAAATAAAAATTCAAAGAGTAAATTTGCTTACAGCAAAGTGAACTGTGAAAACCAAAAAAGCCTTTAACAACTTTATTGCGTTGCATTTAATAAAAAGTATTGAATTTTAATATTTTTGCTTGAGTTTTTGAAAAAAAGTAAAGTAAAATCAAAGAAAAAATGGCAATTGTTCCACTACTAGCAAACTTGGCACGTGAACTCGACACCGAGTATAGAGATTTGGAACACTCTTGGGATGATGATTTCGGCTTCGGTATACATCCAATGGAGATTTTCCGTCCGGTGCGTCATGGCCATTCGTTGATGCTACATCCGCGACGTCGCCATTATCCATACGATCGTTCACAAGTGTTGGCACGTCGTGCCGCACGTTTGGGCAAGGAGACGGGTGATTGTACATCGTTAATACCCACAGTCTGCAAAGATGGCTTTCAGGTGTGCATGGATGTGTCGCAGTTTAAGCCCAACGAGTTGACCGTTAAAACTGTAGACAAGACGGTGATTGTGGAGGGTAAACATGAGGAACGTGAAGATGACCATGGCATGATACAACGCCATTTCATACGCAAATACACACTGCCAAAAGATTACGATCCAAACGATGTGGTGTCTACAATTTCATCGGACGGTGTACTCACCGTGAAGGCACCACCACCACCAAGCAAGGCAATTAAGTCGAATGAACGCATCGTACAGATACAACAGACCGGACCGGCACATTTGAGCGTAAAAGCACCGGAGGAAGCCAGCAGCGATGGCAAGGCGAAAGAGAATTGCGATAAGAAGTCTGCAAAATGAGTGAATGCCTATGTGCAGAAGAAGTTACGTTATAAAAGCACAACGTGAAAAAAATCATCGTTTCACACTTCATCGTCATCATTTCTGACCATTGTCACTTATTTAGTTTTAAGTCAACTGAAATCATTTCCATTACTTAAGCAAGCATTTAATGTTCCAGTATTTTATTTTAAACAAAATGGAGAAATTTTTTTGTGTTAAATTACAAAATATTCGGTGACAACTGTGTAGTAAATACTATGAGAAGCACTCGTTTGTAACCGATATTTGTTTATCAAATAAATAAGTACTTTCTACGTTTTAAAAAAATAAAAAAAAATGTTTTGTAATTTCTTGGAGTGGAAATAGAAGGAAATGTTCCACTTATTCGAAAAATTTAGGGTCGCATTCGACATCTTGTCTTACTTCGACTCATTAATGCTTTTCTTATTTCGTAAGGGTCGTGTAATGGTTCAGCAACTGCACCTTCTTTGGATATTCTGTTCATTCCAAAATTTTTTCTGATTGCGTCGAAGATTTTTTTGAAAATTCGAACGCATTTCGGACTCGTTTTCTTGTTCGAGTAGTAAAATCTAACTTATGGATTTACTTTTTTGAGAAAATCCTAAGGCTTCTATGTGCTGTGATCTGTGGATAACACCCCTCTCTTTATGGTACGTTCCTGTTGAAACATCCTAGGTTTCCCATTAGATGACCTCGATGAAAACTAGATTTATGATTTCCGACTAGTGTTTGGATAATCGCTATAACAACAAGTTGATGAACAAATCAAAAAATGTTTCCGAGGGGAGTTCTTCGGCCGTCGCCTAGGTCTAGAGACCACAATGTGGGTTTTATACCGCCGATTGTCTTGTATGAAAGGTTCTTTTCTTTGTTTGCGATCGAGTACAGCTGAATATTTACTCCAAGTATTTTGAGTCTCGGTCGGTGTTTCGACGTCATTGTAAGGTAGAGATCGTGGGGTTATAGAAGAGAAGCTTAGAGTACTGCACTACGACCTGTGGTTTATTGTGCCCTCCCTAAGTCTACAATAACTCCATCAGACCCAACACTCTTACAAATGCAAGAATGGTACTGGGAGTGTGGGATTCGATGCGTTCCTCAGTTGGGTTGCTGAGACCCAATAATTTACTACTACTTCTGTGAAGTGCTGCACATTCTAAGAGCAGATGTAGGTGAGTTTCAGCCACCAAGTCACAGAAGCGTCACGTTTCTGATGAGACTATGTTCAGTTTGTATAGGTGATTCCTGAGCTTACTGTACTCTGTATGTAGTCCACCCAAGACTCTTAGTTTATTTCTAGGAAGGTTTATTACACATTTAAATCTTCTGGTGTTATATCCTCCCGTAAGGTGTTTTGCTTGGCGTAGTGCCTTTTCCTATCTATCCACAGCTCATTCCGGAACATCTCCCTAATTGTGTGTGGCCACACTGCTAAAAAGGGTAGAGGGGTTGAGTACTTTATATTGAAGACTGGGAGAATTCGAAGAGTTTCAATCTTTATACTTCGCCTATAGTGCAAAATTGTTCACTCGTTCAAAAGGCACAATATTGCTTCAAATATTATTAATCAAAACACTTCCTCCATATACTTGTAATTAAGTTGCTCATTTTTTTTTATTTTCCACAAAAAATGTTTTAAAATTTTTTGCTTTAAAATTACATTAATATAGATATATAATAATTTTACATAGTTTTCCATCGTATGCGATTCATATACATACTTAATTGTAATAAATGTAATGTAATTATCAATTAAATTAATTACAAAATTCCATTTGCTTATGATTTTATATTAGTATTTGTATACATACTGTACAGAAATCGGAAATGAAAACAAAAAAAACAAAGAAGTTCATACATATATAAGTATATTTATATAATTAAGTAAATAAGCTATAATGTAGTAGTAGTAGTAGTATTTATAACTCGAGGCAGGCGCATTAAATAGAAGAAGAGGAAGAAATTGGCAATTTGAAAAGGTTATTTATTTGAACAGGCGATTTATAAATCTCGAAACATGTACTAGTTAAAAACAAGCGTTTTTGAAGCGCAATTCTAAAATAACGGTTTATTTATTTATAGAAAAATATTTGTTTTTCTTTCTAAGATTTCATATGGTTTTCACATTTCATTTTCAGTTTGTAAGTTTTTTTATATGTATGCATGTGTTTCGTACTTTTCATATCCACATAGTAAACATATGGATTAAGTAAGCTGTTTATTGACTCAGTGCTCTGCTATACTCTTGTACTGCGAAACGTTTTAGTAATGATTTACAACGTTTGCTTGCCATTTACAGTTAAAAAATATTGATATTTTAAAAACAAAAAAATGTGTAGTTAAATACAGGTGTGTGTGCTTTTCACAATTGTGTGTGTGTGTAAATGTTTGTATGTATGTTCGATTCGCAAAAAAGTCTAAAAATGACAAATTGTTTAATCACAGTTTTTAATAAGCATTAACTTTTCAAAATCTCAACACCTTTTTTAATGCAATGACTTTTTTAATTCCAAAATCTCATTACTTTTTTAATTGCAAAAACATTTTTTTTTTATTTTTCATAAAAGTGTGTGAACGGTAGAGTTTTCGAAAGTAAATGCTGTAAGAAAAATATTTTTTTCAATGTTGTAATGTTGTTGCTTCTGCAGTGCATGCAATTGTATGTGGGTTTGTGTAATGTTTTATGCTTTTTGAGTTATGAAATTATCGACAGCATCAGAACAAATCCAATATTTGTTAACATTTTTGTTTTACATTAATATTTTTTTTAATTTCTTATTAAATTTAATTTACTATTGAAAAGTAAAAATCTGCTGATGCTCTTAGATATTAATAGATTTAACAAGATTTGGCACAGTTTTTAAGTTTTTTTTCGAAAATTTTTTTTATGAATCTGCGGAATTTTGGCAAAACAACTTATTTGACTTAAGCGCTTTTCTTTTGAATGATTTTTCGTAAACAAAAAAATATTTTAAATAATTCTTTAGACAGATGGTTCTGTAAACGCAAGATTTTCTTAGTTAATTAGTTGAAAATGGTATTGAAATATTTTCAAAAACCACTTGAGAGCATAAATTTGCTAAGTCAAGATAAGATGTTTTATCAAATTGCCACAAATAGATGTATATAATTGAGCTTACATCTTTACTAGATGTTAAATACAGCAAAATAATTTAGAAAGTTGTCTAATATATACAATTATTAATAATAAATCATTATTGCAATGCGAAACAAATTCGAATTTTCATACGTATGCTATATGTATAGATACCAAAATGTTGTTAATTCATAAGAAAGAATAATTCCTTGCCTTAACTACACTTTATAAATATTTTTTATGAACCACAAATATTTTTAATAATTAAATTTTTATTTAACAAATATTAGATTTGTCCCACTCCATGCGTTCAACTACAAAAAATAAAAATTATAAACAGTTTAACTTCAAAATTCACATTTAAAATATTTTTCTGTATTTCTTTCCTTACTGCAGCTTACATATTTATAACGAACAGTCTAAACGCTGTGTTTAATAATTCAGACTTACGCCAACACAAGCGAATATGCAAAAAAGTCTCATTCAAGTATAGTGTAGGTCCACTTAAAATTAACGAAAACCAAAAACAAAACACATTAAGCGTGAATAAATATTGGACGCAAGTAAACCTTACTCGTCGCACGCACAAGAAACTAAGATAAAATTTAAAATAATAATCAAATACAGTTATGTGCGCGCACAAAACAACTTAGAGAGCGTCAACTCAGTACATTTAGTTCCATCTCCATATATAGGTAGGTAGGTAGTTAGATGCATACACTACATTTCAAAAGTACTGTGGACTCGTTGAAGTCCCGCAGAACACGCAGTGTTTGCTCATTTTCTAAGCAGATTCTCGCAACTGCCACTCAAATTTGGCAACGATTTAAACATTGGTTTCGACGTGGACTGTCGTCTTGACGCGCCCATACTCGTCGCTGCAGCCGTGCTGGGTATGGCTCTACTTCGCAGCAAGTCGTGCGCATTTTCGCACGCACCCAACTCATCGACTGTGTGCAGTGAACGCCGCAAGGCTGCTTGTGTCTGACGCGTCGTTGGCATGCTTACATTTACCGCATAGGCGGCGGGTGGCGACAACGGTGACGTGGGCAGCTCCATATCCAGTACTGTATCGGTCGCATTGGCCGAATGTTGTTTTAACAGTTGACGCACACGTTTATTGCCACCTGCCGGTACTGTGGTTCTTAGCGGGTACGTCGGTTCTATGGGCACTGCTGATGGCAGTAAGACGTCATTTACTTCAGCGCCCAACATCGGTTCGGTGTCCGGTCCGATCACCAGTTTTGTGTCCGAATAGCGACGTAAGTCTTTCGTTAGAAATTTATCCAGCTGTTCACTCTCAGCTTCGACATCCGCTGCACTGGGCGGCGTTAATGTGTTCGCATGCCGATAACTCTCTGCGGCGGGATAATCCACCGATGATTCCATGCTCAAACCCATCGAGTCGTTGAGTATGTCGCGGTTCTCTACGAATATCGAGGAGTTTGAATAGCGTTTGGTATGTGGCTTGTAGGCGAACCCGCCTAAACCATTGGCCACCGCATTGGAAACACCTGAACTGATGGAGGGTGCTTTTTGATCGCCACTACCTGGGGGTATAAAAGATAAAATTGTCACTAAACGAAAATATGATTGAAATCAAAACTCAGAAACAGATGTTAAGACAAATGAGTCGAGTCCACTTTATCAGAATGGACTTGGTTTTTATCCGGTCAGAGACAGTCAACTCGGAAGAATCACTCAAAATGATAAGAGGAATGTGTTCTGCCGCTACAACAACCTTATTGAGTGGAGACTTATAATTTTTCATCTAACAGGACCCAGTCCAACCCTTCTGGTACAGTTTGTAACTCATCATGAATTTCGGAGAATGTTAGGGTTCTTGAATTGAATAAATTTGAAAGAGATAAAATAGGTTGCTTTCACCATCCAACGGGAGATGTTCAGAATATACATTATTATGGACCAAATTAATTGGAATATAAGATTCATAGGTTTCAAGCGTCCTATAAAGATATATTGTTCGTGTTAAGTATAGTATATAACAATTGTCGTATTGTTGGACTTATCGAAATCTGAATGAGACCTTCTCTCTGGTATTCGGTCTCCATGAACATAACAGAGTGCTCTAATGTAACACCACTCCGCACTTACCACTAAAACTACTCAATTGCAGTGCATGCTCACGTCCCGTATCCGTTGAAATGCCGCCAGTGCTGAGATCTTGACGCGAACCGCCGCAAACATCATTGACCGAACCGCGACTCGAATTCTCCGAATGCTCGAGTACATTGTGTATTGAATCGTGAAATGGTGTCATGCTACCCGAACCTTGTGGACAAGGACGGAATGATGAGATCTGCGAAACCACATCGTCCAGTGCCCAATCACGTTCGTAATTGCTTTGCAATTGTGCACATTCAATATTTGCCGCCACAGCGACTTGTCCCACCTGCTGTTGCGGCGTCAAATGACTGTGGTGATGTGTGGTCGGCAAAACATCCGAATCGGTGTCGCCACCGCTCTGTTGCAAACGATGCTGTTCGGTTGGAAGAATATAATGATGCAGTGGGTGTTGGTGTAGTGTTGCTGCACCTTCTATATCCAAACTGCCAGAAATACTGCCATTACCACCAGCAGTGGAGACATAGTTATAACCATTTGAGGCCGATGCGCCATTGGCAACGATTTCAACATTCGGGCCATCACCTGCGGCGGTGGGCGCATTAATGCTGGAGGGATGCGGCTCACAGGAACCCTCGTGATGCGTGCAATGTTGGACAGCGGGTGATGGTGGCGACATGGCGTGCACTTTCTCTGGCGCATTTTGTATGAGCAGTATTCTGTAATGGATTTGATTAATTTTTCTTCATTTTGATAATGTAAAAATGTGCGCACCTGTTTCTGGCCTTCCAACGATGGCATAGATGCAAATAAGCTTTGCATTGGATATACATGAAGACCACGCCACCTGTGAGTCCCACTGTTACCACGGCCAGTTTCGTCCAGAAGGGCCAATCTATGGGGAATGATGTTAGAAAAGTATTTAGAATACAAATTTTCGAATATAAGTAGACTTTATATTCACTTACCAATCAGTCCACGCTTCACATCATCCGCTGCACGTTCGATTAGCACACAAAGCGACCAAATAACGCATAAAGCGGCGGCGCAATGAAATAATACCGAACAGCAGAGACGTCTTCGTTCGATGCCAGAAATGTCAAGACTGCGCCACTGTAATTTAATAAAAAAAAATTATGAAAATCTCATTAATTTAGTAAAAAAAACTCCATTAGAGTTTTTTAAATGCAAAAGCACGGAGACTAACTAACCTCATTGAATGGTTTGATTTTTGTGTGCATTATAAATGGAAATTTGCATAATTCGCATGCATTCGTTTCGGATGCCGTTAGCCATTGCTGGAGACACGCTTGATGGACGTATTTTAAGCTACCCGCACAATAGCAGGGCGTCAAAAGGGGATTCTGTGGATCGCTCTCACAATGGCAGATGCGACAAATATCGCCACTGCTCTGAGAGGCCTGACTGCTGCCCGATCCAAATCTGTAAGATAATCAAAAAAAGGCGATATTTAAATAAAATATTACATTAAATACGTTACATTAAATACATAAACAATGATAAATAATTAATGGAAATATTTCACACGCCGTCAGGCATGTTAATTTGTAAAGCACGTGCCTGAGATTAAATCGGCAAATTATTCGCGTAGTACTCGCATTTTAAATGATCAAGGTTTCAATGTTTTTATTTTTATTTGCATTTTTATACTCTCGCAACAACAAAGTTGCTAGAGAGTATTATAGTTTTGTTCACATAACGGTTGTTTGTAACACCCAAAACTAAACGAGTTAGATATAGAGTCATATATACCAAAGTGATCAGGGTGACGAGTAGATTTGAAATCCGGATGTCTGTCCGTCCGTCCGTCTGTCCGTCTGTCCGTCTGTGCAAGCTGTAACTTGAGTAAAAATTAAGATATCTTGACGAAACTTGGCACAAATATTCCTTGGCACCATAAGAAGATCAAGTTCGAAAATGGGCAGAATCGGACCATTGCCACGCCCACAAAATGGCGAAAACCAAAAACACATAAAGGGTCATAACTAAGCCATAAATGAAGTTATAAAAGTAAAATTTGGAATAAAGGATCACACTAGGAGGGGGCATATTTGGATGTAATTTTTTTGGGGAAGTGGGCGTGGCCCCGCCCACAAATCGGTTATTTGTATTTAACTCGCAAACCAATAAAGCTATATAAACCAAACTTTCTGCAGTCGGTTCTCTTATGTACCCCACCACACACCATGAAAATAGTTGAAATCGGATAATAACCACGCCCACCTCCCATACAAAGATTAGGTTGAAAATTACTAAAAGCGGGTTAACTAACTAACGAAAAACGTCAGAAACACTAAATTTTGCAGAAGAAATAGCAGAAGGGAGCTGTACTCAGATTTTTTTACAAAATGGAAAATGGGCGTGGCATCGCCCACTTATGGGTCAAAAACCATATCTCAGGAACTACTCGACCGATTCGAATGAAATTCGGTATATAATATTTTCTTGACACCCTGATAACACGGACAAAAAATGGACGAAATCGGTTTACAACCACGACTACTTTCCTTATAACTCAACTTTTAATTCCATCTTATTCCTTCACTTTATAATGCAAACATAAGGAACCAATGAAGATAGCGGAATAAAACTTTACACAAATAGTGCATATCATCTCTGGCTTCACTTGCGAAAAAATTGTCGAAAACGGATCATAACTTTTCAATGCCCCAGATATCGAACATGTTGAACTCAGCGCCTAAGGATAATTTTTAACCGAAAATATGGGTAAATCTTTCAGATATCTCAACTTAATTCAGAGGAAATTATTTTCTTCTAATAGTGTGTCTCTTTTCCAAAAATTATTAAAATCGGGTCATAACATCTCCATATACCTCATTGTAGGTTTTTCAAAAGTATCTTCTCCTAGCTCCCATGTACCTAATTATAGGCTTTTCAAAAATATCTCAGATATCTCAACTTAATTCAGAGGAAATTGTTTTCTTCTAATAGTGTGTCTTTTTTCCAAAAATTATTAAAATCGGGTCATAACATCTCCATATACCACATTGTAGGTTTTTCAAAAATACGGTGAGCTTTATTCCGCATATATGTATTGGTTAATATGTGAGCTATCTTAGCAAAATTAAGTGAGGGTATCGTCTTGGATATAGTGTACCTTGCTGATGAAAATGAATGAAATCGGTTCAAGAATTACCTCAGCCCTCATATACTATATATGAATTTTCGTTATTCTATTAAACTTTATGCCGAATTTATGGGTTAATTTGAATGTTATCTTAATAAAATTTCTTCAATAAATTGCGAGAGTATAAAAAGTTCGGTTGCACCCGAACTTAGCCTTTCCTTACTTGTTTTGTTTTGTTTTGTTTCGATTTTTGCTTTTATCGCGGCGCCTATCGTAAAAAGTCACGAAAACTCGCGCACGTACAAGGAAAAATGCAAGTTCATTTAAATATATCTACATTTATATGTATATGCGAGTCAAAATGGTTATTAAATACAATTTGTATATGGTGAATGTGCAGGAATGCTCGGCATTTCGTTTAATTTGTAAAAGGAAAGTTTTTAATGCATCACCAATAAATCCTTCAACATTATGCAATTTTAAAAGGTGTGTTAAAGAAGTAAAGTGACATTCGAAATTTCCTGGTTTTCGTACATAAAAATAAATTATAAATATTCCTCTGTTATAAGTGTTAATGCCATTATAGGTAGCTGAGCGAATGCTTTGCAATACGCGAGAGGTCTTCAGGTCTATCTGGTTTATTCTTAATCGAAAAAGGTCTAGTAATCTCAGTAAGACTAATGTAAAGTACCTTGACTCTCTCTACTTTAGCCATCCAGGGAACAAATTGATATTTTTTTCAGAGCTAAATACTTCTCTTCAGTAGATTTTGGCTACACAAAGGACAATTATATAATTACCAGAAAGTTATTTATCGATCAGGAAGCAGCTTCACAACCAATAAAATATTGGAAAATATTAAAGACGTTAAAATATGTCAAAAATATGGTGACTATCATAATTTATAACCGAAAAGGCGAGACATTTGGAATGAAAATGTATCCAGAAAAAATAAAAAAATAGGTTAAAATTATATAGGAACAAATAAGGAAAGGCTAAGTTCAGGTGCAACCGAACATTTTATACCCTCGCAATTTATTGATATATTTTTATCAAGATAACACACAATAAGACCCATATATTCAGCATAAAGTCCAATAGAATAACGAAAATCATCATATATAGTATATGAGGGCTGAGGTAATTCCTGAACCGATTTCACTAATTCTCACCACTAAAGTAGACTAAATTTAAGACTATACGCTCATTTAATTTTGCTAAGCCTCCTCACATATTAACCGATATATGCGGTATAAAGCCCACCGGAAGTTTGAAAATCCGAATATAAGGTATATAGAAACTAGGGGTAGCTTTGACCCGATTTTAACCATTTTTGGTACAGAGATACACTATTAGAAGAAAAATATTCCCTCTGAATTAAATTAAGATATCTGAGAGATTTACGGATATTTTCGGTGAAAAATTTCCCTTAGGCACTGAGTTCTTTATGTTCGATATCTGGGGCATTGAAACAATATATGTAGTCCGATTTCGAAAATTTTTCCACAAGTGATACCTCAATACAGCTCAAATGCATTTGTGTAAAGTTTTATTCCGCTATCTTCATTGGTACCTAATGTTATATATTATAAACTGAACGCATCAGATGGAATTCAAAATTGAGTTATATGAGAATTAGGTGTGATTGTGAATCGATTACGCCCATTTTTCAGCCGTAGAAATTATTATAAACCGAATTGAAATCAAAGAGATATGATTTTTTACCCATAAAATTTCCATTTTGCAATTTCTTCTGTAAAATTTTGTGTTTCTGACGTTTTCGTTAGTGAGTTAACGCACTTTTAGTAATTTTCAACATAACCTTTTTATGGGAGGTGGGCATGGTTTTTATCCCATTTCAACTATTTTCATGGTGTACGTACCCTAACGTAAGGGAAACGACTGCAGAAAGTTTGGATTGCTAGATATTTACAAAAAACCTTTTTAAGGACGGGAACATGCACACTTCCTCCATCCAAATATGCACCTTCATAGTGCGATTCTTTGTACCAAATTTTATTTCCATAGCTTTATTAATGGCTTAGTTATGGTACTTTCTGTGTTTTCGGTTTTCGCCATTTTGTGGTCCGATTTCGTCAATAGCAACACTCTCACGGTCCCAGGGAACACATATACCAAGTTTCGTCAAGATATTTTAATTTTTGCTCAAGTAATACGTTGCACGGACAGACAGACGAACAGACACGAAATCCGGATTTTAACTCGTGTCGTCATCCTGATCATCCTAGTACAACTGTCTTCGATTCGTTATTTTTCTGATCGCTATCTTTAGAGTGCTGCTCTCTTGTCAGAAAATTAACAAATTGAAATTGATGAGTTCAATTCGATGCTAGAGAGTATGTGATTACTTCATTAAAGAGGCATAACCATTTGCTTCACTGCAAAAATGTTTTGTTTTGGAGATTTTAGACCAGTTTTAGCTCATCTCAAATGAAAAATTAAATGTAAAAATTTTTTTTTCAATTTTTTTTTTATTTTAAAAATTTATGATTTGATAAAAAATATAATTGTTGATAGAAAACGAGAAAATAATAATTTCTCCATTGTTTGAAATGTTTCAAAACAACAAACTATACCAGTTGTTCGATTCGCTACTCAATTAGGCTTGACGAATCTAGCAAAGTGATCTTAAATATTTTACTTTTATAACTAAGGTATACCTTCGAGTACGCATTTATTAAAACACATACTTTTATTCTATTACTATGTAAAATCTACTTTATTTTCCACACAACTGTAGTTACTTATCTATGTATTTATAAATACTTTTTAAATCACTGAATTAAATTTATCATTTTGCTGTAAAGTATCACTACACTGCTGACACAATCTCAGAAGTGCCGACAATTGAAATCTTCATTTAACCCCTTACACCCAACGCTAACCACTTGATGAAAATATTTCGTTATTCAACTGTCTCTAATTGTTAGGTATTATGTACAAGTACAACAATATACAACATACAAACACACACATATGTACATATGCATGCCTAATTTATTACGAAACACAATTACGTGTAAACAACACGTATCTATCAACAGTTTAACTGTCAAGATTCATTCGTGCAATTGCTGCACATAAACACACACTCATACATTCATTGTAATGTATATTGCACATAATTATATACTCCACTTCAAATTGAGTGCATTTATTTGTTCGCATGTTAGTTTTCTATACTGAAATGAAATGAAATTATTTATTGCACAAAGCAAGCATTATACAGCTGTCAGAAATGTTAGGAGATAGCGGTTTTATAGCGAAAACTACTTTTCATGAAAACTTGGAAAATGTTTTTTTTTTTTGAAAATTATTTATTTGATTTTTTTTTAATAAAATAATTTAAAAACAAAAAAAAATGCATGTAATATAATTAACTAAATTCATAAAAGTCCCACACAAAATAATATTTACTTATGTACATATGTATACATAATATATTAATTTATTTTTACAAATGACTAACACACAAACAACTGTACACATGCGTAGGCCTATTTATAGACAAGTTGGCGCAATTAGTTTGATTAAGCAGCAATACGCATTTTACTGTCGACAATTTACAAAGGAAAATAGTTAATAAATTTAGGTGCAAATAATCAATCAACTTTTATTACAATTCATTTGCTGACGACACTCTCCAATTCCATTTAATATTATGTGCGACAACATGCTATAAAAATTACATTTTGTGTTAGTGTAAAGTATGAACAAATGATATTGTGGCGTAGGGCGTATGAGTAATATTTTCTGATATGAATTCCAAAGTGAACATACTTGAAAACGATAGGAAACTAAATTTAAAGACGGTTGAAAATGCAAACACTATGCGATATTCCTTTAAAATCTTATGTAAACATGTATTCCAGTTCTGTAACATATATTAGGTTGGCAAATATCCCTTCCGCCTTTTTGTTTTTTGAATATCGCGGCTATATATAAAGCGCTACAGTCTTGACATAACCTACAAAACGACGCTATGCATGATTAGTTTGGATATTGCGTTCAACAGGGAAATCCGCTAGAGAAACGTTCCGTGAGATTAATGGTGTTTTGGGGAATGATACTCGTAGCACTTCGAACTGAGGAGAAATGGTTTTGACGATTCAGAGCGGATGAAAACGACACCATAGATAAGCTAGTCAGCGGAAGATCTGTGACGACGAACACCGATCAAATCATGGAAAACATCGAGTTAGACCGGCATGTGACATCTCGTGTCATCGCCCAGGAGATGGGAGTTAGTCATCAAACCATTTTAAACCATCTGCAGAAGGCTGGATACACAAAAAAGATTGATGTTTGGGTGTCGCAAGATTTGACACAAAAAAACCTTCTGTACCGAATCAACGTCTGCGATATGCTGCTGAAACGGAACGAACTTGACCCATTTTTGAAGCGGATGGTGACTGGCCATGAAAAATGGATCACATACGACAATATCAAACGAAAAAACCGTGGTTGAAGGCCGGTAAATCAGACCCAAACAGTGGCCAAGCCGGAATTGACGGGCCAGGAAGGTTTTGTTGTGTGTTTGATGGTATTGGAAGGGAATCATCCACAATGAGCTGCTCCCATATGGTCAGACGCTTAATTCTACCATCTACTGCGAACAACTGGAACGTTTGAAGCAGGCAATGAACCACAAGCGTCCAGAATTGGCCAACAGGAAGGGTGTAATGTTCCACCAGAACAACGCCAGACCACACACTTCATTGATGACTCCTGTTCCTGTCCATGGTGCACGCCCTTGATGGTGTAAAGTGGAACTCAAAAGAGGTTTGTGAAAAGTAGCTTTCCGAGTTATTCGCAAATAAGGAAGGGGGCTTCTACGAGCGGGGTATTATGAAGTTGCCGTCTAGATGGAAATGGATTATCGAACGAAAAGGTTCATATTTGAACTAAATCCGAGCACTGTAACACTGCAGCTGATATGGAGAACTGATATTCCAACAATAGCTCCATTTAGTCTTCTGGTAATATGTTCAGAAGCATTTAATTTGCGCTCAAATTAATTATTAAAAAGTGGTGTTATGTCAATATGCACTGATTTCCAAATTTTCTTAATTTTTGTTTCGACTTTTTTCAAGTCTTTGATAAAAACTTCTCTTTACAAATATTTTTTCTTTATTTTTTGGTTTTGATTTTCGTTTAATTTCCAAATTGAGTCGTACTTTGTGAGCATAACATAATTTCTAGATGTTTCAAAGCTGAAATCCACTGAGTACAGTCTTCTAGGTACCTTTCTTGAGTTAATATTAGTCTCTCACTTTGTATACATCTACGTTTTGAACTTTTCATACGAAGTAATTCTATTCCGATATAGCTTTTAAAGTGAGGTTTTCATGTTTTTCCAGTTTTGTGACTATGTGATGTTTATAATAAAAAGTGTATATATATCCATCCAGCAAGATTTACTAAAATTATTCTTATCTCAGTCTATTAGTGTTTTTGACGCTAGTGCGCAATTTCTCTGTCATAAAAGTTTTAAATTTATTGATACGAATTTTACAACGCCTTCAGAATCAACTAACTAGTTCCAGGAAATTTGTAATCAAAAAAAGTAACAAAAATAAATTAAATAAACAACAATCATAGTTACAATATAAGCTGATAAATTGCTATATGAACAGGGAAATTCAGTTATTTCACCAGATGTATTCTAAGTTTTGAAAAATATGTAGTTATGTATGTAATAAGCCGCCTTAACTAGTCGATGAGATTGGCGTTAGAAAAAGTAAAGATCTCCTGACTTTGATCAAATCTTGTATTCAGAAAACCGGAAGAAAGAATTTGAGATTTATTTCTTTTAGTAAATTTTGGACAAAATGCAAATCTTTGACAGAAGAAACAATGTCTCAGAATAACACCCTTATTGTGGCTTTCGTGGTATTATGAATTTTAAATTTTTATAATAGAACTAGAACAGAATCTCATAAAAAAAAGCAATAATTTCCTAAATGATTCACAATCATATAATAAATCAATAAAAATACCAAATTCAGTTCCTGGTCAAATTAACCACAAAAATTAATTGTTTATTGCTTCTACATAACCTTCAAGTTAATACTATAACAGAATGTTGACCATATTTATTACAACGGGTAAATGTTAATTACGTTTCCATTAGTCACTAAAAGAGGTCAACAAAATTGATTGGTTAGATGACACTGCTGAAGCTTTTGGGCAAGTGAAGTTCATTAGAGATACTGCTTTAGCTAAACTAAAAATAGTTATTATAATAACGCAACTAAGAGTATGTGGACAAAAGCGGCTAAAAACACACAAAATAAACTGACAACCAACTAACCGCACTTTTAGCAGTAGCAGCAGGAAGAAATTAATACCAGAAAAAAAAAAGAAAATTATTCATTTCGATGACAAAATGTGACAACGGTGTTTGTGAAGGCATGGACATGGATAATATATATATGTACATTAGTTTGGATATTTGGGATAACATAATTAACATATATTTCAATTATGTTGGAGTATCCGATGACATTAAATGACCTTATCAGCCAGCAGAATATAACATAATTTCCACCCACTATGCACTTAAATACATACATACATACATATATGTATTTATTTCTATTACATTTATTCGCTCACCCTCTATATAGATTGTAATTAAATAAATATATATGTATGTCAGACTATCAACTCAACTAACAACAAAGAAAGCATATTACATTAACTAGAATCGGTCACTGTCGAGACCACAACACCCCACAACCAATACATTTGCGCAATAATTTTTGTTTTGACGAGGAAGTTGCCCTTATTGTAAAATTAATTATATCGATCCTGAGGACATTTTTGCAACTAGGGAGAAACAAAACCGAAAAAAGGTAGAAAACAGATACAAATTTTGCACTGCGGGCTGTGAGTCACCGCATGTGGTGTTCATTAAATAAAGGAGCACTAAATGTACATATTTTCAAATGTATATATTTGAGGTTTGAAATTAAATCCTTCAAAATTGAAGCCAGTGTGTGTGAGCACTTTAAATGATTGGAATTTTATTTCTGATATTTGTTTAAAATTGTGTAGTTGCAGGAATAGAGGTGCGGCATAATAACATTTAAAGGGTTAAGTGGGTTTCAAAATTTCAAAATCTGAAAAAAAAAAATGTTTTTATTGCCTTATTAAATAGTGCACAATATCTTTAAACTATTATCCAAAAATATCAAATTAATCCGAGTAATATTCTAAGGTGGCTTTAGACCTGGAAAATCTACAATGGACCAGATATTCACCATGCGCCAAATCTTGGAAAAGACCCGAGAGAGAAGAATCGATACTCACCATCTTTTTATCGATTTTAAAGCTGCCTTCGATAGCACGAAAAGGAGCTGCCTTTATGCCGCGATGTCTGAATTTGGTATCCCTGCAAAACTAATACGGCTATGTAAGTTGACGTTGAGCAACACCAAAAGCTCCGTCAGGATCGGGAAGGACCTCTCCGAGCCGTTCGATACCAAACGAGGCTTCAGACAGGGTGACTCACTATCGTGCGACTTCTTCAATCTATTGCTGGAAAAAATAATACGAGCTGCAGAACTAAATAGAGAGCGTACAATCTTTTACAAGAGTGTACAGCTCCTGGCGTATGCCGATGATATTGATGATATTGTACGATTTATACGACGACATTGACATAGTTCAGCGAATAAAAAGACAGCGGCTACGCTGGCTAGGTCATGTTGTACGGATGGAAGAAAACACTCCAGCTCTGAAAGTATTCGATGCAGTACCCGCTGGAGGAAGCCGCGGAAGAGGACGACCTCCACTCCGGTGGAAAGACCAAGTGCAAAGTGACCTGGCTTCACTTGGTGTTTCCAGTTGGCGCCAAAAAGCAAAAAGGAGGAATGAGTGGCGCGCTCTGGTGGATTCGGCTATAATCGCTTAAAGCGGTTCCTACGCCAAATATATATATATATATAATATTCTAAGGGATATGTAAAGCTTTAAACGCATTTATCTCAAAACTCAATTTTTCAAGTCGGTGGACACGATATCTCAAAAAGTTATGAAGCGATTTTGTTCAAATTTTGCACACATCTTTGGAATAACATTATCTAGTTAATGAACGAAGGATTTTTTATATTATTATTATAACTATTTTTTTCGAGCGAAAATTTTACCAAAAAAGTGTATTTTTTGGTTAAAACTCTGTCAAAAAATCAAATTTCGACATTTTCCCTTTCCCTTTGTTCATTAACTAGATTTATCCATGTACTATTTATGGTTTATTGACTTTCGATGAACCAAACATGAGTTATGATGTCCACCGCAAAACCATTTTTTGGACACGTCATGAGAGATGTGAAACCCACCTAGCCCCTTAAGGGGTTACATGGGTTTCGTGGATTCAAAAATCGATTTTTTTCTTTTTTGGCTTATTAATTTCTACAAAATCTCAAGAAGATTGTCCTATTTCAAATATTTTCAAGTCGATCCGAATAATAGTTTCGGAGATACTGCCTTTGGAAGGTGTGCGCCCCAAGTCAGGTATTATTGTTACTCAAAACTTTAAATGCGTTTTTCTCGGAACTGTGTTTTCAAAGTCGGTTGTCAAATTTTCTCGAAAACTACTCAACCGATCTTGATGAAATTTTGCACAGGTGTTCGAGATACAATTTACTCGTGCTTGAACGAAGGATTTTATTTTTTTCCAATTACAACTATTAAAAAAAAAAACAAAATGTCAAGCAAATTTGACGGAAATTTTTAATTTTTTTTTTGAAAAATATCTGCCAAAATTCCAATTTTCACTTTTTTTGCCTTTCCTACGTTTAACCACGAGATTATGGTCTTACCTTAAACACTTATTTTTGTTTTTTCATTTTGAAAGATCCTGTCAGGAGTTATGCTGACAACGCGGACGCAACTTTTTTCCGAGGGGTCACCAAAAATTACTTTTTTTTTTAATTTCTGAAATTATTCTTAAATATTTTAAGACAGAAAAAAGTTTGAATTCAATAAATAATTTTTTACATGACAAAAAATATTGAAAATAGGCCATTTTTTAAGCGACAAAACCCATGTAACCCCCTTAATACAAAAATATTTAAGCTATAAACTAAACGAATATAAATCTGATTAGCTAAACACTCAAATATATCAGAATCATATTACTGCTAGTCTGTATACAAACTTTTCGTCATTTTGCTCTGAACAGAATAATAATATAATCTAAGTATTCCAAATCTGCATATTAGAAACATTACTTGTGTGCTTTATAAAATAGGTCTATTCTTAACATTCGCTACCGCAGATGTTTGTCCAGTAAACAGCTGTCAATAGTAAACAAATATAACTCGGATTTCTTTTTCCACCTTTTCTTTGAACAAAACGATTTTTTTTTAAACAAAACGATTTAAGAACTAAATCAGTGTTCTAAGAATATTCAAACATGAAAATGATTAGGGATTAGAGCCAGGTGTATTTTCATGCCACAGAACTACAAACAAAAACACAGCAGCATAGCACACTTGAAAAAGGAACTCGAGTTGTGAATATACCTTTCTAAACGATTGGTGCTTGAAAAACATTAGACATATACATATGTAGGATATGTCATATGTTAAGGCAGTAGTCTGCTTTACAGGCTTCAAAAAATCGATTTTTTGTTTTGTTTTAAATCTCTTCCAAAACTATCCAAAAATATGTCTTTAAAATTCCAGAGGCCAATTCGATATATTTTCGAAGCTACAGCAGTTTTAGTGGCCGAGCGTCGAGCAGGGGCGAATGCTCAGGCAGACCCTTAAGCGCGTTTTCTCGAGTTTTCATTTCCATAAGTGTTAGAAAACGGTGCCGGCGATAGCAAAAAGAATATATGTCCGATCGAAAAAAACCAAATTGATCTAGCTTCAGTATTAAATTATCTTCTATTTGAACTAAAAAAGTTGTACAAAAGTATTATTTAAACTATATACTTGTTTTGCAACTTAAATTTTTTTCTTAAAAAAATGAATTTTTTTTTTTCAAACTTCGAAAAAATTTGGAATTTTATAACTTCTTCGGTATTTTTTTTGTTCATAAAAAAAAGAAAAGAATAAAAATTAAAAAAAATTTTTTTCGACTGTTTCAGATGCATCATGCATCGCACGACCTCCATCACCGGCACCGATTTACAAGTGCAGACTCCAGGCGCTCCAGAAAAATACTTACAACTTTGAAAAAATTTCAATATTTTTTAATAATAAATATTGTTTTTTAAGCCTTAACTACATTCACTACATACACTATCGTCTTAAAATTCCGTTTTCCGCAATCATTTCCTTTCCTTTCAAAAAAATTTGCTGAAAAAACGCTTTTTTTTCGGCTTTTAAAGCAGACTACTGCCTTAACTCAGTGAAGTGTCATATGACCAGCAGCGCATTGTTACCAAGTAAGGCATCAAACGAATAGTTACTTCCTCTATATTTTTCAAAAATTTTGCGATAATATTTTTTATTTTTTTTTTTCAAATTCATAAGAAACATACTATCGCCTTCCAGCTAATTTCTCTAACAAACTGTAAACGCACGAATGACATCGAATATAAGTATTTCACTATAAAGGAAATCTATTTGCAAACACTTCATCGACACCTGCTGCAAAATACAAATTGTATACGCAATTCAGCGTGCCTTTGTGGGTTTAAAGTGCTTATTTATGTTCTATCGAAATTATGTCAAAGAGTTCAATTTATTGATTTAGACATATAATAAGTAAAAAGTTAAAAAGTTTGTAAACAGAAAAGTCGTTTCATATCGTGAATATTTAAACGGCGAACGTGACACTTTTGTAAATTGACAATCAATGCGAAGTTATACTATACATATAAGGTAAAACATTTAGCGCTTAACGGCAACAGACTGCTTACCGCACGTACATTGGCAGTGTGCTAAACTGTTGACAGTCCCACCCCGACGACAAATAGCAAATTATTAAAAAAAATAAAAATCTTATATTTGTAATCACATGTATGTAAGTATGTAATTTAGTTGCATAGGAACACGCTGTTTTTTTTTTCTTTTTTTTTTTGAATACTTTTTTGTTATCTTAACTCATTTACACTTTTGCATTTTTAACTTTACTTAAATGATGATGATCAAAGTCAAATAAACACTTTTTTGTATGCTCAAGCACTTACGGCGTCAACAATTTGCACAAACAATTATTTGTAAGTATTTGAGTGTAAAGTATTTGAAAATATTATCTGTTACTAAATTAATACATTAAATTTTTTATTTATTCTGTCTCATCAGTGAGTTTTTTCTTTTATAAATCAACAGCTATTATATACATACACACGTACAAGTACGTACGTGCAAATCAATTTAATCCATTAAATGAAAAAGTAACAATCATTCATTAATTAAATCGTAATCTCACACGTAATTGCTGTATTTCCGTGTCAAATGCATTGTAATGAACCTAATATCATTGTGTAGCAGATACAAACTGATTAAATTACTGATCCAAAGCAAATTTATTTGATTTTACTTATAAAAGTCAGTTGGCAACACGCTGATACTCAGCTATCAGTATAATTAGCAAATCTAATAGCCTTTTCATTATATATATTATATTATATTAACATTTTGTTTGAGAAACCAGGTTTTGCCCTTCACACTGACGGCTGACGATCAGCTGTTAGACATTTTTATACTCTCGCAACAAATGTTGCTAAAGAGAGTATTATAGTTTTGTTCACATAACGGTTGTTTGTAACACCCAAAACTAAACGAGTTAGATATAGGGTTATATATACCAAAGTGATCAGGGTGAAGAGTGGAGTTCAAATCCGAATGTCTGTCTGTCCGTCCGTCCGTCCGTCTGTGCAAGCTGTAACTTGAGTAAAAATTAAGATATCTTGATGAAACTTGGCACACTTATTTCTTGGCACCATCGGAAGCTTGCTTTCGAAAATGAGCAAAATCGGACCACTGCCACGCCCACAAAATGGCGAAAACCGAAAACACATAAAGTGCCATAACTAAGCCATAAATAAAGCTATGGAAATAAAATTTGGTATGAAGGATCGCACTATGAAGGGGCATATTTGGATGTAATTTTTTTGGGGAAGTGGGCGTGGCCCCGCCCCCTAATAAGTTTTTTTTACATATCTCGTAAACCAATACAGCTATATAAACCAAACTTTCTGCAGTCGTTTTTTTAGCCACTTCCTAATATAGTCCAAAAATGAAAGAAATCGGATCATAACCACGCCCCCCTTCCATACAAAGGTCCGACCGATTTCAATGAAACTTGGTTTGTAATAGTTTCCTTACATCCCAATGATATGTTGTGAAAATAGGCCAAATCGCTTCACAACCACGCCTACCTCCTAGATACCAGAACTTTGAAGTGGATCTGAATCGTTTACATTACAATATATAAAGTAAGCACTAGTGAAGATATCGGTGCAGAACTTTGCACAAGTACTATGTTTATAGTTTGGCGGCCCCATGCTAAAAATCGCCGAAATCGGACCATATGTTTTCAAGGCCCCATACATCGAACACGAGGACCTCGGTGCTTCTAACCTAATATTATGGTTTCCAACTTTCAATGGACTTTATACAATATATATGACGAATATGTAGGTCAAATTGTGTATTATATAATATAAATAA
Source organism: Zeugodacus tau (assembly GCA_031772095.1). Lineage (NCBI taxonomy): Eukaryota > Metazoa > Arthropoda > Insecta > Diptera > Tephritidae > Zeugodacus > Zeugodacus tau. The sequence continues at coordinate 58,820,861 of CM062653.1, read as the reverse complement.
AGTTAAATAAATAAATTGCGAGAGTATAAAATGTTCGGTTACACCCGAACTTAGCCCTTCCTTACTTGTTTTGTTTGCTTTTCATAAGAAGTTGGTAAGTTTCATCAGCTGATGGCTATTTTTTATTTATTTCCAGCAGCGACATCTAATGTTTATTTAATTACAAATACGTTCTTTGTCGCAGGGTTGCATTTAATTTCCAAGTCGATTACAATTCAATTAAAAATGTAGAAAAATTAGATTTTTATTTTGTATGGTAAATCGATCTTAATTAGCGACAGAGGCCGGTTAATTGATCAATTAGAATTAATAATTGAGTGATTTAACACGTTTGACTCTTTTAATATGTTTCTTCAAATACAAATGTGTGATAAATTTTTTAATTAAAAATACCATTTGCTACTGATTTCACATCAGCTGCCACATTATTCAACTCAAAAGTACAATTATGTCAAAATTAGTATTAATTTATGGTAATATCTAACTGTTCGACTTGAACTAATGCCTTAAAAGTGCTACGAGGCCCGGCAATATTCAAATTTGAAGCTTTACGTTCACTAATATCGAATAAAATATAACTTTTACATATAATTAGCATTTAATTAATTTAAAAGCTGATAAAATCATGATTAATTGCTTATCAATTGCAAAACCGCACTGTTCGAATGTCGTACAAATCATATTCATTAATTTGAAACAATTTTAAACTGCCTTTCCAATTCACGTGAGAGCTTCCCAAGAATACGAGTACAAACAAAAATATTAAAAAGTGTGAAAATGCAAAAAAAAAATTAATTTAATTAAGAATATAAAAATCAAATAAAGAAAAAGTATAAATTTACATTAAAAAATCAGTCTCCAAACAGTTTTAGATTAGTAGAAACTATGAATAATGTTGCTTATTTCCTTCTTCGTGGAGCCATGAACATAAAAAATATACTTTTTTTTTGTAACTGCAAACAAAAAAGATTATTAAGTGAATCACACGCTCAAGCCGCAATGAACTTATGACGAAGAGCAATTTTATATATTTAATAATTATAAATGTACGCAGCATTTCCACACAAAACCAGCGTTTTGATAAAATTCCCAAAATTATGATATAAGTCGCTACAAATTGTATAAATTAGCGCTAAATAAAAACCACAAAACGACAGAACACATAATAAAACATTTCTTATATCTAAAGAGGAAATAAAAAAATAAGAAAATAGTAAAAAGAAAAAATAAAGTGCAAAATGCCTTGCGTTATCACAGACTTGATTAATTCAGTTTGTAAACAGAAATCGACGCGTTTTGTAAGGCTCATTTCATTTCCAGTTGGTTTCAAAGCAAATGTGATAACATTTTAAATATACATATGAACATATTTATATACATATATGTATATGGACAATATTGCATGCACAAGTGCATTTTCTTCCTTACATGTAGACAATTGTATGCACTTGTTATTTTTAGCTGACATCAATTAAATAGAAGCATTATCAATACGAAATGCTTATATATGCTATACATACATACATATTTGTACCCTATCAAATTCCTGAATCATATAAATCGCCGTTGGTGGTGTCACTCGTGCGCCTAGCCTAGCAACAGTAATTCATGACAGTAACTGTGACATAAATATGGTCACCATAAACTCTATAACTAATGTTACTCTGTCACTAATTGTCACTCGTTCGGATGAATAGTGAAAACTAAACCAAAATTCAAATTAATTTTTCTCTTAAAAGGCAGTCTTAAGCCTTCGAATATATTTATTTTAAGAAAAAATTTCCCACAACTATATTTAAAACATTTTGAAGTGAATAAATGCTTAGAGGACTAGGAGGATAATAACAAAATAAACAGCATTAATAGAAAAAGTTAATTAAACCGTAAAATTCTAAAATTCACAAATGTATTTAGTAAGTGTACGTCTGTTGTAAATAATAATGTTGTTCACAAGTCAAAGAAAAAAACTAAAAAAAATGAATTTTTATTACTTTATTTTAATAAAAAATACTTTTTTTATTTTAATTTAAATTTTATGCGTTTTTTGAACTTTCGAATACAATTAAATTAAGTCAAAAGTGCGTTGTTTAAAAACATTAACTAAGTAAAAATTTAATTAAATATACTCTATGTATTAGGTCTACAACTTTGCTTCCGCCGTTTTCCAATAGATGTCTCTAGTGTCAAGAACTGGTCGATTAAATCGTTTTATATCGATCTTGGACATTTGTGTCAACATTAACCCAACAAAATATTTGTAGAGATCTGTTTGCATCCCAAACTTATTCTCAACTGAAAATGTCACTTTTTGAGCCGAATTCTCGACATTTGCATGGAATACGCATGCTGCCAGAAAGATGGTCAAAAGTAGTAGCTAGCGACGGCCAATATTTTGAATAACATTTTTGTAACCGTTTACAAAGAGAGCGGCGGAAGCAAAGTTGTAGACCAATATATAAAACATATACAGGAGTTAAATTCTAATTTCGCTAATATCCCATATGTCCAAATTAGATATTATAATCCGTCAGTAGTTTGGAACCTGGCTGGCTTTTAGGCAACAGACCACTTGTCTGGCAAACGTGTTTGTAAAAAAAAATTATGAATACGGAACTGCGTTAGATCTATTACATATGCAGTGAAGTGTAAACAGCAGTGTAGACCTTGGAACAAGCTGACATCAAATATGGTTAGACTTGTCACAATATTTTCGCAATATTCATTATTTACAAATGCATTAAATCTATCAACACTCTTAAGTTTTAATTTACATACAAGTATATGATATGAATATATATATGATATGCATATATTTATGATATGCAAATAAATATTATATACATACATACATATATAAAACTAGTAATCGCACCCTTTTGACACACAATTTATTATTATTGGCATAAATCAATTAGCGGCCATAAAGATTAATGAATCCAAGCACTTGATAATTAACACCAGTCGGTGGTAATAGAAGTAAGCTTACATTTACTTGAAAGTAAAACAACATGAATCAGTGGGGCAAATTAAAATTAGATGCCATTGAAAACTACTTATAATTGCAGAAAATGTATAACTTTAAGTAAATTCTTAACAAATTAGTGTGCCAAAATTTTTTATTCCCAACCTTCTATACCAATTAACTCATCGATTAATGATAAATAGTAATGACGAAATCACACTTTCAATTAATATTGTAGTTCATTACTAATTACAAATAATTACTGACATTGTAACGGAAACTTAGGAAATCCTCTATTAATATGCTTGTTAGATTAGACCCCTAATGACAGCACTTTCGTGTCTATGATTAAAGATTTGCATTTTATTGCAACTTAGCTGATAAATGACGTTAAAGTCAGCTAAGTTAGTAAATTGACAATTAACAAGAACAAAGCTAACTTGGTTACAGTTATAATTGCAGTAATTTAAATGCTTATGACTCGTATTAGTCAAACTGGTTTGTTTTAGTTCAAATGGTAGAAATCTAATAGCATTAATATTAATTGACACTAAGCTAAATGCAAATTTCTACACCTGTAAGAGAGACAAGCCTCTTGAAGCTATTAATGTAGCATTATGGTATTTATAGAGGAAATTTAGCGGATATACATAGTTAACAGTTTGTTGAGAAAGTATATCCAACATAGAAATATATATTATACATTTGGACCTTTTTTCAGTACTTTGAGATTGTGATTGTAAGTTGAACAACAACAATATCTGTTTACAAGTGAGTTGGTAACTCAATTGATAGTTAAACTCATATCCTTTTCAACAATCTTTCGAAATTAAATCATCTAAATATCCATAATTTGCTCAATCTTCTTAATTTAACAGCTCAACTACAATACTAGAAAGCAAACTAACTTCAAAGTCAATGCGATTTATTAAAACCGTACAAAGAAAAATAAAATACGCTTAGCATAATTGTACTATTATGTCAGCTTATGTTATTTTATACATTCATTGCAAATCAATATGTAAATTACAACCATACGGAATTGAATTATAGATTTATGCTGTCTGTGAATTGTAAACCAGCTGTGTTCTGTTTCTCGTGTAATTTGCAGTCTGATTAGTTGAACAGAGTGTGTGTGGCAATTAATTAATTGGTACTGCCTTATCGTAATTGCACACAATCTAATTATACTATATCTAATTCAATTAGTTATCTTTTAACAAGATGAGCTGTCTTATTTATTTGGAAGTAAAGAAACTCCTGCTTCTGTTAAATTTACTATTAATGAATAATTTCGGAGAAACTTCTTCGGTTATAATTCATTTACTAATTTTTAAAATTTCGCTTATGCTTTTACTGGAATTAGTGATCAAAAATTTTGAGAATTAGAAAATTTTGTCATGTTATTTTATTATCGGCAAACGCGTTCAAATTCTATAAAATGAATTATTTCACAAGTGTTATTGGTATAAAGCACAAATGTATTTTTATAAGATTTTGCAAAATATAATTTTCGCAAGCTATAAATATATTAATAATTGTCATACAGTACAACACTTGATAATAACAGAAATAAATATATTCAAAATTGTAAACAAACAACTTATCGGTTAAATGTCAACTTGCAAATCAATAAATCGATTATCGGTAGCACCTTATCATCGCACATCGACTAATAAAACACAAATCAAATACATTAATTATAAAATATAATGTTTGTTAGATTTCGGTAAGGTACAATTTCAATAATAATCTAGATAGAGTATTGGTGAAGGTTCTCGGGTTTTGAAGTGGTTAATTGATTCCTTAATTTATAGTTTAAAGTGAAAAAATATAAAAAATATCAAATAGTATTTATTATTGCTGACACCATTTTGCAGAATTAAGTTCTGCTTAATTTGTAGCAAAAAAATCATAAAAAATAATATAAATTGTTTTCATGGTCATGCCAACTGCGTTTGAGGCAATAAACTTCCAGTAAAGGCTGGATATAAATATAAAATTTATAAGTGGTGAACCCCTTTTTTGTGCGCGCACAATCTTATCTGTGTCCATAATAATAAATAAACGTAGAAAAATGCAGTTTACAATCAACTTTTTTATATCAGTGACAGTTAAAACAAATATTAATAATAATAATAATAAACATTTTATGTGTATACATTATATTTTTATTATTTGGCGCACTGTTTTGCTTCATACTTGTTTTTTCGCTTAGATGCTATCGCCTTTTTTGTTATTCTTCATAAGAATGTGCATAATTGTCTAGGTATGTAGGTGTGCTTAGGTAGGTATCGATTTGTATAACTTCATTAGAATTGGTAATATAAACAGCTGCCGCTGTTGGCTCTAATCAAAGTGGTCTGTTGTGTACTATATACAATTAAGTATATAAACAAGTGTATATACATACATAGTTATACACGGATACATATGGCTGAATATGCACACCTTCATATGTATGTTTGTCAATTAACAGCCGCATTTCTAGTTTACTCAATAGACTGTTGTTTGCTTACACTTGGGAAAATTGGTAACTTGAAATGCGGGATTTAAATTTGGTTGTGGTAGTATACATATTAGTTTTATATACATTTCTATTATTAATTGAATTTATATTAGTTGAAAAGTGAACAATAATAAAGGAGAGTCCCAGTTAAATATAAATCTATTATCAATTATGCAAACACAACAAAGTATGCTTCGTGAGACTCGTCATCTTTCAGTATAATTTCTTCTGGTTGTGAGTAATCTCCAATTAGTGTAATTTTTCTCTCCCTTGCGTATATCTTCATATGACGTACATTCACAATAATTCTTAGTAAAAAAAAATAAACAAGTAGCTTGGAAAAATGATACATCCGAGCAATTGTAGATATAAAACTTTATTAAATAAATGTATTTATCTACATATTTGTACGAGTATATCGAGCAGGGAGCACTATATTTTCCTTTATCTATACCGGATGAGTTAGTAAAAAGTGCGATAATTCGAAATTATTAATAGTGTATTGTATTAAAATATCAAATACATATAAGGGCTATTAAAATATAAAAAATATAACATAAATAATCACATTTTGTTGACATTATTGTCTGGTCTCATGCAGCATCAAAATTAATAAGCAATAAAAAATAATTTTAATAATGAGGATTGAAACTCATTTTTTAATTATAAACAATTATCTTCCATGAGGTACATATATTGAAATAATCTGTAAATGTAGATATGTTGCAAAAGAGTATCACTTTTTGGTTACTGTTAAATATTATTCGTGTTTTTAACGCAACTTTCGAAATAATGAAGCACACAAAGAAACTGTGATTAAAAATTTTAACGCGAACGTTGCCAAAAATTACCGATGTCAACATTAAATGCTGATTAAATTTACATATGTATGTATGTATTGTTAAAAAACCTGTTGCAATAACGGAACTTTACTTCAAGTGGCAAAAAATAAGAGAAATAAATAAATTTCAACTGTTGGGTTCCAACTCGTATTGGTATCGATTGCATATGTACTATGTACTCCTATGTATACGTTGGCATCATATAAACAAACACAATTATTGCCACAACGACATAGCTTTTATATAAACAGGAGGCAAAGGAAATCAAATCTTTGTACAACAAACTGTTTAAGAGCATTTATATACAAACATGTTAGTCGTATTTTCTCTCTACTATAAATTATTAAAAATAAAATTCATGTGATTTCAGGGTATTTGTCACATCAATAACTTTCAAAGTAAACACAAGTTCCAATTAGCTTAAATTAGTAGGTGCATAATACCAGTAATGTAACTATACCAGCTACTATATGGAACCGCTTTTAAGTATTGAAACACTGCAATTTCAAATAGTGAACAAAGTATATTTCAATCACTAACAGCTGTTTTTCAGTGTTTGTAGGACAGTAGATACAAACGAATCAACCTGCAACTTGGAAACTAATGAAACTTTGCATTTTTGATAAAGACCACATTCTACTGAACAAATATGCGAATGACAGTGATTGGAACCAATGTTCCAATGCAAACTTGGAACCAGTTGTATTAACACTCGCCAATAATATATTTATTAAATTACAACTTATTAATTTCCACTCACCTGACGTTAGCGTAATGGTGGCCAGAGCCGGTGCCAGTGCTCCAGTCGACATGTTCGATTTCTGATGATGTTTTCGTATTGTCGCAATGCATTATTATTATTTGTATTAATACAGCTCACTTATGGGGTTTCTCATAAAATTACACTTTTTGTAATCGATTTAAAGTATTTCGTACTATAGAGACGTTATGGTCGCTTGCTACGCAACATATGTACATATGTATGTAGGTAAACACCTTTGTTAGTTTTATTATTGTTTATTGGACGTAGCAGTTTTTGCTCTACCTAAAAATATTTCTTGATAAAAAACTTGTATATATTTTAGGATTAAAGATCACTTTATGAAGTCTTTTTCAATCATTTCAGCAATTTATTACGTTTGCTTCCGTAGTTGACGTATCAAATCTGATAACATGCACAGATTCCTTAAAAAAATGGTATTTTGTATATGTATTAATGCAAATCCCATTAAATGCATGTAAATAAAAACTATGATTCAAGGTACGGGCGTGGATTGTCGCATCCGCTATATATTCACTTTCCTTTTACAACGCAAAGATACAAAGCGAATTCGCCAGGAAAAAAAAACAAAGAAATAAGGAAAAGATACCAAAGCGTACGCGAAATGAAAGGATATGTGTAAATATATGCAAGACAAATTAAAGAACACAACAAAACTGCTTAAACGTCAGCCAAAAAAGAATGCAACAAATCTCTTTTCCACTTTAACATTTCCGAATTTCGAAGATTCCTAAAACCCATTGCAAACAAATAAATTTAGTATGCTGTTTATTATACACATACATATATTACATATAGCTTTGTTTTGTTGCTCTGCTAATTTGTAAAACAGCGAAGAAATGCGTCGCTACCAGCAAATATGTGGCATAGGGCCAAATAAAAAAAAATCGACTTCCAAAGTATGTGAAGGTTAATAAGTTTTACATTTCGATTTCTCTTGAATTCACAGCAAATTTTATGGTTTTAACGATACTCGTATACAATTAATACACATTTTCACTCAAGTATTTATATTTACACAGATGAAAACATAAACATATGCCAACAAAATCTTATAGCTTTAGCAATATATAATTATTTTGTATGCCTTGGATTTTCTCATTTATTACACTTCATTGATTTCTGTTGGCTTTCTTTCCGTGCCTAATTGTAAAGGCACTGCTTATGGGTGTAATGACTCAAAAAACCAGCTAATATCCACTTTTTAAATTGGTATACCACATATTGCACAAGCACCCAACTGCGTTGTAATTTTTATTATCACACCAACAATTCAATTTGTCGATATTTTTTTATTTGCAATGACCAATTTTTCTTTGCTAAATAATATACCTCATATATAAACTCTCTTTTACATAGAGCTATGAAAACCGAACGAACGAGGAGAACAGCGGCGAATGCCAGATTACAAGGCAAACAATAAATATTCGTTTTGCACCGACTTCCAGATTCGGAAACAAGGGAAAACAGTTTAAAGCGGCAACATTGCTAATTGAGTAGAAGAAAACAGTGTTGCAAAATTACTTTAGAGCCACCAACATGCGGCACAAAACAGAATGAATGCGGTGTTATAATAACTTCATTAATTCTAATTAATTTAACTTAGAAAATTGTTTATGAATTAATTAAATTCGATAAGAATATATTAGTATTAATTATTTACTATTTATTTTATATTTAAAAATATTTCGACGGCTAAAAAGTTAAATTAGCGGCTAAACAGCTGGAGCAAATTTTTCATATATCTGCCAGTAGTAGGCAACTCTGAACCAATAATTAAATAAGTGTAGCTTAACAACCCTGGACCACTGAATTACCTTTTGTTACATTCAATCGTTTAATTTAACTTCTTGTACTTAGTGAATTTAATTTGTTTAGCTGCGTTATTGTTTAATATCAAAATGTCTACAGCTCAAAGTACTAAAAACTGCATTACATTACGTGGCTCCGCACAGATTATAGTAGAATATTTGAGTAAGTTAAGTTGGGGAAACGCTTGGGCAGCTTTGCTTGTGGCGCCAACTCAAATGCATTGTTCCAAAAACAAAGACCTCTATGGTAAACGGTATTGGTTTTCTTTTCAGAATATGGTATTAATTCTATTTTATTTCAACGTGGAATTTATCCACCTGAAACGTTTGAGAATACACAACAATATGGTATAACGATATTAATGTCGAAAGATAAAAAAATTGAAGATTTTTTGTCAAACGTCTTGCAGCAAACGGAAGGTAATCTAATTTCACATACGAGTAATCATATTAAATTACATTATTCACTTTTACTTCAACTTGCAGATTGGCTTGCTAAAAATATGATCGAGAAAATTTCTATGGTGATCACAAATGCGCATACCAAAGAAGTTTTGGAGTGTTGGGACTTCAAAATGCAGGCTGAATTGGGTGACGGTGAAACCGGCGATGCTACAAAACTAACATCGAGTAAGGAACTGAAACGTATACAAAATGAAATACGCGATGTCATGCGTCAAATATCCGCCACTGTCAGTTATTTACCACTGCTCGATTGCATTTGCACGTTCGATGTAATGCTGTACACATTGCAAAATTGTGAGATTCCCGAAAAATGGGATGAGACTGGTGCAGTTTTTATACAAAATGCGCAAGCTGTACAGCTGCGCTCTTTCTCGACTGGTTTGCATAAAGTTGACACCGTAGTTAATTATAAAATGGCTTCATAATGCAGCTTCGACATCATATTTGTATTGCTATTAAGGTACTGGTGCACCAATCATTTTAATTATGTTTATTTACACAATTTTATATCTGCATTTTTATAATTTATATGTATTGTTCTTAACTTTTAAGCATTGATAATTCGCAAATAAAATTAAAAGTAATAACCATAAATGATACTCACTGACGTTAATAGTATTTATACTTCATAAATATCCTACAAAATAACAACTTATAATGAGAACAAATTTTTGAAGATTTTGTTTTTCTTTATTATACATAGATATTTTTATAAAAGAACAATAGGAAACATTCGAACAAATGTTAGTTTTGAGTTTGATAAATATAGCGTGTTGCTTTCTGTGGAAAGTAACCACAATAGACTTAAACAAAAAAATGATAAATAAGTTTCTATTTATAAAGATCATTTTGAATAGGAAAATTTAAAAATAGCACATATTTAAAAATTAAATTGTATATTTATCAAGTTATTATAAAACTTGCACAGAGGTATGAAAATTTATATATAGAACTCGCGAAGTTATTAACGATTTTAAGTACATCGTTGCTTTCTGCTGTTTCCGAAAAAAATTAAATCAATTGATTAGTTAAATTAACCCTAAATTCTTAATCACTAGTATAGTTTACAATTGTTGTATAAGCAGTGTAAAACTTTAATAAATTAAACATATATTTGCTTGTTAATCGGTACCAAAGTATTTTTGCCCGAAATGATTAGGTGCGACAGGGTGCAACTCAGATGTGAGAATTTTTAGTTTAGGAAAAGCACCTACTACGGTTTTAGCAGCAATTGGAGTACAGAAAAGATTCGATAGTATAATACAGCTTTCGGGAACACCATGCTCTTTAAGTACATTCACAGCCTGAGAATATATTGAAAAATATTACATAAATAAAAAAAATAATATTTTATGTATTAAATTTATAATTTTATATATTCAAATGCATTTTCTTTACTCACTTGCAGAACGGTATTACCAGTTGACATAATCGGATACATGAGTAGCACTTGCCGACTGGCAATGTCATCCGGAAACCTAGCATACACGACTCGTGCTTCATGCGTATCCGCATCAGATTCAACCAATATTTTGCCAATACGTATAGAACGACAGCAATCGCGTAGACCTTGCTCCATTGCTTCACCAGAGCGAATAATAGACACACCGCAATTGCCAGCTTGGTACTTGAGGCCATCGTATGTAGCGCCTGTTGGTGTCTCCACGCGACAATCGGAATATGGTAGTTGGTTAAGAGATTCTTCGATTACCAAACGTATAAGACGATCGGCGTAAAATTTAAAGTCACTGCGCGTAGTGTTTCTGCAGGAAACAAAATAAGTGGTAAGTTTCACCATACAAATATATTTGCTTAGTATTGCACTTACTTGTCACGGATTATTGTTAAAAGCTCTGCCACTTGCGAATTGCAAACCAATAGCTTCAAGTTTGGTCCATATTCTTCAAGAATTTCGGGTGCTTTAAGTGAAGCAACCATTACTGCACTTGTGTTTGGCACAGATGTTATGCTACCGCTATGGGTTTCCCCATTACTGTTGCTATCGCTATTCTCAACATGATTTTCTGCGTTGATAATTGTTGAATCGGCCATTTTTTTTATGTTGGACGTGTTGTTTGTATTTCTATTTAATATATTAACAATTTTCTTGTTTGCAAAGTAGAACAACACTATAAATATTAAATTATAACAAATTTGTTTTAAAAGTTCTACACTCTTCCGTCGATTAACTTAACTTTTACCTAGTCAGCTGTTGTGAAGGTGCACATGTGTTGATAGATTGGTGTGGGTTATCGATATTTCGATAAAATTTTTTAAACTGTTTTCTGTTGCCACGAAAGTGGATCTTAAATGAAAAGCAAAAAAAACTATTTTGCAATAGAATTATTACGCTCGCCACAGTCACTATTTATGACTCATTAATTTAACTTAAAAAAATGCGTCAAACCGATTAAATTTCAAATAAAAGAAATGCAGCAAAGATTTTGTTTATTTTTGTGTTTACATATCGATAATTAAAACTCCCATAACTGACTAATGTAATCGAATAATTTGCGAAATTTTCAAAGCAGCTGTTGTCACACAGCTGATAACACAATTAATTTGCACAAATGCCGGCATCAATTCGTTTTAAATATTTTTGAGTGTGTGCTGTGTACGTTAACAGGGAAAAATGTCTCAAGAGCATAGAGATGGCGGAGTTATAAAAGCCAGCATTTTAATGCTGAACGATGATTGTTTGCTGGAAATCTTTAAACAACTAGAATTGGTTGAACAGGTGCGTTTGGCGACGATCTGTCCACGTTTGCGCAGCGTATTTCAATATTACTGCCAAAGACATTGCAAAATATTGCGAAAAGATGATCTCAATGATATGAGCACGCGAGAGATAAGGCGATTTTTTGAAATGGCAGGTAATTCTCTCGAGGAACTAGATAACTTGCCCTACACTGACCAGGAACGTAATGAATATGTGACACAAGTACATAAAAATTGTCCAAATGTACGAAGAATTTATTTTGGAATGACAAAAATAAAATCCAAATGTTTACGCAAGCTACTTATGAATATGAAACACTTGAATAGTTTGCATTTACAAAAGTGTTCGCTGGACGACAATGCAATGCAAAGTGTATCGGAGTTGGCAAATTTAGAGATTTTGAGATTAGAGGGAGAAGAAGACATTACGGGTAAGCAGCAAAGTATTTTGGTTTTGTTAAGGATTAATAACATATTTCTCAACAACTAGGACGCTATTTAAGTAAATTGAAATGCCTAAAGGAGCTAACCTTCGTTGAATGTGGCATACAAGATGATTTCTTTGTGGAAATTTGCACATCGCTTAAGGACCTCAAAAAGCTAACACTACAGTGGTGCGATGCACTTACTGATGTGGCTATTTCAGCGCTGCCAGTGAACTGTATAAATTTAGAAAAACTCAATATATCCTGTAATCAAAGATTTGAATACTATGCTATAGCGCAGCTACCACGTCTAGCTGATTTAGAATTATCTGCGGAAATGTTTCGAACCCAATCATTTAATGTGTTACTCAATCGACTAGCCGACCAAAAGGGTGAGCAACTGGAGTGTTTGCGCATTTTTTCGCCCAGACTCATTGTGGACGATGGCATGCGATCGTTGTCACAATTTAAGAATCTGAAAGTATTCGGTTGCGATTGTAGTAAATATATTGATGCGACATGTTTGCGTTTTATTTGCGCATTACAACAATTGGAAATTGTTAGTTTACGTTACTGTCGCTCAGTTACTAATGAGGCGGTCTTAGTGTTATTAGATGGTTGTCCAAGATTAAAGTATATTAATGTGATGCATTGTGATCAGTTGACGGAAGAGTTGGTTTTTAAGACGATAGATCTGTTGCAGAGAAAACAGGTTGAAAAACAACGTTTATGTGATAATATGCCTGTGCTAATGATGGTCGCAGGCACAAGAATAAGGCATTTAATTTTGGATGTAAGTTTTGGGCTTATAAATTATATTTATTTTAACAAAATAATAATTCTCACATTTTTCTTTTAGGATCCCAAGTACATAGAAGCTTTTGAAAATGGCCTATTAAAGTTGAGCTTCGCCAATCCCTTTCAGTTTCCATACGAAAATTTATACTACACATTTAACGTGCCAGTTGTTGGTGAACTTAAGCACTTCTATTGAAAACTGACAGTATAGCTGTTTACTAGCATTGTTATTGGCAGCAGTTATAGAATAGCGCTAATATTCTAAAAATTAAAAAAAAATAATATTGTTCGTTAAATTTATTAAACACTGCCTACGTGCTTCAGTGATTATTAAATGAGAATTGTAATGTTTTTTGTTTTTTTTTTTACTTTTTTTTATTTATGTAATTGCTTAAATTACTAAATTTTTTCTTGTACTATCTACCTTGTGTATCTATTTATTTGCAAATAATAATAACAAAAATGATTTGCTTGTATTATATTAAACAGTCTTTATGCTTGTAATAAACAACCCAAATTTTGTTGGTTATGTTTGAAAAACTATAAAATTGTATTTGACTTCATTAAAAAATGTTCTAAATCATTTTGAGTTTGGCGAAATAGTTGAAATCGAAGTGATTTGTGAAAAATGTAAGAAAAATGCGATTTGAATTTAAAGATAATGTGTAAGGCTTGCTTTTCAACGCACATAACCTATAATGCAGTTGTTTAAATTAATTATTATTTTTTTTGTTTTAAACTCTGCGTTTCTTTTTAAATATTTTAACGATATAAACATTTTCGAAAAAAAAGTTTAGTTTACCTGAATTTTTTAAATATAATTTTTTTTTTGTAAAATATTCTAGTTTATCAGCCAATTTACTGTTTAACCAAACCGCTAACACTAATATGTTATATTTATGGGTTTTAAATATATTTATGAAATAGTAATTATGTAAAAATTGACTAATTACACTAGTGTTTATAACAAAGTGGTCTTACCATAAACGCAGCGGGCATTAACATGTGTTATAGTCTTAAGGAAATGTTCAAACGATTATAAATATTAATAATAACCACAACTGCAATGCGTACAAGAGTCTACAAAGCAGAAAATGCATTATAAGTAATATTTGGCGAAACTTACTGATTGGTATTACTTTGAAAAATATTTAAAAAAAAATTAATATACTTAAATATTGTAAAAATTGTTTGATAAAAATTTAATTTAATTTTTTTTTTATTTTTTTTTAATATTTTTTGATTTTTTTTTAATATAAAAAGAAAAAAATGTAATATTTATTAATTTTTTTTTAATTTTTTCTAAATATTGTTTTCATTTTTTTTAATAAATTTCTTTTATTTTTTTTTTAAATAAATTTTTTTTTTGTTTTTTTTCATATACATATATTTTTTGAACATAAAATTCACTTTTTTCGCTAAAAATATATTTTTTCGCTTAAGCACGAATTAAGGCAGTAAGTAGTCTGCTTTACAGGCTTCAAAAAATCGATTTTTTTGTTTTGTTTTAAATCTCTTCCAAAACTATCCAAGAATATGTCTTTAAAATTCCAGAGGCCAATTCGACATATTTTCGAAGCTAGAGCAGTTTTAGTGGCCGAGCGTCGAGCAGGTGCGAATGCTCAGGCAGACTTTAAAGCGCGTTTTCTCGAGTTTTCATTTTCATTTCATTTTCACAAGTGTTAGAAAACGGTGCCGGCGATAGCAAAAATAATATATGTACGATCGAAAAAAAACCAAAGTGATCTAGTTTCAGTATTAAATTATCTATTATTCTATTTGAACTAAAAAAGTTGGACAAAAGTATTATTTAAACTACTTGTGTTGCAACTTAAAGCCAATTTTTTTTCTTAAAAAAGTGATTTTTTTTTCAAATTTCGGAAAAAATTGGAATTTTATAACTTTTTCGGTATTTTTTTTAGTTTATAAAGAAAAGAAACTTATAAAAATAAAAAAAAAAATTGGTTCGACTGTTTCAGATGCATCGCCCGACCTCCATCACCGGCACCGATTTACAAGTCCAGACTCCAGGCGCTCCAGAAAAATACTTACAACTTTGAAAAAATTTCAATATTTTTTAATAAAAAAATATTGTTTTTTAAGCCTTAAATATAGTATACTATCGTCTTAAAATTCCGTTTACCGCAATCATTTTCTTCCCTTTCAAAAAAAATTGATAAAAAACTATTTTTTTCGGTTTCTAAAGCAGACCTTAATTTTTTTCAATGTATTTTTATAGTAAAATAATATTTCGATAGTAAAATTTAAAATTTTGTATTCTGCCCTGGTCGAAAAGTTCGATTTATGGAAGGAGATTTGTATGAGATTTGGCTTCTATTGCCAATTCAAGAGTTCGAGTTATGGAGAACTTCGAGTTATAGAAGTTCGAGTTACGGAAGTTCCACTGTACTTTGAAAAATATTAGAAAAAACAAAAATTAATATACTTAAATATTGTACATATTTTTTTATAAAAATTGAATTTAACCTTATTTTTAATATTTTTAAATTTTTTTTTTAATTTTTAAAATTTTTTTATTTCTAAATATTTTTATAATTTTTTAAATTTATCTTTATTTATTTTTATATTTTTTTTTAGTTTTTTTTTTAATAAAAAAAAAGTTTTAATTTTTTATTAATTTTTAAATTTATTTTTAATATTTTTTTTATTTTTTTTTAATTTTTTTTTAAAATATTTTTTCATATACATATTTTTTTTTTTATGAATACTTCGTTAAATTTTTTTTTTTCACTTAAACACTAATTAACTTACCTTTGTACCGTTAAACTGTTGACAAAAACAACTTTGATTTTCGTTTGATTATTTGATTTCTATTGGCTTTATGCCATTTTACGCTACATTTTATTTGATTCATATTAAGGCCTTCCTTATTTATAAAATGTTTAGTGATAAGACATTCATTTCATATTTCTTAAAGTTAAGTTTTACACGAAAATTATTTGAAATAAAGTTAGTTACATACATATGTATTCGCGTTCGAAGTCTAACGACATTTTTTCGCTTTATTTATTTTTACTTTAACACGTGTGTTTAAATGCCAAGCATGCTTGTGCTATAGAATTAAAGAAAAATAATAATTAAAAAAACAAAAACAAAAAATTAAAAAAAAAACTTAATAAAAATATAAATTCAACTATTGTAGTAATTAATAGTTGTGAAATGCAAAGCGACATCACAATGTATTTAAAATAAATAAAAAAAAAATATAAAAAATTAAAAAAAAAAAATTAAAAATATGAAAAAAAACATTTTTTATATTTATGTTAAAATAATATTTTTTACTGCGCTATTTTATATGAAATGCAATCCAACTATTTGAGGAGTTTAACTTTATTTATTGCCTGCTGTACATTTGTTTTTGTTTTTTTTTCTATTTTTCTCTTGTTTCATAATAAAACAAACGGTGAATTATATTTTTTTAAAAACTATTTAACAAATTAAAGTAAACAAATTGTACATATGTATGTATGTATGTACTATATGTAACTGTAAAAAATATATTGCTGCTCTACATTGTACATATGTATATCTGTATGTATGTAAACCTTTGTGAGTACAACTCCTTGCTTTAAGTTATAAGTAATAGTATTTAGCAGTGTTTATTAAACATTTTTTGTTGGTTTTGCATTACTTTTATAATTAACTATTGTATTGTATTGTATTTGTATGGGCGGCGTTGTAAGGATTTCAAATGAAATAAATAAAACTATTACATTATTACATTAGCATATACAACTGTATTTAATATATATTTATATAATTTTTTTTTTGCTGTCAAATTTACAATATTTAAAACTTAAATTAGGTGTTTTTTATAAAACTCAATTAATCAATAATATATTTTTTTTTGTTTTGTTTTAAACTAAAACATTTTGGCACTGTAAAGAAAAGTAATTACATAAACTAAAATCAAAGTAGTTATTCCAATTTTACATGTTCATAACTGTAAATGTGTAGGCATGTAGCGCTTGGAAGTGACATTTGCGGCGTCTTTAATGCTTCTAATGTGTTTCAAGTGGGCGTGCAAAAAGCTTTAAGTAGATAAGCATTGGTTCGAAAAAATTAAGAAAAAAGTAGATGAAGCACAACAACAGTTCCGTAGTAAAGAAAAATCTTCAAAAGAGTAATGAAAAATATTTAAATGCGATTAAGAACTGTTAGAACGAATAATTTATAAGACTAACCAAAAAACATACATACATACAAATGATAGCTAAACTTCTTTGATTTAAAAAATTTTTAAAATTCATATTAAATTTTTTTTTTTTAAATATTTAATTTAAAATTAATTTTATAAAATTTTTAAGTTTCAAATTTAATAAACACATAGATGTAATTCAAAAAGAAAAAAAATTGATTTTCAAAATTAATAAAAACATGGAAGTAAGTGAAAAATTTAATTTAATTAAAAAAAATCAAATTAAAAAAAAATAATTTATAAAATTATAAATTAATGGAAAGAAATGAAAAAGTAAAAAAAAAAATTTAATTACAAAAAAATTCAGATTTAAATAAATTAATTTTATAAAATTATAAATTTTCAAATTAATAAACACATGGAAGTAAATCAAAAATTTAATTTAATTAAAAAAAAATTAATTTATAAAATTATTACTTTTCAAAATTAATAAACACATAGAAGTAAGTGAAAAAGTAAAAAAAAAAAAAAATTTTAAATTATAAATTTTTAAAATTAAAAAACACATGGAAGTAAATGAAAAATTAAAAAATTTAATTTAATTAAAAAAAAAATCAAATTAAAAAAAATTAATTTATAAAATTATTAATTTTCAAAATTAATAAACACATAGATGTAATCCAAAAAGAAAAAAAATTAATTTAATTACAAAAAAAATCAAATTTAAATAAATTATTTTTTTTTTAATTATAAATTTTGAAATTTAATAAACACATGGAAGTAAATAAAAAATTAAAAAAAAAATTAATTTAATTAAAAAAAAAATAAAATTTTAAATAAATTAATTTATAAAATTAAAAAAAAAATTAAAAAAAAGATTTTAAGTTGCAAAAAATGGGATATAAAATTATTATTTCATTTCGGGAAAAAACTAAGTCAAAAATCCAAATTTTTTTAATGTTGTTGCAAATACTAAACACAAAAAAAAAACAAAATTGTAATTTAAGTATTTGTGTATTTTTGTTTACAAATTTCTGCGAGATTCAATTTATTTCCCTCACTACTCTAATCAATTATAATTATTGGTTTATTTTATTCATATTTTCGTTCAGCTACATACGACTACAATTTCTTATTTGTTTTTTTTTGTTTATATACTATATATGTATGTATGTATGTATTTGGTTAGTGCTCAATATTGTTATTCATTACAAAACAGTCTAAAGTTTACTATTCTTCGACCCTGTAGGCGAGTATACATTTAGGAGAAATACTTATTAATAGTTTTATGTAAATTTCTTCGGACAAATTTTGATTTCTGTTTTTTTTTTTATAAACGCATTTAACCTTTCCTTTTAATTATAAATGTTATTAATTTATTTGCTTTTGGTAAAGTGACAAATGTTGAAAAAGTGGCAACGCAAGCTGACAGAGCTTTTACATTATCCCTTTTTAACAGTATTTTAATGAAATACAGTTGAACTCGAACTTCTATAAGTCGAAGTTCTCCCTAACGCGAACTCTTGATTCGGTAATAGAAGTTAAATTTCATACAAATTACCTTCCGTAACTTGGAAGTCTCCCTAATTCAAAGTTTTTTTTGTGGATAATGATGATTCGAGTTAGGGAAGTTCAGCTGTGTTTTATATATATTTATATACAAAAAATACTTAAAAACTGGCCGTGCGACATGATCTGATGAATTCTTTAAGTATTTTAAACTCTGACCCATTGAAAGATATCATGAGGACTAGTCCAGTTTTAGAAGCAGATATCTTGAAATATACTGCAAGGCAATGTCGATAACAAAATCTCGATTTGAAGAAGATATTTTATGGTTTCCAAATTGACCTTGACTGACTCTAAGATCATTTCATTATATTTTTTGGAAATCTGCAACTCTTATAGAATATTCTTGCAAAGTTAACCTCACTAACAAACCTGAAATCGCGAATTTTCTGTGATTCATAGCTGAAGTAGTCAAATTGAAGCCAATAGTTCCAGCCAATCGTACTTTAAGACACAAGGAAGTGCCATACAATTATATATAGCTGGAGAACTTTCTTGCAAAGAGACTTCTTCTGCTTAAAAAAATAGTTTCTTAGAAAATTTCGAAAGTTTCGAGTTTGAAAGTTTATAAGTCGTTTACTCATAACCTATTTCATGTTGAACATAAGATGTTCTTTGTTTATTGTATTCAATATATACTAGCTTCGGTCTCCACCTTTTGCCTACAGTTTCATCAAATCAATTTGAAGTTAGTTTTATAAAGATTAGGTTAGAAATCAAAGGAAAATGGAATACTAAATCCCACATACACTAACTCAACAAGTGTCACTTTACCAATCGGAGAAGAAAAATCTGCGGTACGACTAAGAATAGTAACTACTCGTATTCACGAACGCTTTCTAATATGCAAGTAGTAAATATTTTCTTCGTTTTCAATTTCAGTTTATAGTATATGTTTAATTGAGTTACTTTAGTTAGTTGAAGTTGTGCGTCTCATCATACTGACCATGCGCGCCCACTGCACTGCCCCATAAAGCCACCGACTTAACACACTCAATTGACCTAAGCTCATTTTATCGCGCTTTCGCAATTGTCTCATTGCATTTCATTGAGTTGTCTAACGCTCCAGCTGCTACACCATGCCATAGTCGGTGCACACCGGCGTCGGTTGATTATTCTGCTGTTTCTCCTTATTCGCCGCCGCCGCAGCCGCCATATTCAGCTCCACCAATGTATCAATGCTGTTTAGGCTAACACCCTGTAGTATCTTCTGCGCTGCCAATGAGGTAAAGTTAAAGGACAAATCCGTTAGACTCGGGAAATTGTAGAGGTCTTCATTGCCGGTTGCTGGTGCGCTGACCGGTCCATTGGGGTCTTTCGACAAGCTAAAGCGCCGATCGAGCGCCTCCTTTTCGACGGATTTGTCACTCGTGTTGCTGCAGTTATTGTCCTTTAAAGCTAAGTTCGGTTCGCTGCCAACGGCGATTATGTTCTTTTGCAATATATGCGCCAGATCGTCACTATTAATGGCCGGGTTGGATTGCAGTATATTGCCGGTCTTTTGCAGATTGCCCGAAGACTCGTAACGATTCAGATTCTTCAAATCACAATGTGAGTTCATCAATTTCGCGTGTGTTGTCTCCTTGGTGTTCTTCTCGTAGAAACGTAGATTACCAACCGAACCGGCGATTTCAAAATCTTGTTTGGCCGCCAGCGCCGCCATGGCGAGCGTCTTCTCGCCACTGGGCGAGTTCGGATTCGATTCGTTTTTCAGCACATTGTTTTTGTAGACAATCTGGCTGGAGCCGTGTTGTGGCAGTTGTAAGCAGAGCTTACGACTGTTATTCATTGTGGCATCGTTGTTGATATTCTTCGTGAATTTCGAGTTGTCGATCACCTCCGTGGAACTCAGCGTATCCAAATTGTCCGGTGAGGTTTCGCTAATGAAAGAGATGGAGTCGCAAGTCTCGGAGTTCGCCTCGTTCTCGCTAATCGAATTGTCTTTGTAAATTTGTTGTAAATTTGACGCCTGTTGTTGTTGTTGTTGCTGCTGCTGCTGTTGCATTGACTTCGTTTGGCTATGCGTTTGCGCATGCGCCTGTGCGTAATTCCGTTTCTGTTGCTCTTTTTGTTGCTGCTGATTTCTCATTGGCGTAGTTTCCTGCTTCGAGAGCGTCTTCTTAATGATCTCACCCTTCTCATTGGTCGTCGTCTCATTATTAATGATGTAGACATTCGAATTCTCCATCAGTTTGCCATTCTCCAACGTTATAACGCTACGCGCTGGTGAATTCTGTACAAAAATCTTCGTGCTTGGTATACTACTTTGACTGCCGTTAGAGGTGGTGACCTGTAGTGTGATCGAATTGTTCGAATTCGAATTCGGTATGCTATTGTAATAGGATTGTCCGCCGGCATTACTCATTGGGCGGCCCGGCGTTGGCTTTTGTTGATTCGTGATTTCCTCGAGTATACGCGATGGCGTCGAGGCGCGTTGTCGTTGCGTCTGTTCGGCGGCGCGCGCACGCATTGCCTGATGACGCGGTGTGCCGCGCGGCGAACCATTCAAGACGAGTATCGACCGCGCTGGACTTGGTTGCACCACCGCCGTATTGGTCGAACATTGCGAGTCGAGACTAGAATGACCACTGGTTTTGCTGAATGACACCTTACCGCTATCGATGCTTGACGGTCCCGAGGTAAGCATGGATGAGGCTTTGCCCGATTCCAAACTAGACGGACCGCTCTGTACGCTGCGATAGCACACCTTACCGCTATCCAAATTGCTGGCATAACCGTTAATTATTATGTTATCTGATTGACGCTTCGTCGCTGGCGCTTTAATGCTGGCACTTGTGCGCGAGGGCGACTGTTCGAATATGTGTTTGCCGATAACACTCTTTGAGGAAGATTTCTGTGCGTTCGCTGCCACTGCGGCGGCAACAGCGCTGGCTGTTGTTGTATGATTTGGTGCCGAGAGGCGTGACAGTGTCGCGGTGGAGTGATTCGTTTTGCTCGCTGTCGTCGGTGCGGTGGTCATATTCGTTGTGGCACCGCTCGCTGTGGCCGGTATGGATTGTGTAGAGCGTGGCAGTGAACTGCTGCAGTAGACTGGCGAACGTCGGCGTATGGGCGAACAATCGCGCGACGATATAAGGAAGGTCGAGTCGCTGGACATGTGTCGTCGATGTCGGCGTGGCAGTGTGAGTGAACGTTGACTTAACTCCGAACCATCGTAGAATGTGGAATTGGAAAGCGTATGCGCCACCGGCATGTCCTAAAGTGGGCGAGATGTGAAAGAAGAAATATTAGTGTGCTGATAGAGATATTGTCGGTAGTGTTGGTTACTTACGTGATCGGCTGTTTGCGTGCCGACACTATGTAAATGCACCGCACGAGAATTGAACCACTCGGCAGGCGGGAACTGGGCTGAATATGTTTCGATTTGACGTTGTTTGGCGCGTCCGCTACGTCGGAAGAGACGCGATAGCAAAGATCCCTTTTCTGAAATGTGAAAAAGAAAAGCTTTAATTTGGGAATTTAGGGTCTTTAAAACAAATTTTGAAAACAGGCGGGTGAAAGAAGTAATAAGAAAGGTGAGACTTGAAGACTTTGATTCGCTGATCTCCGAGCAATGAGCCTAGACCATTCTATGGGGTTCGGTTTTGTAAACTTTATATATTTTAGTAGCGCTTATACATGGGGTTTCGAGTACTTAGACAAGATTATCATGGGATCGATCTTATCTAATATCGTACAACTCAAAACATCATATTATCTCTACTTACTTGGTGACGAAGAATCTGTGCTTTGGTACTCCGAACTGCTACTGTCCGTGGCTAAAGTTTGTGCGTATGTCTTTGAGAGGCTTCGTGTTGACGCGCAACGTTGGAGACGCTTGGAGGAGCCAAATAAGCGCAGACTATGCCGCCTTTCCAGGCTGCGCGGTGTTGGGAATGAGGCGCTGCGTCTTTTGGCGGCGCGCGGATAAAGTATTTTGTCATTTGGATTACCTGCAATGGACATTTTTTAATTACACAAAGTCACAAATGATTGGTATTTCTTATTTACTTACCGCCGCAAATGACATCGGCCAAATTGGTTTGTATGCATTGATGCGTTAGATCGCCATCGCGTTCTGTGGAGATTTCACCGTACAATGAATGTAGCGCCTCCGCATTGGTCATAAGCATTGTGCGCGCCTCCTGAGGTAATTCATCGGTTTCTTCAAAATCTTGATAGCCATTGCGCATGATACGCGGTCTCGAACGACTGCGACGACGTCTGGTTGAGAGTTTTGAGAAATGGAAATTAATTAAATTCAGTCTTCAGAGAAGGTTCTAGATATTTTTAGCACAGTTTTAAAATCTCTAACTGGAGAAGAGACTATACAAAATTATAGATTGTTATAGATTATTATTGTTATAGATTATTGTTTTAGAAAAACGATAATTCGGAGATTTGATATCACGCTCTATTTTCTCTGGATCTCCTATCTATATGAGATCTCTGGACATAACCGGCCCAGTGAATAGTTTGTTTATCAGAAAGGATGATTGATCTATTTTACTACTGATCTATTTGACTCAATATACTCACTCTGGCGTGAAGATGAAGTAACCCTTCGCGGTTTGATAGATTTTTTGTTCCTGCATCAATTGTGCCAGCGTGTCGTAGATAACTTCGGTGGCTGGCGGTGTCATATGCGGAAATCGTATGCTCAGTTTGATGCGCACATTCTCAATGGTGGCCGAATGACCCTCTGCGGTTAGGTCCATAATGACATCACAGAGCGCCTCAGGCAGTGGGGTGAATTGTCCTTGCACAGTCGGTGTTACGATGCAGTCATCGATGTCACCTAAAAAAGAAAAACAAAAACCAAAAAGAGGTGAGAGGGGAACTCATATATATGGTAGTAGAGTAAAATAACGGTATAAAGAATGTTCAAACTTAAATCTATGTCATTTACTTTGACAGTCGTAATGACAATTTTGGCTAATTACATGAGCTCTCTATTTAAGTATGTCTTACGCACTTATCGGCTTACAACAGTTGCGACACTCGATTTTTCTGTGACCGACTAACCGAAACTCGTGCTAGTGGGTATTCCCATTTTGAGGCACAATTAATTTCGAAATTAAATACATATGTATTTCGAAAGAAATCGTGCTGTTGCAATCGGCTGCTGTTGCATTTACTCGACTCAAATTTGGTGCAAATCAGACGTGTGCATTCAATTAACTCTTAATAAATGAATGCTTTTAGCCGTTTGAAGGCTGTTCCATAGTTGTCATAGTCATTGGTGGGCTCTCTACATTTGGCGTGATTACAGAAGTAATGCGCATTAGTTTTCAATTAAGTTTTTTTTGAGAGATTACATATTAGTAATGCGGTAACTGATTGATTTCAAATGCACGTGCCTACACACTCACATTTACAGAGATAGCTATCTTAGTCATCTAGCGACAACTCTACACCTGGATGACCTTGTGTTCGACTTATCAACTCTGTGCGCGATGACTAAGTCAGCAGCTTTTGCTGTTGTAATCGAAGAAAAAGTTGACACAATTATCTGTGGGGAATGTTGATTGTTATTGTTAGTTCTGGGTTCATTTCATACTGACATAAACCCGATTGTCTTGTGAGTTGTAGAAGCCTAAACTATCGAAGTTCGTTCTTATTTCATTCGGATAAAGACCCTGTAATAACCAGCATGGAGTATAGTGCCTAACACAAGTATTTTATTTAAGGCTCAACCGGATTAGTCAAGACGTATTTTCTTGTCTGATACGACAACATCCTATAACTTCATGTGTGACAACCCAAAGACGTTTTGACTAATCCGTTGTGGTTTGAGCCTAAGTCAGGAATTCCAAGAGAAAGATTGTAATCTGATGAGGTTTGACTCGGTGAATGGGTGAGCTAGCTCTACTAGAGACAGATATGTGATTTGGTTATCTTCAGAAGACGCTAAAAATCACGAATAAGCGATCAAAGATACATGTTTAAGCTCTTTCCATGTTAGTTCAGTGTTCCTTAAGCTGTATATCATACATTTTGAAGATCGAAACCTTAAAATTGTCTCTGGTGTCCAGACAAAAGCAATGATAAATTGCAGCAGAGAGACTTAAGTATCCGCGCCGCCCTGCTATTATCTAAGGGACAGTTATTATTGGATTTACTCAGGGAAAGTTCGGCTAGTATGTAAAAGAGTGTATTTCTGGCTAAGGAAAGCAGACGTAGAGAACAATAGCTTGTGATTTTGGGGAAAGAAGTACTATTGCTAATTGTCTCTTCTCTTAAGGGAAGAAGGATTTCGTTCAGTGCTTGGAGGGACGTTGAGTTGTTGTAGGAATAACGCACAGAAGACAGCTGCGTGGAAAGCTTAATAGCGGAGGAGAGTGTTCGAGTGGGAGAGATTAATTTGCTGGGTTTAACAACTCCATATTTCCAAGTTTTTCAGTAGAAATTTATGAAATACATGATCATAAGTATTTTGAGTGTCTCAAAGTTAAACTTATACGAATCTCGAGTTTGAAAAAATAAAAAGGGAGAGTAAAAATAAACTCATTTGTTGATTATGAATATTCCGATTTTTATTTCGTTTACTTTTTACATGTTTAGGATTTATACTTGAGGTTTTTTTTAAATATTTAAAAGCCTTTTCGCTTTTCAATAATAAAATCAACAAAAGCAGATAACGGTAGCTGCAACAAAACAATAAAAACACTTGTCTCGCATAAAGTTTTGATGTTGAATTTAGCACTTGGACCCGCTTGCTCTGCTGCCTCGTGAAATTAATGAAAGGGAATGACCAGCGCGCGGCGCTAAGGGTATGAGTATTCATTTACCTTCATGAATTTGGCGCCTACAAGCTTGCTCGCTTGCTTGGAATTCGCTGTTTGGTTTGGCACCTGTCGATTGCCATTGACTCAGGTGATTGACTTCCGTTAGTAATGAGCCTATTATTATTAAACTTTTTCGTCGAGTACAATGGCGCAGCATAATTGCAACTTTGTTGCACCGTTTGTTGCATAGAAATTTTACCTATTAATATTATTTATGATACTCGAGTGTTGATTCATGATTGTGCAGTGAAAATTGGAAAAACCTTCATGGTTGTTGGTAGCTTGTGTCTATGGAATTTTATTATTTTTCAAAAGGGGAAGGAGAAGAAGTGACTATCTATCGGTATAAATTGACAATTTTAGAAAACAATGCTGTAAAACAGTTAAATAATGGAACTACTACTCTATGGCTCGTGGTTACCATTATGACTTCAGTCTCGGTAACCATTTTCATGAGGTCTAAGGACAACTGACGTTCGTTCAGATAGGGAAGAATACATTAATTCGAACTCATGAAATGTCTACGTTCACGTTGATATCTTTCATTTCAAACTACATTCCTTTTGCAAAAGATCTGCCAGGCTTGGGAAACTTCGAAGCATCGGGGTTCTAGAATTTCAAAACATTATTGTAGAATCTGGGTTTTATAAGAGGGATAAGTGCTTTGTCTTACACCGAAAAGTCACCTCTTGGACGGATAAAATCCGAGTCAATTTCGGTAATGCGATAGTTCGTTACGCTTGTCCTAACCTTATAATGACGGTTCTGAGCAGTTTCTTCATTTCAATATTTATGTTTTTGGAAAAACAGTGAAGGAAACTAATCACGATCTTCTGAGTGATATTTTCATAGTGATCATTCCTGGCTTAAGAGCTAATGCAAAAAAATTCCTAAGCAATATTTTCATGCCGGGTATTTTATTGTATTCAAGCAAGCTTCCGCCTGTGCGTTGCTGTCAGAGGAGGGCACAAATTACATGTGCGTTTGCCTGAGCATATACTCGTAATATATATTTACTGTCGCGTGGCAAACATAATTTTTCCTCGTCATCAAGACGAGCGGTACGGCCTACAGATTGTGGATTGTATGTATGATCAAAAGGCTTAAGCGTGCCCGGAGTCAACAGTCAACAGCTGGTGGCGGGCGACAGGTGTCAGTTGGAGGCGTTTCTTTAATTACACACACACTGCATCTACATAAATATGTCTTGTAAGAGTACACATGTGATGCAAACATATATACATATAAATATTGCATAATTATGGTAATCATTACGACAGTATTCATGTTGAAGGCTTTCAGTTATTATAAGGAAGTTTAGTGCAACATTTTGGCTTACCAGCAATAACTGGGATTTAAATGTCTGTATGTATGGAGATTATGTAAATATAAGCATCTACATGGATAGAGAGGTCTAAATATTTATATGATAGTATATATGTATATACTTATGTAAAACATGAGTGGTCTAGTATGGACATATAACATATATATTTTTAAATACGAGTCTCAAACTATAGTATGAAAAGAGCTTAGTCTCATTCCGTATTACTATTATTTTTTTTGAAACTACTCTAATATAGTAATTTTTAGCTCCAAATATTACTCTCAAAATTTGAAATTATTTTTTGTAAATATGTATATTTTCTGTTTGAATACCCGAAATTATTGTTCAATAGAAAATGAATTATTTTCATGCATATATTACATTTCAATTTTGAGCGCCTGGTGTCATTGTAAATTTTAATTAAAAAATTTCGTCAATTATGTGTGTATGTAATTTGTAATTTTACATAAAAAAGTATATACTTGTGTTCATTCATATATATACTTTTTTATTAACAAAAAGGTATATGTGTACATACAGAGGTAGTCAAAATTATTTACACATCGGACGTTTTTTTACAAGTTTCACACAAAAAGCTTTCGCTTGTTGTTGTTGTTGTCGCAGGGTAACAAAATGCTATGTTGTTGTAAACCTTGATCTATTCCCGAGCGAATGAAGTCGGTTTGGTAAGAATAGCTAGAAATATGGCGGAGATATAAGCAAATGAACTGAAGACTCGGAGTAGTCAAAAGTATTTACACACATTTTTTTTGCGTCAAAAGTATTTACACACGGCGATTTAGACTTTATCCTTGGATTTGGTTTGACCAAAAGTAGTAATTTGATTCTATTGCATTCTTAACTACCTAACTCAGCCTTAAAATATAAAAATTTGTAAATAAAATATCGAAAACAAAGGAATTATCGATTATAACTAGATTGGAGACTGTTACTAAGTTTAAGACTCGGGTTTAGGCTTCGGAGTTAGTTAAAATTTATAGAATTTGATGGAATACTGTTTATAATGTTATTAAAAAGAAGGAAACGAAATATTGCAAGGACAATTTAAAGATAATTGGGCGGAAACCTGTGATAACTCAAGGAGAATGCAGAAGATTTGTAGGAACTGTCATACAAAATCCCACAATTAGTCCTCTTAATATTGCAGCATCATCGAATCCGCATATTGCATGAACAGCCAATGATGCTACACTGCTAAGGACATTTAAAAATAGTAACATAAATACATACGTTGTGCATAAAGTTGACCACTTCCGAAACCAAAAAAGTTTTAATTTCGAAACCAAAAAAGCGATATGCCTCTCATTTGCCTTAAAATGCATCCTAAAGCCTTTCGTGGACAGATAAGGCTGATTTTTTGTTCCAGGGCTTCTTTAGTAAACGCTTTATGCATTTACCACGTGAGAAGAAGAATAATGCAGCTTAGACGCTAAATAGAGTCGGGAGTGATGATTTGTGATTTTTTTGATTCTTTGGGGAAATTTTCCTTACTTCTGTTTTGGAGATTTGGTATTAATTTAGTGACCCTAAATCATCCGGATGTATCAGAATTCACATGACCATGCCATTGTAGTGGTCCGTCGACCTTTTCCAACTATTGACTACATTTTACAACAGGATAATGCTCCATTTTATGAAGGATCTTTAGCTTCAAAAGTTTTAAATGAAGCAAATCAAGTTGACCTCCGCACAGCCCTGACCAAAACTTTAGTCAAAATGATTGGTCTTTCGTTAAATACCAGAGGACAATTGATATAATAACCGAAATCGCCGAAATTACCGACATTTGGTCTAAATTAACTGTTAACTTAGCGCACAATTGTGTTGAATCAATTCGGACCATAAAGCAGGCTGGTATTGACGCCAATGGTAAAGTAACCCATTATGAATTTATCGCCTTAGAATAGGAATTTATACTGAACATTAAAATGTTATAGTTATCATTAAATAAGAACAGGATAATAGAGTTCATGTTGTGTGTAAATACTTTTGACGCAAAAAAAATGTGTGTAAATACTTTTGACTACTCCGAGTCTTCAGTTCATTTGCTTATTTCTCCGCCATATTTCTAGCTATTCTTACCAAACCGACTTCATTCGCTCGGGAATAGATCAAGGTTTACAACAACATAGCATTTTGTTACCCTGCGACAACAACAACAACAAGCGAAAGCTTTTTGTGTGAAACTTGTAAAAAAACGTCCGATGTGTAAATAATTTTGACTACCTCTGTATATACGAATATCACCAATTAACAAAAACAACAATCCAATTTTATGTTGTTTTGTTTTTGCTTTTTCAAACTATAATGTCAAAAATAAATTTATTTTTGAAAGAAAACAAACTTCAAATGTGAGCAAATTCTCAAAGTCAACTGAGCTATTCTGTTTTTTAAATTAATTTGAAAATTTTGTTCTGATAAACCTACTTATAAATCTGTGAACCTGGTATTTCGATAGTTCATATACATATGTATGTATGTATATAGTATATAAATTGTATGTTGCCCTAGTTATATTTTTTGCTTTGTTCTTGTGAGATTTTTAATAGATAACCACTGAAAATATATTTATTCGGGATTTTATGAATCCTGTGCGCCGGTTTATAAAATGGATTATCCCATTTGGGGCTGGTTTTCCCGGGTATATGCCTATTATATGCATATGCAGATATTAATTTTCATACATGCCTACTATATATAAAATAAACGTGGAGGGAGATGTGAAGTTAAATATAAAATTTTTGACACTTATTCTAAAATTGAAAGTACATATGTATGTACTTTACTAGATTTTTGAAATTTTTTTATATTGAGATTTCAAGTAGTTTTTTCTTTCGAATAATTGGACTCAATAAATTAAAATTTTATTTTTTAATTCATCATGAGATCAACATATAATTTTATATATTTATTTTTATATTTTTATATAAAATTGATTTTTTTATTTTTTGCTTACTCTATAGTTTATACTTTCAAAAATATCCTGTGAAAGCGGTAAGGTCGTATCTTGCATAGTTTTTGAATGACAGCGTTCTAAAGCACGACCGCTCGCTGGCATAAGCCGCAACAGACGAAACTTTAAACGCGTTTTTCTCGAAACGACATTTCTCGAAATTGCTGACATCATAACTCGACGAGAAATTGATCGATCGACTTCAAATTTATACTGAATGTTCTTGAAGAATACAATATTTCTTCTGTTTCTGTTCTTGAGGTATACAATGACCTATGACCTTTTTGATTTGTTGAAAATTGTCAATTTGGCATTAAAAAATTACCAATTTTTAACCTAAAAAACTAAATTTTTTTCAGAACTTGCCATTTTATTAATTTTTGATATTTTTCAAAAATCACTGGCCATTGCATAGGAAATATCTTCATCTTTAATACCTTTTTTTGAATTTTTTTGTTTCAGCCACTCATTTGGCCGGAATCATGTCGGCAGTTGGGGAACCTTTTTTTTTGGTATCTCCCAAGACAGCACATTACTCCGTTATTTTTTCAATATTTTTGTAAAAACCAAATCTTCAAATATAATTGAAAATATTCCTTATTATGTCCAAAAAACTTTGAAACATTCGATTGAGTACTTTCTTTAAAACAAATTCACGAATATCGCCTAATTTTCAAGGGTTACATTGGTATAGCCCCTTAAGTCCTGTGGTTGACTACATTTTCCTTCCTATCTTTTATCTGTATTTCTCTGTTAGAATCACATCATCGATATCGTGACCTTCGGAAACTATTCTGAAATAATATTGTGGTGTTTTTGAACTTAAAGTTTATTTTATGAATATTAAGAATTTGGTCTATTTAAATGAGAAAACTAGCTTTAAAGACTTCTCTTTGTATGTAAATTGTGATTGTCAACTGTCGGTGCTTTATTTCACCTTAAGTTTAGCTTTAAATTTATCAAGTTTTTTTTTTAGTTTTATTTTTCTTAATAGTATCAATTTCCTAATAAAAAATTTAATTTAAAATTTCTAATTTTTTTGTTGCTTTTGCCTATCCAGGACGATCTTTTTTAAAAAATTATGTGCTTAAATTTTATCAAATTAATTTAATTCAAACGTGCTATAATTTCCTCACCAATTCCTCAAACCATTCCCACTTATAGCCATTTCGCTACCAACATTTAAAATAAAATAAATAAAATCGTGTTTTAATTTCCTATATCGCTGCATTTCATGTTTACAACAACAATTATTTTCAAATTCAAAATAATTGCATTATTTTCCCAAGCTCCCGAGCTTTGTTGTCACTTGTGCGACTCGTGTCTTACGGTTTGTGAAGGATATTCGCTGCAGCGCAAGACTTTTCCCGTTCCAAAAATGTAATTTCCTGAGCGCCTATGATTTCATTGCTGCGAGCAATTGTTGTCATGCAATCTCGTGTTGATTCAACACTATTTTTCTGCGTAAATCAAGCGAACGCACCAGCTGTTGGGCAACTCCGCTGCGATGGTGGCATGTTTTCCACCATAACTGACGGCAACATGAGTTACAACTAGTAAAGCGCCGCAGTGTTGTTGCCGCGTTTCATTTTAATTCCCGTCATTTGACTAAGAGTGAATTGCAACTAAGTTTGTTTTGTCTTTGTTGTTGTTGTTTTTGTTTTTTGTCTTCATTATATTATATTATTGCCAATGGCACTTTTGCTTTTTATAGGCTTTACGCATTCGAATGTTGCATGCAATTTCCTTTTTACAGTTTTCACTTTATTTTCGCTGGAGAGGGAGCGGGGGGGTGGATACGTGCAGCAAGTTGGAATACAGTTGCTTTATTTGTTGTATTTATTTCTTATTTATTTGCGAATTTAATGCGATAATGAGTGCTTTGAATCGTTGCGATAATGTTGCATCAAAGAGGCTTACCATGACAACCCCAAAGCTTTATATGAAGTGAAGAAAATTAAATAAAACCAAAACCGCAAAATAAATGGCAAAATAAATAAATACGCATAAACTCGTAATTGCTGCAGTTTTCGTTTGTGGCATGCAACGGGGAATCCGCGTACATATATTCATTGTAGCATACATGTAGGCTTTTGTTAAATGTAAAGAAATAAATGCGAGAATATTCAAGAACTTCAAATATTTGTTGACATTCATTGAAATATATTCTGCTACCCTTTCTTTGACGACTTCTCAAAGGTTTATATAAAAATTCACTTTAAATCTGCTTCGTAAAGCTCTGAGGTGTATATGGGCCATAGCTCCTAGATGTATACTTAACATTTGGTCGTTAGCTTTACTAGTCTATAGTTCTCTAATTTTGTTTTTTAGCAATGTTAAACAGTATTTCGCTTTAAAAACTTTAATATAAAGGGAAGTACCATCCTCCGATCTTTGTGATAATTTCGGTATTAACCATTATAAATGTCTTTCATGGGGTTGACTGTTTGGTTACAAGACTGCTGTATACCTCTAAGAGGATGTCAATCTTGGCCCATTTGATTTACTTTGATGCAAATAAGCTCCAATAAAAATGTGTCAGCCTATTAAGCTGTGGAGTTCCAGAAAATATAGAAAAATTTAAGAATATTGGTCTTCATTCGGCAGAAAAAAAAATCAGAGTGCATTTTTTGACTGAAAAAGTTTACAATGAAAATTGATCAGATGTTTAAAGACGACCAAAAGCTTCTAAGATTCTCCATTGCTCGGATAGAGATACAAGTTTGTTCCGATAAAATGAGAAATACACATAATGGTATAAAACCAGTGATTTCGAGGTGTATTAATTGAGGTTTCGAGTTGGGTCAAGCCTTGACTGCTTCTCTGCGATTAACATACTTCCCGACAGTACCGAGCTAAGCAGATTTATATCATTTAAGCGACCGAAATGTAATCGCATCGGATTAAGGGATCTCTTTACCTATTTTAATGGATTTGCGGGGTGTTTATATGAGGTCCACTTATATTTGGATTGGGTTGTTCGAAAAGTTGTTAATGACTGAAATATCCCCAGAGCTTCAATATTGCTCGCCGCAGCGTTATTGAATTAGAAAGTAATGCTACAGTGTCATTCAACTACATTCCTGAAGTTCCAGAAAGAATGTAATGAATTAAGAAATGGATAGTAGTGCAATATCAGAAATCTCTTATTCTTACCGGTCACAGCCTTGTAGCGGCACATGCCTATAAAATGGGGCTGTCAGATCGGGAGGAATGCAGAAAATGTCAAGAGCGGGGCACCAAGGAAACAGTGGAGCATCTCTTGTGCATTTGTCCTGCGTTAGCGAGACAGCGTTTTAGGTACTTAGGGGCCCCACAGTACGATAAGTTAGAGGAGATATCGTCAGTGAAGCCTCATAAACTATTAAAATTCACGACAGGCGCAGGCATCCTAAACTACTACTCAGGGAACACGTAAAGGCACTCCATTCTGGTATGGCAAAGGACCATAACTGATCTATGCGAGGCCTGCAGGCCTACCAGACCAACCTAACCTAACCTAATATCAGAAATCGGGCTTTAAAAGTTGTTTAGAGACGCTGCTATGGATGCTTAATCGGATAGAAATGCTAGGCGTTCTGATCCATACAGTCAGACCTTCGAGACCATAACATTCTCTGGGGTCTCTTAATCGTTTTCGGGGCGGTAATAGTTTAGATAGATACTTTAAATATCAGAACATGGGAAGAGATGAAAGGAAGTCGTGATCTGAAAATCACTAGAACAATAACAATCTCAAATTAATAAACAACACTGCGGGGTTTACAGATGTACCGATGTATCTCTTTGGTGTTCTTAGCGTGTGTGCTCTTGGCGTCTTCAGTTCGCACCATTGCCAAGCGTTCGCCATGCACATTGGCTGTAATTACAAATGATTGCCTGTGCGCACACTCGACTCGATTGCCTTTTACTGTTGCTGAACTTTGCTTGTATGCTGTTGTTGTTGTTTGCCATTGCGACTGTCAGTTTGCGGCTGATTGACAGCGAGCGCCGCTTGAATGCCCATGGCTTTTGCCTACTTTTCGCACAAGTCCACACACTCACGGCGGTGCATGCAAGCCAGTATATCCGTTGTTGTTGTTGGCCGGTGTAAATAACTGCGCGTAATGGCAAATACAAAAAACCAGCGCTTAAGGCTCTTGACCTTAACCTCCCGCACTCGCTTGCTAATAGGCGAACGTTTCATTACAAACAAACGTCCTGTTGCTTTCAACGCCGCTGTGGCAGCGCATGCGCATGCGTACCATTGCGTTATGGGCGCGCTTGATGCTTGCGTGTGTGTTTTTGTCTGTGTGTGTGTGCGTTGGACTCTTACCACATTAAGCTGTTGCTTTTGCGCGCTCACGTTTCTGGCGAAGTTGGGAAAATCTGCGAAACTCCCACGATTTCATTTTACTGTCTTCTTCGCTCAGCACCCTGCCACACTTCTCGCTTACTATTTTTCTATGTTTGTATGTGTGTGCGTGTGTGGCTTCTTGTGCGAAATTTATGAATTGTAAATTTAAATTTTCTTAACAGCGCCAAGTGCTGTTGTTGTTGTTTGTTTGTTTGTTGGTTTGTTCCGAGTGAAATCTTTACATCTCTCTGACGCTTTCATTCTCCCACAATTGACTGCTGACGGCCGGTCCACCCTTCTTCCCCTTTAGCACACAGAAATAATTGCTTGTTGTTCCGTTGACCATTAATAGCTTTTCGGGAGGGAATATATTGCATTACACGAGTGTCTAAATAAATATGTGTCTGTGTATATATCTCTGTTTGTATTTCTACTTGAATGTTTGTTTTTATTATGTGGCTTATCTCCCACACTTATTGCATCTAACAAAGCGTGAAAATGTGTTGCACACAACAAATTGCCTACATGAACACACACTCACACAGCCAAGCACCTAGATATGTTCTCTCAATTATCTGCTTTATTGTTAGCCCTTGGTCATTGCTTTGTTGCTTTTGGTGAAATTTTGGGAAAAAGCAGGAAATGCTGGAAATTTATTTCTGGTTTGTAGCAAATTGTATAAAAATAGTCTTATTGCTCGATTGCTCATAGCTATGTATTTGCTTCGGTATATGGGTCAGCCTTATGCTTATCTGCTGCTGTTGGAAAGCAATTATTCTATGAGAAAATTTACACCTATTGTGTCTGTGGCTGTGAAGGCAGTGAAGCATAATTGTAGCTAGATTTTGTGATAACTATTTTTGGTGTTTAAAAAATATTCCACAAAAATAATTATTTGTCTAAAGAAAGTGTAGATTTTAATAATTTGTTCTAACAGCACCTCAAGAAATATAAAAAAATATATCAGTTAAAAAAATTAGAAAGTTATGATAAACTTTTTGATGAATTTTTGAAAAAAAAAGACTTCTCAATCATACAATTGTTTTTATTGTACTTATTCTGGACAGACTGAATCATCTTCCAATCGAGAAACCATCAGCGTTCTAAAGACTTTGAATTTTTAAATTGAATGCAAATTGCCCTCTATAAATTTATATAAACTAAAATAATGTATTAAAGACCTTTAGAAAACTTTCATAACTCTGTAAAGCTTTCACTAATTGTCCAAAAGCTCGCAATTGGAAAAGATCCCGCATTGCTCTCATAAGTCTATGAAGCTTTTATAAGTATACAAAGCTTTCACATTCATAGTGATTGCCAAAAAGCTTTCATGATGAAAAAGGTTCGCGCAGTTTTCATATTGCTACTAAATTTTCATTTATACCTAAAAACATTTCTTCCTGCTTCTACAAGACTACAGAGCTTTCATCTTCGTTACAAATAAAAAGCTTTCACTTAGAAAATTTCACCTTTCGTATAACTGAGGCATTTGTAGTCCGATACTCCTCATGTTTCATTCTCTTTTATTGAATTTCGAAATATCTTTCCCGTCTGTCATACCGTGCTTTTTGAGGCCCGTATCATTTATGGTTATTTCATAATTTGCGGCAGAACTTGGTGTTGTTGTAGCAGTATAAAACATTCCCCAAATAAATTTGAGGAATTCTACCGATTTGATAGTAGTAGTAATCCGTTCTGGTTACGTAGAACCGACTGTCGAGAAATTGAGCAGAACCTTGTTCGTCCTCCCTAACACATAGTATGAGTTGATAGTTTATAAGAGTTTGGTAAAACTCAACACATCTGATTTGATGGCTTGTTAGACTTTCGGAGGCAAGAATTCGATTTGTCTTTGAAATAGTTATGACTTGAAATTTGAAGAAACAATTTATTTTGGATATCTGTACCTAAATCGTTATCAGATTTATTACTAGTATTTAGTGGTTTTGGGAGTGTTTTTGTATATTAGTTTCGAGTATTCAACATTTCTAGAGACAACCACTCAAATTTCAACGTCTTCTCGCTAGAGCTTTGTAATATTTTAAGAACAGCATTCGAGGCTCCCTCTGTACATAAAGGGTGATTTTTTAAGAGCTTGATAACTTTTAAAAAAAAAAAAACGCATAAAATTTGCAAAATCTCATCGGTTCTTTATTTGAAACGTTAGATTGGTTCATGACATTTACTTTTTGAAGATAATTTCATTTAAATGTTGACCGCGGCTGCGTCTTAGGTGGTCCATTCGGAAAGTCCAATTTTGGGCAACTTTTTCGAGCATTTCGACCGGAATAGCCCGAATTTCTTCGGAAATGTTGTCTTCCAAAGCTGGAATAGTTGCTGGCTTATTTCTGTAGACTTTAGACTTGACGTAGCCCCACAAAAAATAGTCTAAAGGCGTTAAATCGCATGATCTTGGTGGCCAACTTACGGGTCCATTTCTTGAGATGAATTGTTCTCCGAAGTTTTCCCTCAAAATGGCCATAGAATCGCGAGCTGTGTGGCATGTAGCGCCATCTTGTTGAAACCACATGTCAACCAAGTTCAGTTCTTCCATTTTTGGCAACAAAAAGTTTGTTAGCATCGAACGATAGCGATCGCCATTCACCGTAACGTTGCGTCCAACAGCATCTTTGAAAAAATACGGTCCAATGATTCCACCAGCGTACAAACCACACCAAACAGTGCATTTTTCGGGATGCATGGGCAGTTCTTGAACGGCTTCTGGTTGCTCTTCACCCCAAATGCGGCAATTTTGCTTATTTACGTAGCCATTCAACCAGAAATGAGCCTCATCGCTGAACAAAATTTGTCGATAAAAAAGCGGATTTTCTGCCAACTTTTCTAGGGCTGATTTTGGTAATAAAATTCAATGATTTGCAAGCGTTGCAATTCGTGATATCTCACCATGTCTCATGCTCACCAAACTTGGTCTTCAATAAATCGATTGTGACATTCACTGTGTGTGTTTGTGACGCCGTCTTGTTGGAACTAAATATTGTTCAAGTCCATATCATCCAATTCGTGCCGAAAATATTCGGTTATCATTGAGCGATCAGACAGAACGATTATGACGACCATAAATTGGACGTAGCGCTCTTAAAGTTTGGGCCACTAACTCCGAATTTCGGCAGTAAATTTTAATAATTTCGACTCGTTTTTGGATCGTATATCTTTCAATGATGAAATGGCCAACCTTACCTAGAGAAATGTCAAAAGAGCGGGGAAAAATATGGCGTCGTTTGCTGTCTTTATTGGTCTACTTTTGTACCGCCCATATTGAAAAACCATTTACATGCCTTTAACTACTCTAGATTTATAGTAGATTTTGGTTGGAAATTGGAAAAATCGATGTCTTTGCGATTTATTATTAACTACAATTTTTTAATTCTTAAAATATAGTTATAAAATTTGTTTGCGGAAAAATTCTTCCAGCTCTATCATTTGGGCTTGGGTTAAGACATTTCGAAGACAATATGGAGAGCCAAAGTAAGATCCGTAGATAAAAGGATACTACTTGAAATAGATCTCCTGATATCAAATAAATTTCATAATGACAAATTTTGAAAAAGCACATTTTATATTTACTTATAATGTATCTATATATATAAAAATGAATGCCATTTTTCGTTGTGACTTTATAACTCAAGAACGGGCTCACCTATCCAAACCAAATTTTTAGGCTTTGTTTGGACTATTCAGTAGATGGTTTGTGTTTTGAAATTTTAAGAATCGGATACCAGGGTCTCGAGAAATAGGCCAAAAGGTGGACCTGGGTAACCCTAGGATGTGTTTGTACAATATGGGTAGCAAATGGAAGCTGCTGATGATTTCTATAGTATAGAATATTTTTGAAGCCGCTCCGTGACTAGGGTCTCAATATTTCGGCCAAAATGTTTCAAAAATTTCACCACACATATGTTACATTTTTTTATTTAACTCGTACCTACTTGGAAAGCTGAAAACCGTTCAATGTATGGTGAAATTATTTTTAAAAAACACAACAAAAACCCATTTGTTTGGTCAGATTCATCCCACTTAGCCAGCGGATTATGCGTTTTCATATTAACATACATACATCAATAATAGTTTAACTTTGTACCGCCTAACAGTCAATGAATGTGGTGTTACAGATAAGCACAACTTTATGATTTTTTGAAAGCAATACAATGAATACATATAATATTTATAGCGGCCCGGTACGTAAGCTTCGCTACATGTATAAAGTGAAATATTAAATCAAACTCATTTATAAAAACATATATTTAATTACACTGTCGAACAGCATTTTTGGAATAGAATAGCGACCCTCTAATTCTGAAAGAGTATGTTGAGTAGATCTTTTTTGTAGAACATTTTTTGGTCGAAAGGAGCAGTATACTATATGAAAAAATGTTGTAAGTTAATGTCTGAGAGAATTCTTATGGTCAGAGTTGTATTGTGGAATTGTATGAGGATTATTTTTGTGGAAGATCTTAACCCTCTAACTGGTTTATTTATGGGTCAATTTGACCCTTTTTCGAAAAATCAAAAATATCCTTTAAAAAAGGACATTTAAGGATTAAAATATTCTACGAAAATGTTTGGCGGAAAATTTCAGTGGGGGTCATCAAAGACACCATTGTTGTAAATAAAGCTCTTTTCATGGTGTATGGTGGGGTACGTAGGGGAACCGACTGCAGAAAGTTTGGTTTATATAGCTTAATTGGTTTGCGAGATATATACAAATAACCGATTTGGGGCGGGGCCACGCCCACTTCCCCAAAAATTACACACAAATATGCCCCTTCATAGTGCGATCCGTCATACCAAATTTTATTTCCATAACTTTATTTATGGCTTAGTTATTGCACTTTATGTGTTTTCGGTTTTCGCCATTTTGTGGGCGTGGTAGTGGTCCGATGACGCCCATTTTCGAACTTAAACTTCTTATGGTGCCAAGAAATACGTCTTCCAAGTTTCATTAAGATATCTCAATTTTTACTCAAGTTACAGCTTGCACGGACGGACGGACAGACAGACATCCGGATTTGAACTTTTCTCGTCCCCTGATCATTTTGATATATATAACCCTATATCTAACTCGTTTAGTTTTAGGACTTACAACCAACCGTTATGTGGACAAAACTATAATACTCTTGTAGCAACTTTGTTGCGAGAGTATAAAAAATATAATAACTAATAATTTTGCATCGCGGTAATTTCGGACACTACTGAACGTATGGGGCCAAAGAAAACGCTCCAGCGATGTTTACACTCCAATGTCATATATTCTCCTAATTTGAATTTTCTTAATGCTAAGCGTCAAAGTTCTATATACCTACAAAAAACAAAATATTCATGTATTTCTCTATGCAAAATAAATGCACCGTAATATAGTTAGATGTCTTTTCAAAGCCTACTTTGTTTGTCGATCTGCCTGCTACATACATACCTACATCCATATTAATATTATAAATGCGAAAGTAACTCTGTCTGTCTGTTACTCTTTCACGCCTAAACGGCTGAACGGATTTTGATGAAATTTGGTTCGGTGATAGATGATAACCTAGAAATGGTCATAGGCTATAAATAATCACGACATGGTTCTTAGGGGGTAGGCAGTAGGCAGATAACTAAATTGAGTTAGTGATTTTTAGTCGTTTTTGTTGGGACTTTTGCTCTTTCACGTCTAAACGGCTGAACGAATTTTGACGAAATTTAGTAAGGTAATTGATGCAATTATCCGCTTGAAGAACAATAAGGCGGCGGGTGCCGATGGATTACCGGCCGAGCTATTCAAATACGGCGGCGAAGAGCTGATAAGGTGTATGCATCAGCTTCTTTGCAGAATATGGTCGGAAGAAAGCATGCCTGACGATTGGAATCTCAGTGTAGTCTGCCCAATATACAAAAAGGGAGACCCCAATGAATTTGGAAACCCCGCAAAACTAATACGGCTGTGTAAGCTGACGTTGAGCAACACAGACCAGGTTTCAGACAAGGTGACTCACTCTCGTGTGATTTCTTTAATCTGATGCTGGAGAAAATAATACGAGCTGCAGAGCTAAATAGAGAAGGTACAATCTTCTATAAGAGTGTACATCTACTGGCGTACGCCGATGATATCAATATCATTGGAAACAACACCCGCGCCGTTAGTTCTGCTTTTTCAAGACAGGATAAGGAAGCGAAGCGTATGGGTCTGGTGGTGAACGATGACAAGACGAAATATCTCCTGTCATCAAACAAACAGTCAGCGCATTCGCGTCTTGGCCCCCACGTCACTAGCAAATAATTAAATATATACGGATAACTTGAGTAAAAATTGAGATATCTTGATGAAACTTGGAACACATGTTCCTTGGGACCATGAGAGGGTTGCTTTCGAAAATGAGCAAAATTGGACCACTGCCACGCCCACATAATGGCGAAAACCTAAAACACATAAAGTGTCATAACTAAGCCATAAAGAAAGTTATAAAAGTAAAATTTGGAATAAAGGATCGCCCTAGCAAGGGGCATATGTGGATGTAATTTTTTTGGGAAAGTGGGCGTGGCCCCGCCCCCAAATCGTATGTATTCATTGTATTGCTTGCAAAAAATCATAAAGTTCTGCTTATCTGTAACACCACATTCATTGACTGTTAGGCGGTACAAAGTTCGCCGGGTCAGCTAGTATGTTTATAAATATAAGTATATATGTATATATATAAGTGTATATATGTATGTTTGTATATAAACCCAACTATGAAAAATGTGACATATTTCGCAAAAAAGCATTTGAGTGGCAAAAATTTGTGTGTCAACTTCAATGTGGACAAAACTACAAGACAGGACACTTGCGCGCTGTTGCAGCTGCAAGTTGTTGCAACCTAATGGCTGCATTTCGAACACAAACAGAAACACAAACAAAAACAGTCAAGAAACAAGTAATAAGAAACGACAAGACAAAAATTTTAATGCACTACATGACGATAATAAATAAGTCGAGCTTGCGAAATTGGCATAAACAATGTGCAACATGCCACCAGCAAGCAGCCAACAGCCAGCAGCAGGCAGCAGCAGGCGGCCGCATGCAATGAAGGTTGATGATGTAATGTGTTTATGCGCAATTTTTCTCTTAATGCCGAACTATAAAATTAACAACAACATGCGAAGTGACAATGAAAGCGGCAATATGAAAAAAAAAACAACAACAACAATGCGCAGTAATGCCGCATGTGGCAAGCAGCGAAAAAAGCAAGGCTGCTGGCAGTGTTGTTGTTGTTTGTGGCACAACCGGCAACAAGAAACGCGTGCGCGCAACATTTTAATGTGCCGCGGCGTAAAAGTGTAACAACAGCAACAATAAAAGCCGAAAAAAGAGTGAAATGAAATCACAAACACGCTTCGGCGAACGCTTGTCGAAAAAAGTTACACTTTTGCAATTTCGAAACGCTTGTAAAACAGCGGAAAATGCAATTAGAAAAAATTTGCCGCCAACACACATTTACTGTAGCAGCCGGCAGCCGGCAGCAGAAGAGCCGCAAAATTATGTTATGTGTTGCACAAGGCTACAGTTATGTGTATAATTGTTTTTGCTTTGTTGTTGTTGTTGCGCCAGCTTTTGTTATTGTTTTATTGTTGTTGTTGTTGTTATTGTTTTGTTGTTGTTGTTGTTGTCATTTGTTGCCTACGCTACAAGTCTCTGCTTTGCGACCGTAGTGAAGTGAAAGTGTTGCACTGACATTTTACTTTTCCTTGCCACAATTCGTCGCAAGTACATACATATTACCAAATGCGAGCGTTCTTGTTGTTGCAACACCAGCTACGACCAGCAGCAACCGCCACTACTTACTCTCTTATCAACAACAGTTATTTTGAATGCGTTGGCTGCTGGCTCTGCTTCTACTCATATGTGGCATGCCACATGCGCCTGACGTTGCACTGTCAGTTGCCGCACACTTTAGGCGGACACATGTCGCCGTTCCATCAAAGCACAACACAGTTGCTCAGCAACGACCAAAATGCTATGCGGTGCATAGATAGCAACATTGTTGTTGCTGTTGCTTTTGTTGTTCCTATTGTTGTTGGTTAACAGCAACCGTATTGTGCCTGCCGGCAGCGGCAACATATCATAAATATGCAGCAGCAAGCAATCGGCTTGGTATGCGATATGTGTGCCACAAGCGTTAGCGTTGCGATTGGTGGCAACATCCGAACGGGAGCAATGAAATGCAACTTTTTGTTGCAAGTATGTGAGTTGGTGTGCGTGGTGTTGTTAACATGAGATCGTCGAAAATTGGCAAATAAGGCGCTGCATATCCGTACATAAATTTGGAAATTTTATCAAAATATGCAAATCAACATGTTGCCAGTGCTGCCGTTGTTGCTGCTGGCAAAAGCAATCAGAGCAATGTACCGCGTTGCGGCAGCTATGTAAATGTCTGCTTGCTGTTGTTGTTGCATTAACTTGTACAGCAGTCGGAAATACACACCGATTTATGCATGTAGTTTACCTTACGAGCATTGCATGTTTTGGAATTTCAAATTTTGTTTTGTAGCAAACAATTTTCGTTGGTTCGATGTTGGTGAACGGGGGATATCTTATTTCCAAAACATTTTCATTATTTTTGGTGTTTTGACATCACAAATTTAGCATATTTTGCTTTGTAGAAGCTTTGATGAGGTTGTTCACTTGTTATTGCAACTCAAATTGCACCTGGAATGACGAGCGAAGCCACACAGGGAAAAGATGCCAATATCGGAAGCTATTCTTCTTCTTGACTGGCGTAGACACTGCTTACGCGGTTATAGCCGAGTCCACAATAGCGCGCCACGCATCTCTCCTTTTGTCTGTTTGGCGTCAATTGGTAACACCATGTGAGGCCAGGTCCTTCTCCATCTGGTCCTTTCATGGGAGTGGAGGTCTCCCTCTTCCTCGGCTTCCTCCGGCGGTACTGCATCGAACATTTTCAGAGCTGGAGCATTTTCGTCCATTCGAACAACATGTCCTATCCAGCGTAGCCGCTGTCTTTTTATCCGCTGAACTATGTCAATGTCGTCGTATAAATCGTACAGCTCATCGTTCCATCTTCTGTGGTATTCGCCGTTGCCAATGTTTAAGGGACCATATATCTTCCGCAAAACCTTTTTCTCGAAAACTCCTAGTGTCGCCTAGGAAGCTATAACTATAGTAATCAGCGACCCTGAAAACCCAGAGTAACGAGTTTGAAGCGATTACGTTGAATTTTTCAAAAAAGCTTTCGCCATATTTGATCCGCCATTTTGAATTTCGAAACAAACCGACACCGGATTCGTAATCAGCGACCTCGAAAACACCCGAATAACGAGTTTCAAGCGAATCCGATGAATTTTAAAATTCGCTGTTCGCCAAATTGGTTTTCTGGGGTTATCTCAAAACACTGATCTGATGGGGTTAAATGGAATTCGGCGACCCCAAAAACATATGGCACGTATTGTAAGATCCCCAGGTCATGACACTATTTTTTTTGTGTCTGTGCTATTATTTAACATAGTTCTAAATCTGCTGTTGAGAGTTTTTATTTCTGTAGCCGAGTAGTTCTAGATCACTGCGTTGTCTTTTAGGATTCGACTCG
The DNA here is from genome assembly GCA_031772095.1 of Zeugodacus tau. Classification (NCBI taxonomy): domain Eukaryota; kingdom Metazoa; phylum Arthropoda; class Insecta; order Diptera; family Tephritidae; genus Zeugodacus; species Zeugodacus tau. The sequence goes on along the minus strand of CM062653.1, from coordinate 58,776,819 downwards.
ATTCAATATTTTATTATAACAATTTTATTATACCAATTACTTGAACGACAGTAACAAGTATTGAACTAGAAACTATCTATTGGTTAATCCCATTTAAGAGTGCTGATGAAAATAGATTCAAGATTTTAGGTTAAACTAACTTAGCTTCTCTTGAATGCTTAAATATTCGCCGAGTTTCTGCTTTAGTCTCTCGTTCTCTTCGTAGCACCCGTTTTGAATGAGATTAAGTTCCTTCGAGTTATTGTTGTTCCGTATGTTTATGGTTTATTCGTTTCAATAAAACAAAAAATTTTGAGAAATGTTCTATAAAATGTTAAGACGCAAATATTAGAGCAAAACGAGAGTAATAAGCTAAATCGGAAATTACATATGTATGTAGAGAACCTGGCGGGGAAAAGGCAGTTGTGGAAAATTAATCAAGTTTCTTTGAAAGTCTTATTCTTACACATCTTCTTATTGCTCTAGTAAGATAATTTCATTATATTTTATTCTAACCATATTGAAGGACCCTTAGTTCCATAAATATACAGAAAGTTTCGGAACATTTCAAAATTAAATCCCTATGCTGACTTTTCGTCTAGTTTTTATGGGTTCTTATGTACGAGGGTTTCGGAACTGCGACTAATATCAATAAACCTGTAGGAAAATGTGTTCATTATATATTTTTTACGTTCTTGTAATATAAGAGCTCATTGTGGGTAATAATAATGTGTGAAGGTCCGATCCAGTACTAACTTATGGAAATAATTAGTATTTATAATATGCATAGGTGGTGTGATTTTGCCTCAAAGTGTTAGGAAAAACAAAGGAGGAGACAAAACTTCAATGAGATTTTGTTTAGTTTCTCAGTGGTTTTTTATTTTCTTATGAGAAGCACCGTTGTCGGAGGGACTGAAATGTGCTTACTTCTCCTGTGCTTCTACTCCTCAAAATGTAGCTGCCAGATATTTTTGTGGACAGTATTCAAAGCACCAATCTACTAAGCGCTTGTTTTCATCTCTATTCTGATAAAATTCCGTCTCTCCACAGCGCAAGCAGCAAGTTTTTCTCAACATTTTAACTAAATTTTCCTTCACCGATTAGCAAACAGTTATTTATTTGTATTGACATGTGTAAGAGTATACCTTCAATTCAATAAATCGTTTAATTAGCAACTGGCGCTGTCAAATTGTTGTCAGCACGAGTAATCAGTGACAAAAACAGTGCCGTGTTGAACAAAATTTGTAACGGCTTTTGGCAATTCATTGCTCAGCCTGTCAATGCATGTCTGTATGTGTGTCAATTGCAATCAGCAGCAGCAGCAGCAGCAAAACAAACGAAAAACCAAAAAAAGAAAATAAAAAAATAGCGGTGAAAATGAGTTTACAATATATGAGCAGTGAAAATCCACACACACACTTGTGAAGTCAGCCAGCGATGAGGCCAAACAAATAGTTGGACAATCGCACGGTCATGCCGTCCGTCGCGCATGCGCTCTAAGTAAGACAAATCACTGCTACTCTTAGAGCATACATATACTCGTTTGTACTGTTATTGTGGACACCCCTTCCGTCTTGTTGCCGCGCGTTAGTTTCGTTGATTTCAGAAGTGTTGCCACAATTGCACTCAAAAGGCGGTGTCACAGCAATATTTATCAGCAGCGCATATACTATGTACAATGTTGCAATGGAAAATTGTTTGCTTTTGTGCTACAATCGGTGAGGCAGACTGTGTTGCATGCTTATTTGCCACATATGTGTATTTATGCATTCGAAATGCATTGTTGATGGCTGCGTGACAATGCCGAGATGTGTTGCATGTGATTTGTAATTTGCCAATTCGAATTTGCTGTCCGTTTTCGCAGATCTATTGACTTTATTTTTGATTGTATGCAAAGTATGGACATTTGCTGGGTATTTATTTATTTCTACATTTTGGCTGTCGAAGTATACGTTGAATATGTGAAACAATGTTTTAGTTTGGTTAGTATCAAAAGTGATTACTTTCCTTTATCAAAAACCCAAAATTTTGTGCTCCACGACAAACGCTCTAAATGAGAGAGAGAGAAAGTGTTTAGTTCTGTCCATTGTTGACACCATTCCATACACGATAATATCTAATAGGGATTTTCCACAAAAATTACTAAACAATTGATAAAATCTCTGTGGGTATTCCTTTCTAAATACTATTTCGTCGCTTTATAATATTATATACTTGACTTGTTTTGTAAATTAGCTACAGAGAGACTGTTTTCTAAGAAGTTCATTAATAGAGGGTTTCTTAGTATTATATTTATTCAGACTCTCTCATCGACTTCTCTTATTGTTTGTAATTCTAGAGGTTCTTCTGAAACTGTTGTCGAAAATTTTGGATCTTATTAATGGAAACTGCAGAAATCATTTAAGGATTTTGTCTTCTATAAATTTATAGCTGTTAGGTTAGGTTCACCTCCCTGTGTGTGTCTTAGCTAATGTGAGATACTGATAAATCTCCTCCTCCGTTGGTTTGAAAGCGTCTTATAACCAGCTTTTTGCGTCAGAATTACAATCCTTAGTTGAACTGATTATCCATCTCGAACTATATTTAGTATTTAATGAAAATCCTAGCATATTTTTTTCCGTTCGCCACCAGTTCTATTTAAGTGTTCTCATTGTGGTAGCGTTCTAGAATGATCTCAACTCATTAGTGATACTTCTTTCTACTTATTTTTGTTTCTTATTTTTTCTTCTGCAAAACATTTGTCAGGATAACATTCTTGAGAATTAAAATGATAAAGGTGTAGACTCACTTCTCGTAAATTACTTAATATTAGGTTAGCAAATATCTCTTCCGCTTTTTTGTCTTTTGAATTTCGCGGCTATGTATAACGCACCTCAGACCTCGTATCTGGCAATACTTTACATCTTTGAAAGGTCTTGACATAGCCTACAAAATGACACTATGAATGATTAGTTTGGATATTGCGTTCAACAGTTATAGACGTGTAAACATGGTGTTCACTAACGTCGAAATTCGCGCTATTTTAAAGCTTTCCTTCGCAAATTTGCTAGAGAAACGTTTCGTGAGTTGAATGGTGTTTTGGGGGATGGTACTCTATCACTTCGAACTGCGGAGGAATGGTTTCGACGATTCAGAGCGGGTGAAAACGACATCATGGATAAGCCAGCCGGCGGAAGACCTATGACGACGAATACCGATCAAATCATGGAAAACATCGAGTTAGACCGGCATGTGGCATCTCGTGACATCGCCTAGAAGATGGGAGTTAGCCACCAAATCATTTTAAACCATCTGCAGAAGGCTGGATACAAAAAACAGCTAGATGTTTGGATGCCGCATGATTTGACGCAAAAAACCTTCTGGATCGAGTCAACCTCTGCGATATGCTGCTGAAACGGAACTAAATCGACCTATTTTAGAAGCGGATGGTGACTGGCCATGAAAAATGGATCACATACGACAATATCAAGCAAAAACGGTTGTGGCCCAAGGCCGGTAAATCAGACCCAAACAGTGGCCAAGCCGGAATTGACGGGCCAGGAAGGTTTTGTTGTGTGTTTGGTGGTATTGGAAGGGAATCATCCACAATGAGCTGCTCCCATATGGTCAGACGCTTAATTCTACCATCTACTGCGAACAACTAGACCGCTTTAACCTGGCGATCGACCAGAAGCGTCCAGAATTGGCCAACAGGAAGGGTATAGTGTTCCACCAGGACACCGCCAGACCACACACTTCGTCGTTGACTAGTCAGAAGCTACGGGAACTCGGATGGGAGATTTTATCACATCCACCATATAGCCCGGATATAGCGCCAAGTGATTACCACCTATTCCTGTCCATGGCGAACGCTCTTGGTGGTGTAAAGTTGAACTTAAAAGAGCCTTTTGAAAAGTGGCTGTCCGAGTTCTTCGCAAATAACAAGAGGGGCTTCTACGAGGGAGCTGTTATGAAGTTGCCGTCTAGATGGAAACATATTATCGAACGATACGGCCTCGTTGTGTTATTGATGCTGAGATGATCTCGAATCTCATGTTCGAATTTTAATGTTATGGTGGGATAAATAATGGATAAAGAAGACCGTCGTAGCTTTAGTAGGAGAGAGATTTATAATTTTGACTTTAAAGAGGAAGAACGAACGAAATATTAGCCGTTTATTTTAGAAATATGCAAACAATCTCAATCTATTTGTGAATATTGTGATCGGAATTCTGATATAATTGCTTCCAAGTAGTCCGACTTAATCGCCAAACCGGTGGATTTATTTTCACCTATTTTATAGATTAAGGACTGTCTATAAACGATTTATTGATTTTGCTTTGAAATCACCAAAATTCAAATTGAATTTTTTTGTAACACTTCCTGACCATATCCGCACTTCCGAAATGTTGCAATTATGAATGTTTTGCCGCCACTTCAAAATGGGTGTTTAACAACAGTTAGTAAAACGAATTAAGCAGCTGATAAAATGGAGGCTGCGTTTTTTGGACAATAAAGTGCACGCCATGATTTTGCCACCTGATTCGTATTTGCAACGAACTGCGCTGTTATTTAAGGATATATACACATATACAAATGTGACTATGTAAACATGTATAAATCGCTGTGTATACGTGCTTAGGTGCCACAATCATTAATAAAAACAAACTGGTGAAAACTATTAAATTCAATATATGTAACACACGCTAACGGAGATAAAAACACAAGCAAACAACAGCAGCAACAACACTAAAAAGCTGCATTTACGAAGGTGCCACAGCAGCGCTCAGGCGGTGGTCGATGCCACCTAAAACGGAAAATTCAATTTTATTACGGATTTATCAAGAGCAACGCCCACCACTAAGCACCGAGTGGCCAACAAACCAACAACGAACCAACGAAAGTGCAGCGAGATAGTGGCAAAGGCAAGACAACAACAATGAAAACAAATAACAGCTTCCACAAAAAAATAAATCCACAGAGTAGAAGAAAAATCGATATTTGTGGTAAATTGCTATAATGGTGAATGCTTTTAATTAAAGACAACAGCGGTGGCGCTGTAAGCAGCCCACAGACAACAAATACCAGTAAAATGCCGTATGTGCCACACATGCCACATGCGCACACACACATGTAAACAGTGTGTATTATTGCCTTGTGGCATGGAGCGCCTCCTAATAAGGAAGGAGTTAACCGATCATTGTCAGTTGCTTTTGGACGTCATTGCTGCCACAACGCAGGTAAATTGTCAAATACGCGCAAACAACGGCCTGAAATGTTGCGCAGTGGCAACTGCGGCATGTTGCCGAGAGTATGTGTGTGCGTTGCTGGTATTAACGAGTGATTGCCAGCAGCGGTAACTGACACTTGAGCAAACGCCAACAACAACAATAACACCTCTAACAGCAACAGTTGCAACAGTTAAAATGCAAGTGGCAGACACATATGTAAATCTATTTTCACACACACACACACCCCGAAACATACATTTGTGCGTTTCTCATGTGTATATGTGTGTTGTTGCTTGCTTGCCACCAATTGATTGAATTACCCATTCGCGCGTGAAATACACCACCACCACCACCTCAGCTGCTGCTGCTGCTGCAACGCTTGTTGCAACAACTATTTACCATTCGATAGCTGGCGGTGCTTTCAATTTCTCAAATTCAATACGCCTCGCCAGGCCACAGCAGCGTTGCGCTTCTTCCGCCTCGGCTTGAATGGCGGTGTTGATTCGCATGCCGCTGGGTGTTGCATGCAACCGAGTGTGTGTGTGTGCGTTTGATGGTGTGTGTGAGTGCAACAAATTAGCCGCAAATTTAACAAATTGCAAAAAAGTGCAACACCAACACGCCACGCCGGCAAGACACGCTGTGGCAAGACAGTCTTAGACCTCGGCTGAGGTGCAGGCAACATTCGGCTATTTGTTTTGCGCACTCATAAAGATAATAAATATGTAGCAAGCACTTAAAAGTGTTGTTGTTATTATTGTTGTTGTGGGTGGCTGTGACGGCCGTTTGCTATTGTTGTTTGCCACAGTTGGTGGCAATTGCACCTAATGAGGGAATGTGTAGTACCTAGGCGTTTCAAAAAAAAAAATACAGAAAATATTTGTTGTTGTTTTTTGAAACTTTGTATATTTTTGTTGTTGTATTTTTTTGTTATTTTTGTTGTATTTTTATGAGCTGCTGCATATCTTTATATAAATTCAAGCGTTTAGTTATACATATATGTATCTAATGTTGCAAGCGGACAAACAATATAAATAGCAACAACAAAAATAACAAGTAAGGAAGGGCTAAGTTCGGTTGTGACCGAACATTTTATACTCTCGCAATTTATTGAAGACATTTTTTAAGATAAAGGGGAAGTTATGCCCCGATTTTAATAATTTTTGGAACAGCGACACAATATTAGAAGAAACCAATTTCCTCTGAACTACATTAAATTATCTGAGAGATTTACCCATATTTTCGGTTAAAATTTACCTTTAGGCGCTGAGTTCAACATATTCGATATCTGGGGCCTTGAAAAGTTATAGTCCGTTTTCGACAATTTTTTCACAAGTGAAGCCAGAGATGATATGCACTATTTGTGTAAAGTTTTATGCCGCTATCTTCATTGGTTCCTTATGTATATATTATAAAATGAAGGAATCAGATGAAACTCAAAATTGAGTTACATGGGAAGTAGTCGTGATTGTGAACCGATTTCGCCCATTTTCCACACGTGTCATCAGGGTGTCAAGAAAATATTATATACCGAATTTCATTGAAATCGGTCGAGTAGTTCCTGAGATATGGTTTTTGAGACATAAGTGGGTGATGCCACGCCCGATTTACATTTTGTAAAAAGATCTGAGTGAAGCTTCCTTCTGCTATTATTTCTGTGAAATTTAGTATTTCTGACGTTTTTCGTTACTGAGTTAACTCACTTTTAGTAATTTTCAACCTAACCTTTGTATGGGAAGTGGGCGTGGTTATAATCCGATTTCAACTATTTTCATGGTGTGTGGTGGGGTACGTAAGAGAACGCACTGCAGAAAGTTTGGTTTATATAGCTTCATTGGATATATATAAATAACCGATTTGGGGGCGGGTCCACGCCCAATTCCCCAAAAAAAATATATCCAAATATACTCTTCCCTAGTGGGATCCTTTATTCCAAATTTTATAAATATTTGATTTTCGCCATTTTGTGGGCGTGGCAATAGTCCGATTTTGCCCATTTTCGAAAACAACCTCCTCAGGGTGCCAAGGAATACGTGTTCCAAGTTTCATTAAGATATCTCAATTTTTACTCAAGTTATCCGTTGCACGGACAGACGGACGGACGGACAGACAGACATTCGGATTTGAACTCCACTCTTCGTCCTGATCACTTTGGTATATATAACCCTATATCTAACTCGTTTAGTTTTGTGTGTTACAAACAACCGTTATGTGAACAAAACTATTATACTCTCTTTAGCAACTTTTGTTGCGAGAGTATAATAAAAGCAGCAAATCATAAACCACCAACTAACTAATAACAAAGTGTTTATTATCAATTACAAATAGCGATTTTTATTACTGTCGAAAAACAAAATCGAAAGAAAATATCGCTATCATTTATATGTGTTGGTGCCACCGTTGTAAGATCAGCTGCTGCTGCTGTTGCCTTCATTTAATGGCGCTAACACTCACTGTGGTCATAAATTTTGTGCGTTTTCTTTATCGTTCGAGGAAGTGTTCAAGCCGAGTATCGCGCCCGTAATGAACCGCAAATAATAGCAAAAACAAAAAATTAGAAATTAGAAAAAAATCGCTGATTTTCAAATAACACGCGGTGTGTATGTGTGCGCGATAAAGGCGCTGATGCATTCGCGCTGATTATGCACGGATGTTGCATGCCACCAACACCACACCAGCAACACGCTGCTTATCGGCTACTTGGCTGCAGCTCCTAATAAGCGTTTAAGTATGATATTAATGAACTGTTATTGTTGCTCAAAAAGCAATTAATTGCTAGTTGATTAAATTTTCCTTCTTCCTAGTGGCTGTTAATGGGTGTTGTGCGGGTGAGCGCAATCATAGACATTTCACTTTTAAAATGTTTCACTTTCAATTTGCCGCATTTGTTGTGATTTGCTTAATGAGATAACGTTATTTTGGGTGCATAAAAATCACTTTTGATGTTTTCATATATTTCAAGAGTATATATTCTTCATGAAGACGAACACTAGTTACAAGATCTGCTACTCTAGAAGTAGCTTCAAGATGCTTGTTTCGAACTCGCACTCTCTTGGCATTCCTAAATTCATCTAATGACTATTAAAGAGACCGCATAGAAAATTAGAAGTGAATAACATTTGAACAGGTGCTGAAATTCTATATATTGTCGATAAAATGTAAATCAGTAAAGCTGAATAATTCTTGTGGAAAAGTTGGCATTTCAAGCTGCTTAATAAAGACATTGAATATTCAATGTCTTTATCAAGCAGCTTGAAATGCCAACTTTTCCACAAGAATTATCCAGCTTTACAGATTTTATCGACAGTATAAACTATTAATGTCCACTTTTTTTTTTATTACATATTGATGACTCGATATTTTTGTTTAAAAAGTCAAGCCATATTTGCTACTTGAGGATATCGGTTGTGAAATGTGAGCCTAAGGCGTAAAGAAAATAAAAATTTACTACCTTATTTTCTTTTGAATCATAACTTCCACAAATATTGCTTCAATGAAGGTCCATATCGTAAACCGAAGAACGAGTTCTTAAATACAGCTTCTTATGGACCTAGCTGCCTACTTTGTTTGGCTCTTCGCAGATATTGGGTCGCAAAGGATAGTTTCTTAAACTGCAAGTCGATTTTTTCCTGATTTATTTTAAATAGTCTTCGCTGTGGAGTCAAGAACGATAGATTAAAGGTTCCGACAGTGTCGTCTCATTAAATTTTAGGTTAGATCTTGACTGATTATAGTTCATGACGTCATGAACGAAAGAAAAGTTTGACACTTCGTTTCGTCTATTATGTAACGTGCTACAATCTCGTCCTATAGTTCCTAATATAGCCTTTTCCAATTCACCAGCTCTTTTCTTTCCATATAGTGAGTGATCCAATTAGAGCTATTTTTTCAATAGCCTTTTTTTGGACAGATCACGCGTGAGGCGTGTCAAGCTGTCATGTTATTTTTGTTCAGTATTATTTGGCATTTCATCATGGAAAGACTTAAGCCTGAACAACGTTTACAAATTGTTCAACTTTGGTACGAAACTTCACGTTCTACAAAGAATGTGTTTCGCGCTCTTCGCTCAACTTTTGGTCAACATAATCGGCCTACTGAGCGTACTATTCGCAACACCATCCCCCATCTTGGGACCCAGCATTTATTATTGGATAATATACGACCGCATAGACCACGTTCAGCACGCAATGACGAAAATGTAGCAGCCGTAGCTGAGATTCCCCATGTCTGTGTTTTTTCTTTAAAAAAGTAGGGAACCTCGTAATGGATCTCAGGTTAGATAGAGAAACAATATCAGTTATTCAGCCCTTGAACTTAATCATCGTAATTTTATAGTTAGCATGGTCAAGAATATTAAACGTCTGTCTGTTTCTCAGAGATACATGCGTTATTTATTAAATAATCTCCAGCAGACCTCTTAAGGGGTTATATACAGTTAGAATTTTCAAAAAATCGATTTTTTTTTATTTCATTTTCTTAATGTACATATATTTAAGAATACACACAGAAAATTTCATATCGTTCCGGTGAATATTTTCAAAGTTACAAGCAAATGAAAAATTTGAAAAGGCGTTTCAGAGTGCTTGGAAGTACAAGTTCCAAACTTTAAACGCGTTTTTCTCAAAATGGTGTTTTCAAAGTCGGTGACCAACATTACTCGAAAACGGCTAGACCGATTAGTCTCAAATTTTAACACGACCTCCTTAAATATATTTTTTAGTAATTAATCGAAGATTTTTTCTCTCCGATAAATATTTTTTTTTTATAAACAATTAAGGGCCGAAATTTCGGTGAAGAATCGATTTTTTTTTTTAGAAACCGCCATTTTGCCAAAAAAATTTATTTTGCTTATTCCTTCGATTAATTACTAGATTTAACATTATTTTAACGAAATCTGTTTGGTTTTTTAATTTCGGATGATCCAGTTCCGAGATATAGTGGTCACCGCAAAACGTCTTTTTTGAGTGGAGCTCCTGGAGATCAGCTGTAGCTCTTTTTCAAAAAAATATTTTTACTAGTACTAAGTCTTCAAATACAGTTAAAAGATACCATAATATGTGTATAAATTTTTGGATCAATAAATTAAAAAGTTTTCTCAGAAAAATTCTGGAAAATTCACTTTTTTTTCGGCCGTCTAACTGTATATAACCCCTTAATGCCTAGTTTACTTGGAAGTCCTTAGGCGAGTTTGACTTATAATCTTTAATAATACCAGACTCATTGGAGTTCGTATTGAACCCAGTCTGATTTGGTCTTTCAGTTTGAGTTCAACAGCTCAATAGATTTTTGCAATAATAATTAGTTTTGAACTGTTAGTTTTTCGAAATATTAGTCAACGTGAAAGAGATTAGTAACATTACGTCATTAAAAAAATAATAACACATTGTCAGACGGGTGCTAATGATAATTAATTTTCTCTAGAGTCATTAGAAAATAAAAAAAAATTGATTTTGTCATGAAATTAGTTCCTTGATATACACATGTACCTATACATAGTGTTTCGTAATAAAACCTACAAAGTCTTCGACGCATTTTTAAACTGTTTTGCAATCCTAAATGATGTAACATATATATTCAACAGCTTATTACAATCTTATTTCGCCAAATTACTAATTCGCCTGGTGAATTCTCATTAAGATTGCGCATGCGCATGCGCGCGCACTCATGCCCATTACATATTGGATAACAAATTTTCAATTTCTGATTTCATTTATGCAGATGACATGCCGTGGCGGATGTTGCGGCTTTAGTTACATTTTAATAAGATTCAATTTAGCCAACGGTGATGCGATCAGCTCAGACGACAGCGGCGGCAATATTGTATGCAGAGAGAGTGTGTGGAAGAGGCAAGCAGGCAGGCAGTCAGTTATCGCGAATGCAAATCGGCAAAACTCATTGAAAGATCGTCACGATTTCACAGTTTTAATGACGACGAAAATGCAGAAGCGCTGCGCATTTGCATAACGCGCCGAAGAAACGCTTGTGCGGCGCTGCAAACTGGAAGCGTGTGACACTGTCGCGATGGCGGTGGCGGCGGCGACGGCGAAATGGTCAAATGGGTTGCGAATGAGAGGCATAAGAGGTATTCAAATTGTTGCTTATTGTTGTTGTTGTTATTAGTATTGCTGTTTGCGGGTGTTGTGGCCGAGGCAAGGCATGGGTTTGATAATTGATGGACCGCCATGAAGCGATCAAATGGAAAATACATGGCTAAATGTATGTAAAGATGTATGTTTATGTGTATGTGGCTCAGTGTGGCATGTAGCTATGCCTGCGCCTGCCGCATATTCATAGTGTTGCTGCCGCGCATATTTCGGCGACATACATTAATTGCTTCCGTCAGCAGATATTTCAACAAATTGCACAAACGCAAACGCATACACACACACACACGTTCATGCCACTTGCCGCTAATGTGAGGCGCCACGAAGTCAAGCGTTTTGCGGCAATATTTTGAATGCTTTGCCATTGGGCTGATTGCACGCTTATTTCTACCATTTGCAATTTCCATTTCCATTTTCATTTTCATTGGCGTGTTGTTGCAACACGCTATGCAAATACGATATCAGCATAGTTGCATGCCACATATACAGATGTATGTTTATGGCGCATTTAATTTCGAGCGACAAGCCGTAAGACGCATATTTATGCTTATGCATGCAACAACAACAATAACAACACAATAAAATGCCATAAACATATGTACAAACATGTGTGTGTTGCAAGTGGCAATTACTCAATGTTAAAGTTCAAGTCAACTCTGCCAGCAAGTCAAATGCGCGCCAAACGATTTGAGCGGGTGGACAGTCAGTAAGCCGGTTGCAATCACGTTCATTTATGCCGCCAGCTTTGCTTCGCTTACAAAAATGCAAAAAATGCGCATTGAAAGCGAATGTGGCATGAACAACAACTGTTTATATGGCCGCCGGGGCGACTTCCTCATACATGACAACCGCAACATAACAACGCTAACCTGTGCAACACATGCAACAACAACAAAAACCACACATATCCCCACTCATTTGTCTGCGCTATTGCTTTGATTGTTGCTCGCCTTGCGTCGTCCGCAACATGTTGCAATGAAGTCATTTACTCGAGCAAACAGCAACCGTTTTGCTGTTGCTTTTGGTGTTTTGCGATGATTATTGTAATGCCATATTTGGTTATCTATGCGCTGTGATTTTTTCCTGGCCGCAGCGTCAACTGATCGCCTTCCTTCTCACACTCTCTCTCTATCTCTTACACTCTCTACTCCTCACTCCCTCTAACCAATTGCGCTTGCTTTGCTGTTAGCTGCAACATTTATTGTGTTATTGTTGTTGTTGCCAGCGTCGCGGCCGGCCATTTCATCTGATAAATGTCAGTCATAAGCGTCCAAAACGAAAATCGTGCAAATGCGCGCCATATTTCGCGGCATTTGCAAAATCCGTTACGGCCATTTATTACTATGATTTTTCATGATTATTGTAGCTCGTTCTACGGTTGCAACATTAATATTGGCAATTGCTTGTTAGATCTCAGGCTTCTTAGTGCCAACAACTCGACACTGATACGCTGTTATGAGATGCAAATTTTCTGATTTTTTCCCCCCATTTTGTTGTTGGGAAATCACTGGAGTAGACTGCGGATGTTAGGAAATACTAGTTGGCAACACTTCGGAAGAAGCGAATTGCAATTGATCGAGGCTTAAGCGGGATGATGTTAGCTAATCTGGTTCTGTTGTTCGAAAGTTGATGGATTTGAAGTAGATTTCATACAGGGTGTCGAGATTTCAAGTATAGCCTGAGTTCAAGAGTCTCCTCGTGTTATAAAGTCAAGATGTGAAATCATTTTAGCATGTCCCAGCAAACTATGAAGTCATTACCTGTCAGAAATGCCAGGTTTCACAGTGCAAGCAAGAGTTTTTACATCCAGAACTTGAAGCGAAGCAGCATTTAAAATTTTATTGATCATCTGATCTACAGTGTCTCTGAAAAGGTTGAAAAAGATTTGGCAACTTTATAACTTATAAACTCTTGAACGGAGAATCCATTACTACACTTACTAGAAGTGATATATAGTCTAAACCACTTTTCCGTGATAATAGGTGTCTGACAAGCCGATCAACTGTATCGATCTCATTTTTATTGAATTATTGGTAGGATCACTAGAGATCTACGAAACTATATGATTAAAAGTAATTGAATTGGTGAAGGAAAAGTGAAGAAATCTTCTGTAAGGGAGTAGGCTAGCTAATTCTCCATTGCCTTTGAAGGGCTATACCAGTGTGACATTTTGATTTTTTTATTTTTTGCTTATTCGATAGTTAATACTTTCAAAAATATCCTATGAAAGCGATCAGGTCGTATTTTGAATAGTTTTTGAATGGCAGCGTTCTAAAAAGCGACCGCTTGCAGGAATAAGCCGGAATAAGTCTCTCGAAACGACATTTCTCAAAATTGCTAATATCATAACTCAACGAGAAATTGACCGATAAACTTCAAATTGAATCGGAGTACTCTTGAATATATTTCCAATACAATAAACTACGATCCTTTTGAGTGGTTGAAAATTGTCAAATGGGCATTAAAAACGACAACTTTTTTACCAAAAAAACGAATTTTTTTTTCAGAACTACGCCATTTTGTTAATATTTGACATTTTTTCAAAATTCGTAGGTCATTGTACAAAGATGATCTTCAACTTTAATAATCTTTTTGAATTTTTTTGATTCTGCTACTAATTCGACCGGAATCATGTCAGCAGTTGACTAACTTTTTTTTGTTATCTCCCAAGACAGCACATAACTCCGTTATTTTTCAATTATTTTGTAAAAAAAATCTTAAAATATAGCTGAAAATATACCTTATTATGTCCAAGAAACTTCGAAACATTCTTTCTTAAAAAAAAATTACGAAAATGGCCTTTTCATGGGTTATACTGGAGGATATTTTCGGTATTTTGGTCTTTACATTGGACAACTCACTTTATATGTTGATTCGAGCCAGAGCTAAAGGTTTTTAAAAATAAATGTATGAACTATGAACTAAATTAGACACGCGAGCTTAAAGGTGAAGGCTTCCATATCAGTTTAAGCAATAAGGGATCTTCGTCTAAAGACAAGTTTCAATAACTATGAGCAAAGCGGAGGAGAACTTATTTTAATACATTAACGAAAGGCTATAGAAAAATTGAGAAAAATGGCAAGGCAGCTAAAAGATCTATAAAATGGACAACAACCGCTTTAATTCGATCAGAACAGCTGCCTCAAAAAACGAATAAGAATTCTATATTATAAAGAGGAACAGAGTTGTTATCGTTGTATCGGCATAAAACATTTCGTTCTAATCGTTTTAAGAAATGCTGCCGATCCAGACACTCCTTGTCTCGATATAAATTTAGGATCGTTCCTATCACATAGACCTGACTATCGTGGGAACGATAGTGGAGAGATAGAGCTCTATATGCTCACAAAGTTATTAAAAATAATAATTGCATATTAAAGTGTTTAATCTTTAATCCGTAGAAGAAAGCCTATATGAAACCTGGAACTATCGCTTCTACTCGTATAACATAATATCATATTATGAAAGCTCCAAAGCTCAGAAGTATACATTACGCAGAAAAAAACTGTTTCAATGCTTTCATATTTCAAGAACCGGAACCTACAACGGCAAACCGAAAATGCCGATTCATGTTCTAGGTTTTATGCTGGTCACAGCGTGTGGAGCTAGTAATAGCCATTGAGCATTACGCATGCGCAGACACTTGAGAGCAGACAATGCGCGCTGCCCAAATGCTGCAGGCAAAGAATACTGCCTAAGAACACTTGAAGCATAAATACAGAACAAAACTGGTAATATTTGAAGTATGACTGCGAGTAAATTTCCAACATAAATAGGCACTTCTAAAGGAAAACTGAATGAATGAGTGAATGAATGACAAAGTCAGTGTGAGAGCGAGGCGAGTTAATGGCAACAATGTGATTAGTTTACTTTAATGAATGAGTGCAAAATGATGGTGCAAGTTTTGAGTTTCGCTGCGTGAAAGGAAACAGTTGCGTGTGTGTGTGTTGATGGGGGGAGGGCAAGCGATCAGCAAATGATTGTCATCATGCTGGGTGTATGCTTTCTTGGTGTTGTTGTTGCACAATAAATAAGAACTGTTTGTTGGACTGCATGTGCTGGTAGACAAAAGCCCTACTTAAAGGTAATCGTATGCCGCCAACAAAGTAATGGTTTGACGCCGCGGGCATTAACCCCATTAACCTAGAAGAATGTTGTTGTTTTTGTTTTATTTTTCTTTTTTAGTTGTCGTTGTGCGCGCGTTTTTCTCAATCAAAGTAGCGTGTCAGCATTGCATTGTGCCACGTAATGGGTGGGTGCGTCGATAAACAACTCCACTTGAGAGAGATTCATCTAACGGTGAGGCAAATTAAATGTCATTACATTTGTCAAGACATTAGGGTCACGTTTAGCACTCCCAAAAATAAAAAAGTAGTATCAAATATATAAATAAAAAATAATATTTTTTTTTAATCTCGAAATCACTCGACAACACTGCTCCGCTTTCCGTCTTTTTTTTTCTCTGCGTTTAACAAATTTGAGGTCAACAGTTCGTCGTTACCGATTTTCTATTTTTTTTAGCTACCATTAAACATTTCTCCCAATTACTGACATGAATTAGCGCATTCAAGTCGAAAGAAAATTTGTCGCTGCAACACTTTCTCAAAGCCACCCCCCGCCTGCCGCTCCACCACTGCTCACTCTTGCCGTGGCACAACTTCTGTTTTTGTTTGTTTTGTTGTTGTTACCTTTTTCTTATTGCTGATTGACGTTGCAAAAAGTTGTTTTTGGTTTGGTTTGCTTAAAAAATTAGCAGCGCAAAAAGTGTACAGCAAAACATGCGGCAACCCATTTGTTCGACCAGCGCTGACAATAAAATCAGAACAGTGTTTTAACGGCCAGCGTTTTTGCCCATAGTCGTCAGTCGTGCCACCACGTTTTGACCAGCAACCGCGTTCGGCGTACTCTTGGCCAATAGTATAGTAACTTTATCGAATGCCCTTTGGCGGAGCACAGCTTTTTTGCTTCAGTTAGTGGGTGGTGGGGAGTGGGTGGGATTGAGAGATCCTGTAGGAAAATTGTGATGAATTGCTGGGATTTTTAGTGTTGTTGGGTCCAAATAATCAATTCGAAATTCTGTTTTTATTTATTTAGTGTAAGAAAATCTCACTTGGGTATCCGAAAGTTCTAAAATTCTCTTTTTCTCTCTTTGGTTCCTTTCGAGTATAATGTGGACATACTGCATTCTAAGAAAAATAATAATTAACCTTTGGTCAGGACAAGAAATACGACCCAGGTTCATTAGGTATTTAACTGGGCTAAATTCTTACTAAATTCTATTTTTCTTTTATAATTTTGTGGGATAAACGCGTTTTAGGCATACTCCGACTAAAGTATGGTAGACATCGATGATCATTACTATCAATCGTCTCGTCAGGGTAGGAGGTCAGGGTATCTAAGGGTTCAATGAATGTACTGGTTGTGTGGAATAGTGAAAATAAAGAACTCTCTATAAGTGTAATCACACAAGAAGAGGGAACCCAGAAACTTAGGGAGGTTAGGTTATGGACTATCATAAATTTTTAATTTTACATAAATTCATGGAAGTTGATATATTGAGGGGCTGTGTTAAGGAACTACTCTGTTCTACTTTGTCTATCAAAATAAGAGGTTTAGAATCATTACCGAAAGCTTGGAGGTTTTATCTTATAATACTCTGATTAAGGCATCGATCAGGTTTCTTATTCACGAATTGACTCTGGTTTATAATCATTAATCGAAACAGTTTAGTGAAGTAAATTTGTAATGAGATAAAGCTTTCATATGAAGAGCCTATTCCCATGCAGCAGATAATTGGAAATATCATATTTCCTGTTGGAATGATGACAATATAAAGTAGAAACTAAGGCGGACTTCTTTTCAAAAACCCATATACTAAAAACCTTATCGAAATTTTCATCAAAAAATTTCAAGATTTCAATAATTCCATTCTTTTTGTCCCGATTTCCTACTGGGTCACAACTGTACTGTACTTCCATCCTGCAAAGGCACACCTTACAACTGTGCTATGGGATCGACTGTGTAATCCCTTTGTATGTTGGTGTGCTGGCTTGATGTGATCTGTTTTGCATGATCATTTGAATTTTCTCCCACCAAACTTCCGTGACTGTGGAACACTTTAAAGCCCAAATAAGTTGGTTAGCTGTGTGAAAACGCCATAAAACACCATAAAAGGGAAAATGCATTTCCTTGTACTGCTATACGTGTATAAGCACCCATATTATGTGTATGCAGAGGCAACGGGGTTCGCTTTATAATTAGTAACCATCAAAAAGTGGTAGCATTTGCCACGATCAATACACTAACACGGATATATAACTTTGTATGTGCATATATATGCTTGAAATAGTGTCTATTTTGCGCCAGATTTTTTAGTTTGTTGTAAACAAATTTCGATTTCATTGCAAGTAGTATATTAGGGTGGTGCTTAAAGACGAAGTAGGCGATTTTGATTTAAATGAGGAGAGATAAATGAAGATCCGAGTTCAATGAGAGCCGTGATTCTTCTAAATATTTAATACCTTGAATAAGTTCTCAAAACTGTCTAGGAATTTCAAATAATAAAGGTGGATTTGTCTCCAAAATTCCAAGTACGAGTAGTAAATTTAGTAAATAAAGATTTCGATAAGTCTGAATCTGGAAGAAATAAGAGGTGTCAAGATATTTTATGAAAGAAATCAGTTCTGCAGCTCTAACACCTGTACAATTACTTGCTATAGGGGAGGATATACCATTATCTCTGCAAAAATTCAGAAAGAAAGAACTGAGACCTCTGTCGAGACGACGAGTGAAGGTTCAGACTCTAAAATTAGAATTTTTTTGTGTATATCAACAATTGATAGTAGTTTGGTTGAAGACATCTTATTTACTATTCGCAATTGGTTTGGAATGGTTACACAGCCACACAAAAAAAATGTTTTCATGACATGGCGCTCTTACCATGTGTACCATATGTTTTAGGGTCGCTGAATCCGAATGTGAGGGGAAATTTTAAAATATCTTCGCCGTATTGGTTCGCCATTTGGAATCTTTAAAAAGTAGCACCGACCCCGAGAACCTCCGATCAACGAGTTTGAAGCGATTCCGATGAATTTTTCAAAAAAGCGTCCATATTGGATCCGCTATTTTGAATTTTGAAAAAACCGACACCTGATTCGTAATCAGCGACCTTGAAATCCCCCGAATAACGAGTTTCAAGCGAATCCGATGAATTTTAAAAATCGCTCTACGCCATTATGGTTTCCTGAGGTTATCTCAAATAACCCCGGATCTGATGGGGTTAAATGGACCTCGGATTCGGACTCAGCGACCCTAAAAACATGTCATACACATAGTAAAAGATTATGGCAAACACTTTTTTTCAGACTGATTGTGTTATGGGTTCTCAAACACATCTATATCTTCGACTAAAATAGTATAGTTGACGGCGTAGAAGTTCAAGTAATCTTGTACACATTTTTTTATTCCTACATTTAAGAACCACCCTAATGCATATATGCTCCCTTATAAGTTTAAGTCTGTTTTATATGTGCCATGCGCTACATTTTCTCTCACCGTCCTGAAGTGATCTTATAAACTCTGACCCTCTAGGTTAGCGTTAACTCGATCACTTTGATTTCTTATTTTAGCTTAAAATACATTTCTCATTTTTTACAACGTTTTTTTGGAGGGCTATTTGTGGGAGCCACAGCGCATTGTGTCATCACACCATTAGCGTGAGCGCGTTGAGTCGAAAATGTTGTTGACATAAGTTTATGCGAGCTGTTGATCGGTAGTTGGTCCGACTGACTTCTTGGCTTGCGAAATCAATACTAGTTGTCTGTTGAATACATTCTGCGCTCTACTTCTCTCTCTTTCTCTGTCTTACACACTGCAGGCCTGGGAGTCATGCTGTTTACTACTATTGCTGGTATTATGGTAGTTAGTATATGACTAAAACGTGACAATATGCTACTTTCAAATTTTGATTTTTCAATTTTACTTAATATGCTAACAAACTTAATGCTACAGTTAACTGTGCAATAATTGTTGTTGCAATCGAGTTTATATTTGCTTTTACTTTCAAAGTATTTGTATGCGAAAAGTGTGCAGCATTTTTGAAGTGTAATGATCACTGATTCTTCAACGAGATCGGTGAAAATGATATATGTCAGCGGTGGGTGATGTGAGCGATAGTGACAACAACAATAACTAGCAAAAAATGCAGAAAATGAAAATGAGAGCAGGCACACACACACACACACTTTGATATGTGCGAATGCTATCGATCGCGTTGGATCAAAAAAGCGTTTGTTGAAGCTTTGTCGCTGGCGTGTGGAATTTCCACACACAGATTTATTGCACTTTCGCCCATTCACTGCTGCAGCGGTTTTTTCGTTAAAAATTTCCTTTCTGCGTTATGCCATGTAAGGACTGTATGATTTGTGGCAACTGTGGCAGCACGCGTAGATCAGTCAGCGTGGTCAGCTAAAGCGCACAATCTTGATATGCCGCATGCCACATGCAAAGCTAAAGCATAAATGATTTGAAAAGCCAACAAAACAACAACAACTGTAAATCGTAATTGGCGTGATTTAATCAATGAAAATATCACAACCGATCGGTGTTGGTGGCAGCGATCGCTCATTACATAGTTGCCACTTACTGTTTGTGGCATGCATTCGCTAGTGTTGTCTATCGTTAGACTCAAATCACCTGCGTGTCTGTCGTTAAGTCATTTCCTTTTTGTTGCAATTGTTCAGTGTGTATGTGTGTGTGTGTGTGCAATCGTTAAAGCGAAAATGCCGATAATGATGTGCACGATCGGTCGGCAATTGTATATTATCTACATACAAATATATGTATGTATGTGTATCATATCATATGTCAGCACTGTTGCAATCACGCTGATCCGCCATTCATGACATTTGGCAATCAGATCACATACATGCTGCTGTTGTTGTTGTTGGCGCTAGCGTTGCGACGATCAAATCATTTGGTCGAACATCGATTGTGTTGTTGTTTTTGCACTGCGTGCGTCTGCTCATTATTGTGTTCAATTACCGGCTCACTAAGTGGAAAAATGCTCAGCGCATGCAATGTTGTTAGACATGCAATTCAATTGCAACAGAATTAAGTTGATTTGTGAATTGCTTGTGTTATTCTTTGCTTGTTGCACTCAGAGAATAGTTTTGTAACGGTATAAAATGCTCTCGAGTTTGTGAAAATGAGCAATGTGAAAATGCATTTCTTTCAGCTCAACTCTATGACTTTTGGATCATATGATCGGAAGTTAAGATCAGTTTAGATATATTTAAGTGTCTGAAACCGTTATTAAAAACTGTTATCGGGTATTAACAGTAGATCTAATCTCTTGGCTTAAACGATTAGATTACATACCTGATTAAGATTATTGTTGTTTCAATGGAGGGTTCTAGAACACTAACTATTGGATACTTTAAGATCGTGAAAAAAACTTTAAAGACATTTTGGGAGGAAAAAGTTGATCGTATCTTGATTTGTGGGATTTATTGAGACAATAATCAGATCAGGAAGCAACAACCGCGCCGTTTGTTCTACTTTTTCCAGACCGGATAAGGAAGCGAAGCGTATGGGTCTGGTGGTGAATGAGGACAAGACGAAATATCTCCTGTCATCAAGCAAACAGTCGGCGTATTCGCGTCTTGGCTCCCACGTCACTGTTGACAGTCATAACTTCGAAGTCGTAGATAATTTGGTATACCTGGGAACCAGCATCAACAACACGAACAATGTCAGCCTCGAAATCCAACGCAGAATCACTCTTGCCAACAGATGCTACTTTGGACTGAGTAGGCAATTGAACAGCAAAGTCCTCTCTCGACGAACCAAAATCAAACTCTACAAGTCACTTATCATTCCCGTCCTGCTTTATGGTGCAGAAGCTTGGACGATGTCAACATCCGATGAGACGATTCTTGGGGTTTCGAGAGAAAGGTTTTGCGCAAGATTTATGGTCTTCTAAACATTGGCAACGGCGAATACCGCAGACGATGGAATGATGAGCTGTATGTGTTGTTCAACGATATAGACATAGTTCAGCGAATAAAAAGACAGCGGCTACGCTGGCTAGGTCATGTTATACAGATGGGTGAAACCACTCCAGCTCTGAAAGTGTTTGATGCAGTACCCCCTGGAGGAAGCCACGGAAGAGGACGACCTCCACTCCGATGGAAGGATCAAGTGGAAAGTGACCTGGCTTCACTTGGTGTTTCCAGTTGGCGCCAAAAAACAAAAAGGAAAAGCGAGTGGCGCGCTCTGGTGGATTCGGCTATAATCGCTTAAAGCGGTTCCCACGCCAAATATATATATATATATAATCAGATGTATCTATTGTAAGGCAGAACGTAGACTTCAATAAGGCGAGGCCGAACCCATAAGACCATGAAGTTTTGAAAAGTTCATCAATTTTTTCCATTAAGGAATTATAAACGCACATAGAGATGGAATGGCTATAGACAATTATCAGGTTTACGAAATATACCTTGGTCAGAGATTCCAATGATAGTCAAGCTACTTTCGATGAAATCCTCAATGGGATAACTTAACCAAAATGCTTTGCCTGGACTATCAGCACTTTTAGATTTCTTATGAACAGACAAATTACTTCCTAAATAAGACTAGAAGATAGGACTTTACTTTAATCTGAAAGTAATGAACTTCGATCTCAATAGATACCAACACAAAAAATTCTGAGTGAAAAGGTAGAATATAGAAGAGTCGCCTGGTCAGCTGAACTATAATTAAAATATCTGTATCTGTATTAATCGATGTTGATCTCTAATAAGACATTCGAAATATTTCACTAACATAACTAGCTCAAAGGTAGGCGCTGTGGCGTAAAAATATTCAAAGTAAAGAAAAATCAAGGTGCAACGAGTTCGGATCCTAAAATTAAGAGGTTAAATATGTTGAAGTCTGTCAAAAATCGAAATTTTTGTATTCTTTTATCTTAAAATATAGGTTCTTAAGAATGTTATCTCAAATTATATAGAGATTTACGCAATATAAACGAAGTTTACCTGATTGACCGCTACACTAGACAAGAATGTGCTTGAAACTTTAAACGCGATTATCTCGAAATCATGTTTTTGCGACGTCTCTGTGGGGACTTGCTTTTAATTAAAAAAAAAAATTTAAATTTAAATTTAAATCCATTTTTTTCAAATTGTTCGTAATTTATTTGCCGTTTTCTTCAACCTTTTAATTTTTTCGTTTAAATTTTCATATCAGTGTTATGGACTTGTCCTTTTCAAAACATTTCATTAGATGAAAAAAGTAGTATTTTTGAGAAAATCGTCCCCGTTTGCAGAACTGTTTTTTCTCATTTCAAAGAATCGTTCAACCACAAGTCCCCAGATATACTAACGAAATTTTTTGGTTTTTTGCTTTCAGTTGAGCTGATGGACTGGAATCGTAGTCAAGGCAAGTATCATAATTTTGACAATTATTGGCATTTTTTATGTTCTTAAGCTGATTTTACGGATTAGACATTGTACTATGCAAGGCCTGTACCAAGTATTCGATAAAAATATGGCTACATACCTCTTTAGAAAATCAAAATTTTCCCCATTTTCCCGCACCTCAACATATATAACCCCTTAAAAAAAAGCTCTTAGTAACCAAGTATTGTATATTGGATTTATATTTCTTATCTATTAGGTCCACAATTTTGCTTCCGCCGTTTTCCAATAGATGTCTCTAGAGTCAAGCATTGGTCGATTAAATCGATTTTTTTATATCGATCTTGGACATTTGTGTCAACATTAACCCAACAAAAGAGATTTGTAGAGATCTGTTTGCATCCCAAACTTATTCTCAACTGAAAATGTCACTTTTTGAGCCGGATTCTCGACTTTTGCGGGAAATTTTGCTTTTCTTTTTAATTCCAAGAAAAATGCGACTGAGGCTCATCGAATGCTTTCGGATACGTACGGCGAGGCTGTCCTAAGTGAAAAAAGCCAAACGGCGGAAGCAAAGTTGTAGACCTAATAAATCTAGTGCCTAGTGAAGACCACAGGAAATTGTGAGTTTTGATATGCTAATTGGTAGAAATGTAGACCTAAAAACCAAACCTTTTCGAAAACTTCTGCGCTCTTTAGATGCAATAAATCAGCAAATTTCTGCCAGTGCACTACTACAATTCGAATTCTACCAGAGCAAATGCATTTTAATTAACGCAGAACGTGCTTCACCTACTCAAGCAACAACAAACAACACATAAATACAAACATACATTGATTGTGCTTCAATCAAACAAAACGGCGCATAATAACAGGAGCAACTTGCCACAGCAGCAAGCGCGCACAGCCTACAACAAATTAGCAGCCGTTGGCTTTGGCTTGGCAGTCGGTGATTTTCCGCATTGTTGACCGGCTAATGTGAAAATCATCATCCAGCACACAATAACAGCCAATTTGTAATTGTTTGATAGCGTTTCTGTATCTATAACTGTGTGTGATTGTGTGTGTGTGTTTGTGCAACATTTTACTTTGCATTGCATTGGAAATCGTGATGAAATTGCTGTTGTTGCTTGCGATAATGATTAGCAGCTAGCGCCAATGCTGCAATCGTTGCTACCATTGTTGATCCTGCCACCAATGCTGCCGACGTCGTTGCTGCTGCTGCTGCTGCTGTTGGCCATCATTTGTTTGTTCGTTTCAATTTCCATTTCCATTACGATTTTCATTTTCATTTCGGCTGAGCAATAATCAAAACAGAAAAATACAAAAACAACAACAACAACAACAGCAAAGTAACCACAATTGTTGGCGCTGATTGTCCGTCGATGACGATTTGACTTGGCTCGATTGCTTTTTGTTTCGTTTAATCTCGCATGAGCTCGCATTTCGTCTTTAACTACAGTTTTGCATTTCGTTTCAGCTACAGCTTGCTTGGCTTGACTACACTTACTACGGTTGTGTCGTCTATTGTTGTTGCTGTTGTTGTTGTTGCTCCTGCTGTTGCAGTGGCGATTGATGGTTGTCTACCGTTATTGGTTACGGTTGTCGACTGTGTCGCTTTGTCTATTTGCTTTGCTTAAACTGTTGTTGTTGTTGTTATTGTTGTCGACTCTTCTTTCTTCAAGTCGTCACAACAGCTCACGAATCACCGATTGAATGATGATGTCTAATTGAGCGAAAAATCGTTGCTGATTGATTGTTTTTAAGCAGCAGCGACGACGGCGTCAGCATCAGCAGGAGCAACAGTGGCACTTCAAGCAACAAAAAGCTATTGACATTGCAAGCAATAGATCATGGTTGTTGTTATTGTTGTTGTTTTGATGTCAATATTGTTGTTGTTGCCAATGCATGTGTGGCATTTTATTTTCGAATTGGGAATTCGTCATGTACAGTCGGTCAAATAAGTTGTGGTGCTAGTGGGCTCTAGTAGTTGAATGCATTTCTCAAAGAATTTTGGATTCTACATTAAAGTTAAATGGAACCCCGAATGGTTTATTTTTATACTCTCGCAACAAAGTTGCTAGCAACAAAGTTGCTACGAGAGTATTATAGTTTTGTCCACATAACGGTTGGTTGTAAGTCCTAAAACTAAACGAGTTAGATATAGGGTTATATATATCAAAATGATCAGGGTGACGAGAAAAGTTCAAATCCGGATGTCTGTCTGTCCGTCCGTCTGTCCGTCCGTCTGTCCGTCCGTCCGTCCGTCCGTCTGTCCGTCCGTCTGTCCGTCCGTCCGTGCAAGCTGTAACTTGAGTAAAAATTGAGATATCTTGATGAAACTTGGAAGACGTATTTCTTGGCACCATAAGAAGGTTAAGTTCGAAAATGGGCGTAATCGGACCACTGCCACGCCCACAAAATGGCGAAAACCGAAAACACTTAAAGTGCCATAACTAAGCTATAAATAAAGCTATGGAAGTAAAATTTGGTATGAAGGATCGCACTATGAAGGGGCATATGTGGATGTAATTTTTTTGGGGAAGTGGGCGTGGCCCCGCCCCCTACTAAGTTTTTTGTACATATCTCGCAAACTACTAAAGCTATATCAAGGAAACTTTCTAGAGTCGTTTCTTTTAGGTACTACCTTATACAGTCCAAAAATGGAGGAAATCGGATTGTAACCACGCCCACCTCCCATACAAAGGTTATGTTGAAAACTACTAAAAGTGGGTTAACTCACTAACGAAAAACGCCAGAAACACTAAATTTCACATAAGAAATGGCAGATGGAAGCTGCACTCAGATTTTTTTACAAAATGGAAAATGGGCGTGGCATTGCCCACTTATGGGTCAAAAACCATATCTCAGGAACTACTCGACCGATTTCAATGAAACTTGGTTTGTAATAGTTTCCTTACATCCCAATGATATGTTACGAAAATAGGTCAAATCGCTTCACAACCACGCCTACTTCCTATATACCAGAACTTTGAAGACAATCTGAATCGTTTACTTTACAATATATAAAGCAAGTACTAGTGAAGATATCGGTGCAGAACTTTGCACAAATACTTTATAGTGTGGCAGCCCCATTCAAAAAATCGCCGAAATCGGACCATAGGTTTTTAAGGCCCCATATATCGAACACGAGGGCCTAGGTGCTTCTAATCTAATATTATGGTTTCCAACTTTCAATGGACTTTATACAATATATATATGACGAATATGTGGGTCAAATTGTGTATTATATAATATTAATTAAGTTAAATAAATAAATTGCGAGAGTATAAAATGTTCGGTTACACCCGAACTTAGCCCTTCCTTACTTGTTCAAACTAGATTCTTCGATTATGATAAAAATTTGTCTCATTTTATCTTTTCACCCGAAGTTTAGGCAATCGACGACTTGACTGATCTATTGGACTCTTCCGTAAGATCTGTTATCGTTTTTTATATTTCGTATCCCAGTTCTTCGAGATCAATGATAAGCTCGTTAATTAATAAATACTTTAAGCTTTCTCCGGAGACTATTGTCTAAGCATTTAACGAGTTTCTGAAGATATATCAAACATTCCCGGGCGAATCATGTTACGATGATGCCATCATCTCTTTGTTTAAAGCAGGGTCCCTTAAGTGAGATTTACAATAGGCCCCATTTTAGTATCATTCTTTGAATACCAGTTAAATTGAAATGGTGATAAGTTCTTTTTATTTAAAATTATTAGATAAACAATTTTCAAGATAATCAGTCCAAATAGGCACCAACTACATAACTGAAATGTTCGATCACATACTTAATATGAGAATGATGAAGAATCATTGTGTAAATTATATTAAATTTGAGAAAACCCAGAGGTGTGTTATGAGAGCTCCCATTCTGATTCTGAAATTCTGAACTGAGTCCAAGCGCTAGCAATCCTCAAAATATTGCATTAATCAATGTTCATTTTAGGTCTCAGATAGAGTTCGAAATTATACTTGATTTTGTATTACAGCCTCTAATCCATTAAATAGATTTAGTGTGACTCTCAGTCCTTTCAAGTAAAAGGTCTCAAATTCTAAACAGCGAGAACTTGGTCGATTTTCTTCAAACTCGCCGTTGGAGCCTTTTGAAGATTATATTCTTCGTAACTTGAATTTTTGACCGGTTTGTCCAGTCTTCACTTTTATTTAAGGTTACATTTTGGTTTTATAATAAACTAGCAGACCGCTCCGGCTTCGTACGGGTTTAAACAAACATTTAAAAAGTTATAGGTTTTGAAATTTTGTTCAGCAAGTAGCGGCGAGCGCTCGTTCCTCGTCTTTCTGGCACGCGATTGCGATGCGAAGAGAATGACTTGCAAGCCAATTTTCAGTTTCAGATTAAGATTCTCTATCACGGAGTTTTTTTGAAACCCTCAACTGGGAAGTATTTCCAGAAAGTTGCGATGCTAGCAATAAATATAGCCAATGGTGAACGAATTTTTGAAATCGGCACATTAGTTTTTGAGTTTATTCATTACAAACCAACATACAAATCTTTCCTCTTTATGATAGTAGTATAGATTATATGAATTTTCGGTACAATAAACCTCCAACAATTAATATATATTTTGAACGTCGAATAACTATGTACCTAGCTTAAGGCTTCAGCAATTTGTCGAACTAAATTTCATCCAACTTTCATTTTCAATCAATATCGGCACTTTTCAAACACAGTGTTACACTCAAAGCCAAGCTGGCACTGTCAAGCAGTGACTTATTTGTTGCACTTTTTATTCACAACATCACAACAGTAGCAATTGATGATGAGACCATTTAAATGAGGCTTCCCATTTGCAACACTGTCACTTTTCTTATTTACTTTTGCCTTTCTTTCGTTGTTGTTATTACGCATTAATGCGCTGATTGATGTGAGTGATTTGACAAGAGTGCAGAAACAACACTCCGCAAAAGTATATACGCAAATGGTCGTGCCACGTGCGGCATACCTCGACTGGTCGCCACCGGCACAACAACAGCAGTGGAGGTGAGTTTCACTTTCCTTTGATGTTGCAGATGCATGTCAGTCACAGAAGTGGCCATAAAATAGAAATGAAATTAGTGGAGGTCCTTACTCCCGCGCAATTGAAGACTCACACTCACATGGTGCACCCACTCGACAACTTGTCGGTGCCATCAAAATGAGATTGCAATTAATTTGCGATTTAACTTGTTGTGTTTTTTTGTTGTTGCTGCTGTCACTGTCATTGCATAATTTTATTTGTGACATAAAAATTTACGTCGCTATTTATCGATTGAGTGTTGGTGGTGTTGTTGTTGTTTTCGCTTTTTTTTATGGCAAAAACCATAAATTTTGGTGCAACAAGTCAACAAACGCGCCGCAAAGCCAATTTTATTTGTGTGTCTGTATGTTTGTGCGCGTAGGCAAATGAGTTGTGCCAGCAATTGTTGCTGTTGTTGGTTGCTTCGATTGCTACTGACTGCGCCATAAATTATGTGACATTTTGCAAGTGATCTGAGTGCCGCATAAATTTTCGTTAGGCTCATCCGCATTCTGAAAATGTCTCATGATTATGAAATATGCGCATAAATTATGGCCAGCAGGCAATGCATTTTTCGCTGGCAGCGTCAATGTGACGGTATTCGCGGGGTGTGATGGGAGCTATAAAATTCGTCTACTTAGACTTATATAGATGTATCGATTTTGTTAGTCAAAAGGGGAAAAATTATTGCTTACCAAGCAATGAAGAAGGTTGGTCCTATCTTAAATCCCACAGGCGACTGAATAATATGGAACAGGTCATATATATTTGAGAACCCTTTAGAATAGATTCTAAGTGAGGGAAGGGTAATTTCTTATTGAGCTCGAGATCGTGAATGATGTGAAAGCTTTATGAACGTATAGACCCATATCAGCTATGAATCAGTGTACAAGATTTTCTAAAACTCCTCCCGAGAAGTCTCCTTCAAGCTAAGCATTGAAATAATATGCCACCATTAACCCAGATTTTTTCCCTTCACATCAAAACTAGATTTGTTATTGAACACATTAAAGTTCTTAGCTCTGTGATTGATTTTTAATCGACTAATAGTGTTTTCACACACCTAATTTAATTAAATAATCAACATTTTAATTGAGAAACCCTTTTTTGAGCCTCACACTGCCAGCTACTCGATTAGCGATCAGCTGCTATACATACATTTTTGTTTATGCTTTTCATAAGAAGTTGGTAAGTTTCATCAGCTGTTTGCTTATTTTTTAGCAGCGACATCTACCCCATAGCTCTTGGCTAAAAAATTCAATTAAAAATTAATGTAAATTTTTATTTTGTATGGTAATCGATCTTAATCAGCGTTTTAATCGAGCAGAGCCCGGTTAATTGATCAATTAGCTACTGTGTGAAAAGACTATAACGCCCTTATAGTGAATGTTTCGTTGTCTAAACAATTCTGGTAACTGGACAAGGTTAATCAATTACTGGGTATAGGTTAAACTGAGAGTCTGAGTAATTTTTGATGTCGTTTGTAAGATTTTGGCAATGTGGCATACCATCTTATGGTGTTGGAAATATATAGAAATACATGTTTATTTAAAGAGCGCGTCCGCCACATGTAAATCGGTTCTAGAAAAGGTTTGTTATTCAAAGAATATGCTAGTTTTGTTAAAAATGCGCGGAAATCATAGAAGAAGATGTCACAAGGGTCGGTGGAATCAAATATTTTTATAGTAGCTGTCTCTTATATTAGGACTACAACTTCGCTTCGTTTTTTTTTGTAAATTGAAGTTTGTTTTTGTATAAAAACGGTTACAAATGTCGATGAGCCTCAGCCGCACTTTTCTTGGAATTAAAAAAGAAAATCTAAATTTCCCGCAAATATCGAGAATTCGGCTCAAAAAGTGACATTTTCAGTTGAGAATAAGTTTGGGATGCAAATAGATCTCTACAAATATTTTGTTGGGTTAATGTTGGCATAAATGTTCAAGATCGATATAAAACGATTTAATCGATTTACTCGACCAGTGCTTGACTCTGGAGACATCTATTGGAAAACGGCGTAAGCAAAGTTGTAGACCTAATAGAGTCAGCAACTGAGTGAATTTCTATCAACAACATATCAACACTTCCGGTGCTAATTGTTATGGGTGTCTATACTATATATAGAGTGGCGTTTCGGGTTTCATACGGAAAGTATACATATTTGTGGTTATTATGAAATACAGAAGGTGGTGATTGAATAAAAAAAAAACGAAAGGCAGATAATTTTTATTTCCATAGAGTAAAAATCTATAATATACATATGTAAATATAGAACTTGCTTTTTGCTTCTTTGGAATCTCATTATCATCGTCTTTATTGACCCACTAATGTTGCAATAAATGTATTCAAGAAGCCTCACACCATAAATTGAGTCATTTATGTCGCATAATTCAACGTCTATATTCTATGTTTTTGTGACACAGAGTGATTTATATTGACTTTTGAGCTAAATAATGATGACTTCAATATCTTGATATTTATCTAATATATTTCTAAATACATATTTTATGGTAAATATTTGTAAATATGTGCATAAGTTAATATTTTACTTTAAAAAGCATGTCATCTACATTGAAACTGACAGGTAGTCCCCTATTAGCAGCTCTACTAAGTTAAAAAATATTAAAAAAAAATATTTTTTTCTCTCCGAGCAGCTTTCTCGCCTATTTATTGAACGTCCCTTCGTTTATAGTTTTCCCACTTAAACGCCAGCGCTATTAACGAATTCCGCGTTGATTTACACAAATTAACACTGCAATGCGACATTTGTATAAATTCTAGGAATAATTCGGTGCAACAATAATTTTATGTGGCGCGCGCATAACTTAAATCACACACACAGACACCCTTACATACATAGACACTTCCAAGTGATGCATTAAATAAACAAGAATCCATGAAATTCCTTTGCAACAGACCATTTAGCGCTGTGGCATTTGCTGCAACTGAATACTCGACGAGGCGCAACTAACGCACGACGCGACGCGTTGTGGAACAATAGCAACAACAATAACATATTTATACAGACTTTATTTGTGTTGCTTAGAATTAGTATAAACTGTTACTTAATTATGTGTGAGCAAATGCAACAAAGTTTCAAAAGTGTCTTACAGCATCTCTGCATTTCTTTTTTGTTCATGCATGTGTTTGCTGTTGTTTTTGCTGCATGCCACAAGCTGCTAGACAACTGCTACATTGTATTGTTCATGCTAATTTAAGGCCAATGTTTTGTGGACAGTTTGAATTGTTAATGAATTTCGGGGCAAACATGCATATTTTGGACAAAATAATAAAAATTACAAAAACAACAACAAAATATTTTGATGGGTGTGATAATATTGCCTCAGTGTTGCCGGAATGTCAAATACTACGCATTGTAGAGCGACGGAAAGAAAGAAGGAGTAGCCATCAGAGTTGCATGCAGGTTCACTTGCCACAATTCTGCCGCATAACTTGCAACATTCGCTGAGATATTCCTATTTATGTGGGAATCTATTTATAATCGTATAAATATCAGACATTCAGGATCCGAATGTACCATATATTAACTATGCGACGAGTGTGTCATATCTTGAAACCCTGTATTTGCACTTCTTTGCATTTCTTTTTAAAATATATAGATTGTGTTTTATTTCGGGTAAACATTTTTCAGAAGAGGCTAAAACTTTTGACGGACACCAATATGAAGTCTCGAGATTTTCACCTCGACTGTTCAGTTTTCCTTCAACTGGATTAAAACATATTGATCCGATTCTTTTCGGTTCCTGTTTCCGATTTTTCAACTATCCTAGTAAGTATTTCTTCCATAACTGGGGATAAAAGGGAGTTCAAACTCTATATAATATATGACAAGTTCAATTAAAACCTATTTCCTATCTTTGTCTAGGTTTTTTTGTATTTTTGAAAGAAGTCTGAGTGAGTCCTAAAAGTTAGTAGAAATTAATGTTGCGTATTCGCCATACCGATCCTAAAATCATGAAGTTTTGGAAACTACGGATTTATAAACCCTCTCTCAAAAAACTGATGGAATATCAGGAAAGAGAAAATATATTTTTTCATCTTTCGCGACCTATACAGTGTTTATGGCTTTTAAGGTTTTTTCTTTACGCATATCAGGTTCTCGAAGAGCTACCTACAACTATGAAATTTCCCACTTCTCTCACGTCTTCGAATCAATCCAACGTTTACAGCGGATAATAATCATAGGTTTTCCAAAGCTTTTCACATTTTGATGGTTTTAAGTATAATGTTGATCTTATATCAGACAAGACACTATCTCACTATTCTTGTTAACTGCTACTGCTTTACTGAAAACGTGTGAATTGTTCTAGGTTAGGTTGGGTTAGGTTAGAGTGGCTGATCTCCTGTGCCACAAGAGATCTCACTTGGACAGCTAAAGCCAGTCCTTTGTGATGCCGCAAACTCCTGGATGCCCAGGACACTCAAGTAACGACAAAGCGCTTTGAGCCTTTCACGAATTTGTGCAGGCAACTAATTTGTAGTCGGGATACTTCAGCTGGTTCCTTGAAGTTGCTCCTGCCAAGATATTTCCGCCGCAGTCTAGCGAAAGCTGGACAATGAAGGAGAAAGTGTCTCGATGACTCAATCTCTCCTTCTTCCATGCAACTTTGGCAATTTGCATCCGTTAGGATATTTAGCCTCACGGCATGTAACCTCATCGGGCACCCACCTATCATCACGGCCAGCTGATCTAAATTCGCAGAAAATCCTCCAGAGGAAATGTGTCTACGTGCCTTGAGGAAAAAAGTTCAAAATCTGAAGCACTCGAAATAACACAATCAAATAACACCGATACTCACTTCCACTAATCTTTTGCTATTTATCTGGATTAGCTTTAATATGATACATATTTTCTCAAATGAAAATGAAATCAGTAATCGAAATTTTATGTGCTAAAAAATATATTGCTAGTATATTGTTTGTACATGAGGACCATTCATATGAGTTTAGTAGTTACAGAAAATTGTTTACAAAATACAATAAAGATATATTTTCGACTTCAGCAAGTCGAACGGATGTGCGTCCACAAGTCTTCAAGTCTGACTTATGAACAGCAACGCGGCGGCACACTATGCGAACGACGTGCGCAATCGCAAAAGTCATTATTCGTATTGCGTTGACACAAGCGACGCGGCGCGCCATACGCACGATCACCTGCCGGTCGCGCCACCGGTGACATACCGTAATTAACCGCTGCTATAGCTTGAACTGGCGACGAGCAGCGTATAGGTGAGGGTGTACGCTGAGCACCACGTGGGCATGGTATGCTATCGCCCGAACTGTAACCGTACTGTGGACTCGTGTTACGTCCGATTGGTGGACAAGATTTGCTACGATTTGGTAAGGGTATGGAGTAGGTACGTGCCGCCGCACGCACCATACTCTTGTTGTCGCTAAACAGATCGTAGGACACACTCTGTGTCGCTTCGGACATTCCCATACCCGAGAGTGTCATCCAATAATCGGTATAGTTGCGAAAGTACGGTGGTTGGCCAGTGCGTGGGCAGTTCTTAGGTGTGGATGCCATTACGGGATTCGGACAGAAACTCGGCGTTGCACCGGCACCACCCGAACGGGGGCACACATTGAATGTGACATTACCGCGTGGTATTGTGACGTTGAAGGTGCGATTGTCGCCACGCGTCGCGTTAAACATTGCATTTGGGCACGCCGCTTGTGTGGTGGTATGAGCGCGCGGTAAATTAAAGGTAGCGTTCAGCGCGCAACGCGGTACAGTGTAGGTGGCATTTGGTGACAGACGCGATACATTGAAGGTGGCATTTGTAGGAGAATGCGGTACATTGAATGTAGCGTTCGGAGCACAACGGGGTACATTGAATGTAGCATTCGGCGGGCAACGCGACGCATTGTAAGTGGCATTCGGTGCGCAACGCGGTACATTATAGGTGGCGTTTGGCGCGAAACGCGGCACATTATAGGTAGTATTTGCTCCACAACGCGGTACATTGTAAGTAGCATTCAGCGCGCAACTCCCCACATTGTAAGTTGCATTCCCGGCTTGCGGTCTACATGCATCATATGTTGCATTTGCACCACGCGGTACACTGTAAGTGGTATTCCTTGGCGGACATGCATTGCTGTAGACGTCGTTCGGCATCGTATAGGTGGCATTACGAGGCGCGCAGGCGTTGTATGTTGCATTCGGCGCGCCACCGCGCTCTATACTTCTACTCGCGTTCCGTTTGGGGCACGTACTAAACGTGGCTTTTGATACATTCATATTGTGAGTGGCGTTTAATGCCCGCGACTGTCTGCCACTGCTTTGCGGCGATCTCGCACAACTGATCGGCGTGGCCGTAAATGTGGAGGGAAAATCTGGCGGCGTACATTGTGAGTCGTCGGGATGCATTTCATACATCGTCGAGCACATATTCGGCACACGTGGCGACTCAAAACCGCCGAATGTTGACGTTGCATAACTACTAGAACCACCGGTGTCCGAGTATGGGCATGACTCGGCACTACTATCCATGTACGCTTGACTCTGCCCGTACATTGATTCGATTTCGCTGGCAGCTCTGCATAGAATATCCCAAACTGTGCGTCGGTTCGGTGCAGCCTGTGGTCCTCCGCCTCTCAAACGTTCTTTATGTTGCTCTTCGAGCAAGAAACGTTTCATCTGCGACAACATCTCCCATTTGGCAAATTGGCTTTGTCGCTGCTCCTCGTAAAGATCCTCTTGCTGTGCACGTTCCAGATGATACTCGAGTTCGTGTTTGGAGAGCGTAAACAGCTCCGACGGCGTTAGTTTCAGTTTGCGCGCCCAAAAGAGTATTTCCTTTTTGGTTAACTCCGAGAGATCGTCATCTTGCAGCGGGTTCGGGTTTTTCGTATTCGTTGCAGCAGTAGCGGTGGATCTCATGATCGGCCTCCGTCAAATGAGCAGCAGAATTTTGTCAGTTCTCCAAATTCTGTTTTTTTTTGGTGGATTTGCTGTTTTATTAACTGCAAATTTGCTTGTTTTGTGCTATACTTGAAATTTGGATGATAAGTCTGTCAGTCGTTTGGTGAGTGACTTCTGGCATATGTGTTGTTGTGTTGGCAAAATAAAAACAAAATTGAAGAAGAAAAATGAAAAAAATATCTAGTGTTCACAAGCAACAAAAAATTGTTCGAAATACGGGGAAATATTGGAAATCTGTGTATCATTTTCTAAAACAAAAGCAATGACTCAGTGACTTAGGCATTCGTGAGCGCAGTAGAAATTTGTTAAACGTTATGGTCGAATAAGTGTAGAAAACTTAATTAACTTGTTGCCGCAACGGACAGTTGCAACAGAAAACAGCGGCAATGACAATGACTACTGACAGCACTTCGTTGTAATATACGGGTACAGGGTGCTCCGTAATGGGATTTATTTTATAATATTTTGTTATTTAGATTTCACTCGCTGGAAATATTGGCAGAAAGCCTATGACACAGCCCTGGTGACAAAATGAAAAGGCTTTGTGTTTGAAAAGTAGTATTTCCTCGTTGCTCGAGATCCAAACGCCACAGTAATCGGTAGTGTTCGACGTTTCTCATCTATATCGGTACTTAGTTTGGACCTAAAATAAGCTTGAAACGAATAAAGATTTAGAAAATCTATTTCTTTTGATAAAATTTCTTTCTAGGAACTATAGGCAAGCTAAATTATAGTATTTGGAGATCGAAAAATTTATTTGCATTTGTTGAGAATGTATGGCCTATTTTTATATAGAAATACTACTGAATTCTCAATTTTCATTTGTGGTGAGCAGTACAGAGACTATAATAAACCATCTTTCGGGGTTAAAATAAATAAGTTTGTACCGTGTCAAAACCTAGCTCTTGTGTGTTAAATTTTGTAACCCTGCCTAAACTGAACCTCCATTAGGACCTTCAAACTTCTCTCCGTACAGAAGAGAAACGATTACCGCTTCAGACCTTTAAGACAAATATCGATGAGATAGACTCAGAACTGGCACTAAAAGCTTTTTGTGGAGACCCGAATAAGTCCGAAGAAGATACGATTACTGAATCAGACTATTAAGATGAATATCGAAGAAGCAATGCGTGATATATCTCTAAGGTGATCGCGGAGAAGTTCAAAGAATTGAAACTTTTTGCTAAACTTGGGAAGAAACCACTTTGTGGATCACCCTTTACTTATTTCAATGTATACATATTATATGTATAAGTGCAACTTTGCAACTTCTTGCGCATTGGCGGCAACATTTATTGCTTGAATTTAATTATGATTGCAATTGGCTGGCGAAAAATGGTCAATGGGTAAGAGTCATGGACAAGTTCATGGCCACAAAATGTTTGCATTGGCGCGCGCAATGCTTTATGCATTCACTACTCATTGTTGTTGTTGTTGCTTGTTATTGTTATTGCTAACCATTACAGTTGCTGTTGTAATTGCTGTTGCAACCACTCTACCGTAGTCCACTCTACGCCTGTTAGCGCTGTTGTTGTGCTGCTGCTTGCCACAGCTGCCGTTTGCTGCTGTCTTTATAAATCGTAAATTGTAAACATCATCGCTTGTTGTTGCTTTAATTAACCATTTATAATTTACAAGACCAAATGCCAAATGTATGTATGTATGTATGGGGAAGGTGCTGCCGCTTGCTATAAATATTCAATAGGCCTCAAAGGCAGCGACCGATTGTAGCGTGGCATTGTTTACGATTTCACATTTTTCTATTTCAAATTTCCTTTCGATTTTTTGCTTTTGCTTTCGTTTCATTATTGACATTGTAATTTTGACAGCTAACTTGATTGGTTATTTTGTAAATAAATCAAATCGCACGTGACTCAATTTATGCAATTTGTAATCGATTTTTGGGATTATTTGAAGTATACATTTATAGATTGGATTGTGGAAGAGGCGTTAGTTGGTGAGTGAGGCGTTAATATTTTTACGGTTTTTTAATTAATTACAATATTTTTAAATTACTTGAAAATATAAACTCGTTGAATTCAAGTTATCTCCAAACTCATTCCAATCATCGAATTGGAGAGTGATCTTAGAACTGAAATTGCCTGAGATTCAGTATTAAGTATTGGATGTTATTAAAGACTCGGTTTGACTTAAAGTCTGGGAATATCGCTCGATTATAGTACAGTCCGTAGATTATGAAATTAATAATATAGACATAAGTCAGATTGTATATCAACCCGATACAACCAGTCTCTTATAGAGTCGTTGACCTTTGTCATAGAGTAATACTAGTCCTAGCGTCACCTTCTCTACACTTTCATGGTAAGAACCATTAATTTAATTATTTCACTTTGGTAACCTTATTTGACAACCTTATAAGAGAGCTGTGTTCTCTACGAGTACAAGTTTTGGATGAACATCCACAAAAATTTGGATTGGCATTGCCCAAAATCAACGCAATTATATTAAGCTATCCATTTGCTATATATAGTAACATATATGTTACTTGCAATAATATCTTCTTTCACTTACCGACTGAGCTGATGACATAAGTCGCCGGTGGTTTCAGCACGCTGCGCGCATAGGCGCCGCGTAGCACTTCCAGTGCGCACGGTTCGGCTGTCACCAGTAGCATGCCGGGCGCCACATGACCCGCATATTTGAGTGCACGTGTTGCGGCGGTTAGTGGTGCATTCCACCAACATTGCGCATTGGCGGCGAGAAAATTCTGAAAAGAAATGCAAGAATGAATTGTTAGTATTATTTTTGTAGGGGAGAACTGAAGTTAATATATGAGATGTATAAGTTGAATACGAAGCTTGTAAAAGCTCAAAGAGCTGTTTAGTTAAATATTTGGACGATTTCTTTAACAACTTGAGATTTCCAGAATGTCAAGTTCGTTAAAGTTGGAACAGGACGAGCGACGTCTTAAGTTAGTTTTTGTAAATATACCATCACTATATCGGCTCTCTAGAGAATGTTGAGATCAAATCATTGAATCTTTATTATGAACTGTTTACAATTTCGGTCAGAGGAAAATTCTCTATAGTTTCTCTATACTTTTAATACTCTTCTTTAGCGGTTCATACAGAACCAACTATGTGGACCTATGCAATTGGTTTTGTACAGAGTTTCGGTCCAGTTTCTCCGAAATATTTGTATATCTCGTCTAAGAACATGTATGTGTTTTTATTCAGGAGGCTTTATCGATTTTAGTCAGAGGTAGGTGAAATTTGAGGGTCTCTTTTTATCTTTTTTACCCCGTTTGGGGATTTTACACTTCCTTCCAAGTATAATCATTGGTATATGACTTCATCTAAACTCCGAATCCGAGTTACTAAGAATGAGTTACTGTCTGTGGATGAAGATGAGATTGAAAACAGACTTTTTGATTATTTTAGCAAGTTGATCTAGTAAAATGATCGTCTCTAGGACTTCCTAGAGAGTTCCTTATGAGAATTTGATAAAATTGTATCTATTTTTATGACAGAAAACTTTTGCATGTATTTTTGAGGTCTCCACATGAGCATGAGCAACAAGTACGAAATACGACAGTCAATAGGAAAACTTTGCAGAAGGTTATTGCCTCACAAGCATTTAATGGTAATAAGCTTATAGCAAACCCAGTTATTGAGTGTAAATGTGAAGTGTTTCTAAGTAATAGACGCTAACGACCGCATACGTTTAGTTTGAATGCCAGATCAGCACTTTCCTTCGTATCATTAAAGTGTAAAAGGGTAAAGAGTGCACCACTTTTGGCTGCACCAAAAAGCAATTGTTACCCCAAGGGCTAAATGAATGTGACCCTGCAACACTTTTGGAAACACCTTTTGATAACCCTAAATTATACGATTCACACCTACAGCGGTGGGCAGTGTGAGCGCACACAAAGAGCGGAAATGCTTGATGGATGGAAAGTGACACCTGAAGGCTTGCAGTGAAAATGACAGGACACGCCCATTTAATAGCACAATGGCGCGAATAATACTAGGGATACAAGTGGCAAGACTCACTGACAACACAGACACACAAATTGACAATTATACCGGTAAGCGACAGCTACCTTTTTGCCACCACAACTACGATGACTGTGTTTGTTGTTGCACGTGTTGCCAAAGGTCGACCGCGTACAATTGTGGACTCCGCAGTTGCAATGATTTAATGCGAAATTTCTTTATTCCTATCAAGCAGTCAATCGAAATGAAATGGTGGCAGGCTGGTGGAAATGTGGCAGAAAAAGTGGTAGCTGCAACATGCCATTGGGGCTCGGTGTGTCTGCTGCGCGCCTGTCACAATCAGCGTGCGATAAATCGCCATTGCCACTGATAAATCATCGATGCCACATGATTGTGGCGCTGCGCGGTGCCTGTGTCAAATGCAAAATTTTTCACTTTTCTGCTTTTCTCTGCTACTTGACGCCTTGCTTTGGTCGGTCGGTTGTTAATTTTCGGTGTGGCTGCAAAGCAAGCACCATCGGCCGTCGACAGTCGCATTATTTAATAGCAACACTTAGCAGCGCATTAACTGCAAGTAATCGCTGGCCATTCGGCTGGCAGCGTTGAATGTTGCACGTTGCCACCGCTTCTTGATGTGTGATTTGGCTGCTGTTTTGCAAATTTATTTACACGCTTTATTGTTGTTGTTGTTGCTGCTGTTTTTCTCATTCGGCTTTGTAATTTGTATGCGGTTTTTTGTTTTTTTTTTGGTGTGGCATTAGTTGCATGGTGTTTAGTCTTTAGCGCTTAATGTGCCACAACAACGCGCAATACTGCAAACGTTTGTAACAACAACAACAACAACAGTGTGTCGGCAATCAGTTTCATACACTCATTGCATTGAGTATTTAATAATGTTGCACGTTGCATTCATTTAAGCGCGCGTTGCATGCAAAATTACTCGGCTGCCTTTGCTTTTGCCGCTGCCACAGACAACACTAAGTGTTGTTGCGCTTAATTTATGATAGCAGCACATAAATAACATTTTATTATCTGCTGCCATTAAAGGTTGCGCGCGCTAATTACAACAGCGTGTGTGCAACATACAATGAACCGCCTTGTGGCGCGCCTGGTCCACGCTGTGGCATAGTGGTTATGTTACATCCACCGCTGTACTAGGAAACATGTGACTAGAACACATTTTGCTTAGTCATGTAATCGAGTATGGTAATTAGTGCTTCCAATGGCTGATCGCATGTAATTGAGTCTGATATTCCTGTTTTAGGCGGGGTTCTTGGTTGACTATGGGTAGGGTTATACGAGTATATGATTTATAAACTTGATATTAATATTTAAAAATACAGGAGATTAGTGCGAGAAATATGAGAAAAGCTTGTCAAAAACAAGCAAAAATTCTCTTGGACATCGAGGTTTCCGTTTCTTGGAATATTACCAGGAGACGAACTGAGATCGGACTAGGTTAGGTTAGGTACGAAAACTGTTTCCTTAAAAAGGGAAACCCACTTAGACTATCAAGAGCAGTCCTTTGTGATGCCATAAAATCGACAAAGCGCTTAGAACCTACCACAAATTCTACCAAAAAAGTGAGATCCAATGATTTTTCGTCTAGATCTCGCAAAGGCGGGGCATTCCAAAAAGAAATGCTGGGAGGATTCTGCCTCATCTTCTTCTTAGCAGCTTCTGCAGCTAGCATCGTGTAACTAATGAACTGGGAATCCTTTACCAGCCTGGAGCGCACAGTCATTGCGCTTAAGGCTAATATTGCCGCCCTATTATCAGAGTGGATCGTCACCTCTCTGAAAACTGCTTCTGTGAGTTGCACACTCACTAGCTTTTTAGCTAGTGAAGTCTTTTCAAACGCCTCCCACCACACGTGAATGCCGTAGAATATTATAGGCTTGACTATTGTTCCATATAGCCAAAGAACTACTTTTGGTGAGAGGCCCCATCTACTACCAATGGCTCCTCCAACACAATACGGGGCAACCGATGCCTTTTTTGCTCTTTCCGCAATGTTGGCTTTCCAAGAAAGTTTCCTGTCCAAGACAAGAGATCGAACTAAGGGAGCCGAAAGTTTTCATATCAAGAATTTACTTCTAGGTCCGATAATGTCTATTGAGATCCCAGTGATGTTTTAATAAAACCCTTTTTATGTTTATAAATTTTAATATAACAGTGGTTGAATCGAAAAGACGATCCCCGACTCGAGAATTAAATAAGCATGAGATGTACATAACTTTGTTGTACTGAGTAATACTAGGTTTCGGCAGGCCGGTATATAAAAGAAGCTTAAACTGTTCTTAACCTGATGTTTGACTTTCCAAGCATTTAGTAATTCCATAGGGTTTTAAATAGACATTTTTTTATGGAGAAAAAGTGATTTTTGTTCCAAATAATGATTTTAAATAGGGACTTTGATAATTCAATAACATTATTGTAGAATCCCTACAAAGTGATTAAGTTACGTACTTGGATAGCTAAAAGCGTCGGTCCTGAGTATGGTTCCCAAAGAGGACCCTTATGTATCACTGAGGATATACATAGCTACCGAGATGTTTCCACCACAGTCTTGCGAACGGTGAACATTAGAGGAGGAGTCTCCTACAAAGTGGAGGCGAAAACAGTCTCATATCGTTGGATTCTACTTCTTTTGAACGTGCTTCAAAAAAAGGCTCGTGTGTAATAGTGTAGAAACCGCTAAGGCCATTTGTAAAGCGGTAGACCAGAATTACACAAAACACCTACTGTCACTCGATAGAAGGGACTGTATTAGTTTGATGGGAATACTCATTGGCCACTGTCGGGTCGCGGCACACGGCTATAAAATGGGACTTAAGGAATGAGATGACTGCAGGAAATGCCAGGCGCAAGGTGCTAGAGAAACAATGAAGCATCTCTTGTGCACTTGCCCTTCATTGTCAAGACAACATCTTCGCCATTTGGGGGCCTCACAATATGAGGAGTACTTAGAGTGGCTAATATTCCGTAAATGGAGACCGAACCATTCTTGATCTCAGTCAATATTTTATTGATTAGTTGTCTTTAACTTCCAGGAAATTTTTTTTTACAAGACTAGTTAAGGACTTTAAGCATTTGTTAAGATCTTATTAGCTTATTTTTCAAGGGCAGTGTGTTCATATACCGCATTTAACTTAACATGGCTCATTTGACATTGTAAATACATATTTCGTAAAGATCGTATGTATTGTAACAGACCTTCACAAAAATGAATCTTTTAATTTTTTATAGAATTATACTTCGACATTACATTTACCAATGTACTCTAGTACAAACTATCGTACATTCATATAAGGTATTGTTGCTATGTTATAGCGTTTAATTCAGCTGACAAGGGCTTTTGACTCGCTGAATTTATGAACCGTAACGCCATATATTACACGTACAGCTGTTTGTCATCAACCGTTCACATGGGAGACGCACGCAAAATACGGGTGCCCATGTAGCAACATGTGTCTACCAGTACGCGTATACATAGACATGTCGCTACTCAATCATCGGTGCCAAACAAGATCGGCCAAGCTACCGCAGCACCCGCAAACGTGGCAGACAAAGCGTGCGAATATGGCGAAACCGTTGTCTCTGTGGCGCTACTTTGCTGCCCCAATGAGTTGCTTGTTGGCTGCAAGATTGATGGTTCGGTGGTGTGTCGAATGCAGCGAGTGACTTGAAAATGTATAAAACAATGTCAAAGCGACATGTTAAGGACGTTATTGGCGCCAGTCTTGGGTTTTGCTCTTCGCTACAGCGATCGTTCAATGCTACGAATTACAGTTATACAAATTGTCATTGGAGGCGAAGTAGGGAAAATTTAAAAAATTTAAAAATTAAAACTGTCGATCGTAATATGATTTATTCTTGAAGACAGAGCTGATTTTAGTTACTCGAGATCTTTGATACAGAAAAAGTCGATTATTAGTTATTCGTACTTTAAACTTAGATTTTCTGAAATTATAACCTCAAAAATGCTGAAAATAAATTCATATTTTTTTACAAGCTAGTCACTTGAAATTTCTAGATACATATGTATTTTGGTATGTAAACATATATATTTTCTCAGTAATGTCTTCATAGCGAGTCTGGTATGCGTGCCTATTAATTTGCTAGTCAAAGTGTTGGCACACCCGGTCATTAAATATATTTTATTTTGCTGTCTAGTGTGTTTCGCATCATTTGGACTTTTTCCTCCAACAAACAAAAGCAACAATAACATCAGAAGCATTCACAATAAATGAGCTGTCGTGTTTTGCTAGTGTGTTCATTTGTTGTGACTCAAATTATTGACAACATGATGTCCATGTGTCTATGGCAACAAACCCTGTAGGAAATATATTGAGAAACATAATTTTGAAAAAAAAAAAATAAATTTTATAGAGTGGGAGAGTGTAGTTCAAAGGAGAAAATTTATTTTTAATGTTGAAGAAATGGTTTTCAAATTTCCATATACCCTGTAGGAAATAATTAAAAAATCTAAATTTTGAAAAAAGTCTGTATTTCAGAGGATGAAAAAAATCCTTCTTAATTTTGAAAATTGTTTTTACTTTTTAAAAATTCAAAATACCCTGTAATTTGAGAAAAAAAAGTATTTTGAAAATAATTCTTATTAAATGAGAAAAGGTATTCTTAACTTAAAATGATGTATTTTATGTATTCATATATACCCTGTAGGAAGTAATTAAAAACAAGTAAGGAAGGGCTAAGTTCGGGTGTCACCGAACATTTTATACTCGCGCAATTTATTTATTTAATTTTATTAATATGTATAACAAACAATTTAACTCACATATATAAGGTATAAAGTCCATTAAAGGTTTGAAAACCCTAATATTAAGTATATGAAGATAGGGGGAAGTTATGACCCGATTTCATTAATTTTTGGCACGAAGACAAATATTTCCTATGAATTTCTTCAAATTTATTTTGAAGAAATGGTTTTAAAATTTCCATATACCCTGTAGGAAGCTAAGAAAATATTATAAAACGAATTTCATTGAAATTAGTCGAGTATGGTTTTTGACCCATAAGTGGGCGGAACCACTCCCATTTAAAATTTTGTGTTCAGCTCTTCTGTACCATCTTTATAATGTAATTTAAGGTTTCTGGTGTTTTTTTTTACTGGATTTTTACCGAATTTAAGAATTTTTAGTAGTTTTCAACATAACCTTTGTATGGGAGGTGGCGGTGATTATAATCTGAGTACCTCTATTTTTGGACTGTATAAGCTAGTACCTAAAAGAAACGACTTTAGAAAGTTTCCTTGATATAGCTTAGTAGTTTACGAGATATGTACAAAAAACATAATAGGGGCGGGACCAAGCCCACAAAAAATAGATCCACATACGCCCCTTCATAGTGCGATCCCTCA
Organism: Zeugodacus tau; assembly: GCA_031772095.1. Classification (NCBI taxonomy): domain Eukaryota; kingdom Metazoa; phylum Arthropoda; class Insecta; order Diptera; family Tephritidae; genus Zeugodacus; species Zeugodacus tau. Next base: position 58,732,797 of record CM062653.1, on the reverse strand, counting down.
TACCAAATTTCACTTCAATAGCTTAATTTATGGCTTAGTTATAGCTCTTTATATGTTTTCGATTTTCGCCATTTTGTGGGCGTGGCAATGAACCGATTTCGCCCAATACCAACCTCCTCAGAGTGCTAAGGAATATGTGTTCCAAGTTTCATTAAGATATCTCAATTTTTACTCAAGTTATCGCTTGCACGAACAGACTGACGGACGGACAGACACCCGGATTTCAACTCCACTCGTCATCCTGATCATTTATACTTGTATATATAACCCCATATCTAACTCTTTTATTTCTGGGTGACACAAACAAGCGTTATGTGAACAAAACTATAATACTCTCTTTAGCAACATTGTTGCGAGGGTATAAAAATATTTTGTTTATCTAAAATTTTCCTACCGACCCTCCATTTGCGCGATTACATGTGTCTCTATTTTTTTTTACAAATATACCATGATCATCAAAGCTACGGGCATGGCAAGTAGTAACACATTGTTATTGTTATTTATTTGTTATTGTTCTTGTATTTGTTGTATTTGTTGGCTTGTCTTTGAGAGACTTTGAGTAGAAATGTCAGAATGTGTGCAGAATTCTTGGAGTTTTTCGCAATGTTGGACCGCTGACTGTGATTGTTTGCTGTTTCTACGCTCCGCTTCCGCCATTGGCGCTTGTTACGCCAGCGGGTGTTGCCACATTTGCTGTGTGCGCGCCATTATGAATGCGGAAAAACTTAATAACAAGGAAGAGGCCAGAATAAGAAAAGTAAAAACTGATTGATTTATTGCACGCTGTGAAGGTTGGAATGCATTAGAATGGCATTTGTTTTGGAAGCGAATGCCGTGAAGGTCATGTAAGAGGTCAAGGGTTATTGGCTTTATGCGCAAGCAAGAATGCGGTCATTATGGTGTTTGTTCGTCAAAGTGGTAGAATAATCGCTATGCGTGTGCATGCTTAAATTAACAGCGATTCATTTACGGTTAAACGCTATCGGACACAAAGCGTGGGTCCACCTCATGCTCGTAATAAATCAAGAATTATGACAACTTCAAGGCATCTCTTGTATATTTGGTTGCATTCTTTGGCAGTCAAAAAGCCTACAAATTGCTTTTGATATGATTTCTATGTATTTATGTATATTTGGTGTGTCTGTATGTATTTAGTCATTTATAGTTAGCGGCTTGCTGGCTATAATCAATCAGTCAATTAATCGCAAATGATATAATGACATTTCCTGCTACCGAAGATTAATGTGGCACAAATGAGTGTATGTCAGTACACAGTACCTTGCAGCAAAGTGCTCCAGCCAATGTGTCAGTAACAGCTTTAGGGAGCAATAACTCATTTATATTGCATATATGACTGTTATTGCTATAACTTTTCTGCTTGTGACAGCATTCTGTGTTTCAATTTCCGGCAGCAAATTGTCAAATTCATCATAATTAAAAATGAGTGCATTGCAATTGTTGCATTGGTGAATTGCCTATTCATACATACATACATATGTATATGAGAGTCCATGAGTAAAGAAATTGTGAATGAATCTATAGAACAGCCTAACTCAAAACTTAAGAATTTGTGGAGTAAAATATGAGGAGTTTTCTATTAAACTGGTCGAATTTTCCAATCTGAGGCATACCAACTTTTTATGTAATGGTATTTTCCATTCTTGAGGAACCCTGAATCGAACAAGAAACTGGTATAAATTAAGTAAACTGGTATAATCAAATCGTGCTGGAAGCGTAAGCGATTATACCATTGTATTGAGGTACTTTTAATTTTGTATACCTCTTTTGTTTTATTTCTATTATTGAATACAAATCTATAAATGCATTGTTGACTTTAATTATAAATTTTTGTTAAAAGAGGAATGCTCAAACATACGATAACGAGCGAATCGAAGATAAAAATTACCAAGTTACTCTCATATTACTCCATTATCATTTTCTAAATATTAGACTACGATTTTTTCCGAAGTTTAATGCCTTCTAAAATGCTCGAACAATATTGAATTCTCGTTATCCCACACTCTGTATGTTCAGGAAATTATAAACTAGGAAAGTAGTTCGATATATAATAAAATCTATCGGGTGATCCAAGTAGAGGTACTTTTTTCAATAGCCTTTTTTTTGACAGATCACGCGTGAGGCGTGTCAAGCTGTCATGTTATTTTCGTTCAGTATTGTTTGGCATTTCATCATGGAAAGACTTACACCTGAACAACGTTTTAAAATTGTTCATCTTTGGTGCGAAAGATCAGGTTCTATAAATATCATCCATCATCATCATCCATCTTGAGACCCAGCCTTCATTATTGCATAATATTCGACCGAATGGACCACGTCCAACGCGCAGTGAAAAAAATATAATAACCGTAGCTGAGAATCGACACGAAGACCGTGGAAAGTATCACGCTATGATAACCCACTACTTTATTGCTGAAATTGAAGCTCGTGATCTTGGCGAAACTTGGTGTCAACAAGACGGCGCCGCTTCCCACACATCGCATCAATCAATGGATTTATTTAGCGAACACTTCGGTGAGCAGATAATTGCACGTTTTGGGACGGTCTATTGGCCACCAAGATCATGTGGTATCACTCCGTTAGACTTTTCCTGTGGGAGTATATGAAAAGTCTAAAATCTATGCGGGCAACCCTCCATCGATTCAGGCCTTGGAGCAAAACACTAACATGCCACTTGCTAGTCGAAATGCTCGAACGAGTCATCGAAAATTGGTCTCAATGGATATATCATCTGAGACATAGCCGCGGAAAGAGATAACCTTTAAAATGTGAAAGCCAAAGAAAATTCTTTCGAATGATAATTTATCTTAAAAAAAATAGGGAAACTCGAATTGGATCACTCTTTATTTTTTTTACAGACTTATTGACGATGTGCGGAAGGGCTTTACTTGAGAACGTGACTTACCTTGAGAACGTGAAATTGAAATTCTAAAGGATTATAAAATAAGCTATGAGCTAATAAAATAAACTTTTTGGGTGTAAACTCAAATTTTCTCAGCATAGTTTTAGGCGCTGAAGCTTTTACACCATAATTTGATAAACTACCCGATTATAGCTTACTACAATTTCTGCTCTGGCAAAGCATTCATAGTAGTGAAAGAGGTCCACTATATTCTCAGCAATTAACTATTAAATTGGAGTTGCCACTAGGTCAACTTTCATAAATTTTAGATTAATTTTGATCGATCTCGAAGCAAGCTAAAGAAAGCTGGTCTTAATTGGCCAGTGCTTTCTTTAAGAAATGAAAATTGTATAGGCTAAAGTAAAGCATACATAATATGTGAAGAAGTTGCTGGAACAGCTATTTGGACTTATAACATTTTATGAATTAACATGCACTAATATTTATTGAAAAATATTCAGAAAAACATACATTTCACAAAATGACCGCCTAACCGAGTTCTCTAAGTGAAATTGCACTATAATATTTACCTTTGGTGGCCAAGAGCAATGCTAATCACTTAGATGCCAGCAAATATGAAATTTCGTCAGCTAAAATCTATGCCAGCGATGCCAATTTGAAGCAGTAAACACACACACATACAAATAAATAGAAAATTGCACGTTTCAAAGGACATGTACGCTGTAATATTAGCTAAAGCGTGCATGCAACACACACATACACAGAAACATACATAAATACTAAGCTAAGTTGGAGCTCAAGGGCTTTGCAACGTACTATAATCCAACGCCTGGGACGGACTGGCATCAAAGCCATCTAAGTAAACTGTTGAGCTGTGCAATCAATGACTCGTTGTTGCATGCAACACGAGCAAACAAATGAGCAGTCAGTTCGAGGTCATGCAGTTAAGCTTATACCTTCGACACATATTCGTCGCCATTAGATTGATGTATGGATGTGCCGGACGGACTGACCGTAGCAGACCAAATCATATGCGGCGGGCACTTGAAATTTGTTCTTGCACTTCGTCTGCATGTGTGTGTGTTTGGAAGCACATTTCGTGTTGCACGAAACTCTGCAGCGTTTGTGGGTCAATTTGCCCCACGTCATATGCAACTGTCAGCGGGTCGCCGCGCTGAAAGTCAAGGAAAATCATCAAAGTTTGCCATTTTATTAAATGCTTAATGATAGCGCACATTCGTAGCGTGTTGCCCGAATCCGGTATAATGTGTGTTGCATGTGGCACATATTGATCATACGCTTTGCTATTTTGAGGGCAACATGCGATGCAGCTAGTCTAGCGTGGATTTATCGTGAGAAAAATTGTGGTGCTTGGCATGAGTCATAATCTTTGTTGGTTATTGATTTAGGTTTTGGGGAAATATTTGTTGTATTTTCGAATATATTTAATATTTATAAATCGAGGTAAACATTAAATTTATTGTGATTGCTTTACTCATTGATCTAATGCAAGCCAAATTGATTGAGCAGCAAATTGGTGTTAAAATAATAATTTTCTTCTGTCAGACCATTAAACGTGAATTATCTCTTCTCTTTTTTTAGTTTACTAACTAGCTCTCTTTAGCCCTCTCGCCTCTAATTCCACTAAATAATTAAAATTTCAAAGTTTTAGAATTAATCAAATATCGGTGAATTTGTATTTTCGACTAATCAGGATATCTCTAAGCGGATCATTTGGCACAACCAGTCTTTCTAGGTGTGTCTTAAGCCTTTTGAAATAGTTATTGTTAAACCAGTACACGGTTGATCAAAAATCGATTGAAATAATTCCAAAATATCTCCATTAAGTCGTCAGTATTGAGACTTCTGTTGTCAATGCTGAGACAATTAGCTAATTTAGTCAATTAAAGAATTTTATGGAATGTATGTTAATGAACTTAGTTAAAGAGCTGTCTTTAACACTCATTATTAAATTTTAATTAAATTTTCAATTGTGAAATTATATCGGGCTTTCAACTAAGACTAATTGAACTCAATTGACGATACACCATTTTAAATCTTAATTGATATTAAAATAAAATAAGTGGGTTTCCTTTTCACGCAAATTTCGTATACAACTTTTGTTTATTCTTAACAAAATTTAATATTAAGTAGCTGCTAATTTATAAAATTAATTAAGATTAATTCAACTAATTGTATTAGGCTTCATTTCAGTTTTTTCTCCATTTTCAATATATATCATAGAATTTAGGCATAGAAAAAAAATGTATAAGATTTTAAATTCAAGTAATATATTTGTCTAATTAATTTAGTTAATTAATTTTTGGGTAAATATTATTATAGTCGAATCAATTAGAGCCTTCAGTTGTTAGACTAGACGTTTCAAATAACCGTTTAGTTGAGTCTATTATAAAAGCTCAATATCATACATAGTTAATTTGCTAATTGAGTCGATTATGGAAAAATTAATTAATAAATTAATTAGTGATATCATTGGAAAAGGTAAAATAAAATAATTTTACACTATATATAGAGACTTGTGGATTCATTAGTTGATTTAATTTCGGTCTTTAGATGAAAAGTTCTACTAAAAGTTCTAATAGCGTTTTTAGACAGGAGCTATGTATTTAAACAATTTACCGGCCTCTGCTCGATTTAAACGCTTATTAAGATCGACTTACCATACAAAATAAAATCTCCATTTATATTAAATTGAATTTAAATCGTCTTGAAAATCAAATGCAACTCGGCGACAAAGACGTACGATATACGTTCTTTGTCTGTGATTGGCTGAATTTTTTGATAAAAAAAGTTGCGGTAGATGTCACTGCTAAAAATATTAATCAGCTGATGAAGCTAACCAATTTCTTATAAAAAGCAAAAACAAAAATGTGTAACAGCTGATCGGTTATCGAGTAGCCGGCGGTATAAAAGGCAAAAGGGTTTCTCAATAAAAATTTTAATTGCGCTCAATTAATTTGGCTGTCTAAAAACGCTATAAGGAAACAGAGTAGATGAAAAATGAACATTGGTAGTACTAACTAAAATATAGTCGGCCAAAAGAAGGTTTAAGATGGGGGCTCAAAGGTTTTAGCTCTCGGTAAAAGTTGACTGATGAGTACATGCAATGAATGTATGTATTATTTTAAATCTTGACAAGCTCTTCCACTCTCTCTCTCTCTCTATCTTTGTTTCCCTATTGAGTTTATTGATGCAATTATTAGTAACTTAACAATGGATGCCATAACTATCTCTGCTTGTATCTATATTAACCTTATTTGAATCTTTTACAATATTTAAGTCTCTAGACTCAATTATGTCTTTAAACAGAACCGTTATATACATATTAATAATAAAATGATCTCCATAAGTCCGCAAATATCGTGACTGATCATATTAGGCGTTGCTTCACTATTATTTTTCTATATATGACGATCATTTGTATTTCATTCAAAGAAAGTGTGAGATATGAATTTTGGCGAAAATGATATTTACCTCATTAAATTTCACAAACACACACAACATTTGCTAATTGAAAGCGACATTTGTGCGGCGTGCATTTCACTAAAGTCCTAATTACAACGGTGTACTTTGCATTTTTCACACGCCAACATGAATGACAGTCAACAACTCGATATGGGACAACGCGCAACAACAACCACAACAGCTGTCAATAAAGTCAACGATCAATGCGGTTTGACTTACCAATAATGGCAATGCGAATTCAGGCAGCTAGATGGCAAGCGAAATATGCGTTGCAACTGCAACTGCAACTGCCACCGACTATGTGGCAAGTTAAATGAGCATCATTTAGGAATGTGCGTTCACCTTAAAGAGTACAACGGAAAATGAGATAAATAAATAAACGCTAAAATGCGGTATTGACTAAGTAAAGCAGCCAACACACACACGCAAGTCAGCGTGCAACAATGGCGGCAAATGTAACTTAGCCGCAGTGGGAGCCGTGCATTTAATGGACATTTTCACTTTTCAACGTTGAGTGTAGTAACATTGAAATGGAAAGCGAACCCATATTTACATCACTTTTCGAGGAATATTATTATTATTGTTGTTGTTGTTATTTTTGTTATTTTTGTTTTTCATGTTGTTGTTGTTTATTTATTTATTATTGAGCGCTGTCGGTTGTTTTTACCGGCGCACTAATGAACCTAAGCGGCAAAAGTGTCACATCATACAAAAAAAACGCAAAGCAATAACAACAACAACAGCAACAATAATAACAACAGTGAAAAATAAAATTTGTTTTTGTATGTGTGTGTTTGCAACAAATAGCATCGATATTTCATAAATAGATGGCTGAGACGAGCGACGATCGCAAAGTGTGGTCATCATGCCACATGTGAGGCAAGCAGCATAGAGACGCTTTGGCAGCAACACACCTACAAATATACATGTTGCATTCGTGTATGTATGTATGTATGTATAACAGTTTTTCCGCTTTTTAGCACCGTAAAATATATTATATACCTAAGTGCCTGCGATCGGTTCACAGCATAAAATATATTGATCCGCTGCTATTGCTGTACCGTTGAATGACTTCGTTGGTGAACTATGCGATCGCTGGTGTTTAAGTGTTGCAAATGGTGAAAAAACAGCAACCACAGCAATGACACTTTGACATTTGTGCGCGCAACTTTGAGCGTCATGTCGCGACAAGGTCCATGCTGGTGAGACTGTCGATGGTGATGTTTTTGCTGGCGCGCCCTAAAATGCAGACATGTTGTGCGCTGGTGTATCGATGGTGATGGGCGCAAACAAAAGTAAAATTTTCCGGCAGGGAATTTTTTTTTTTATTTTATTGGAGAAATATTTATTTCAGGTTTATTGGAATAGAAATGAATGCCCCAAAAACGTTTCAAATGTCTGTAAATAAATCCTCTCACATAAATGAATTGATCTATATAAATTAAATTATATATAGTGGGATCGCACAGTCTCATACTTTATTTTATAATAAATGTGTTCTATAAGCGTACACGTATGCCACGCCCACAAAATGGCGAAAACCAAAAACACATAAAGTGTCATAACTAAGCCATAAATAAAGTTATAACAGTAAAATTTGGAATTAAGGGATCTCACGAGGAAGCGGCATATTTGGATGTAATTTTTTTGGGGAAGTGGGCGTGGCCCCGCCCCAAATCGGTTATTTGTATATATCTCGCAAACCAATGAAGCTATATAAATCAATCTTTCTGCAGTCGATTCTCTTACGTACCCCACACACCATGAAAATACCACACCATGAAAATAGTTGAAATCGGATAATAACCACGCCCACCTCCCATACAAAGGTTAGGTTGAAAATTACTAAAAGTGGGCTAACTCACTAACGAAAAACGTCAGAAACACTAAATTTCACATAAAAAATGGCAGATGGAAGCTGCACTCAGATTTTTTTACAAAATGGAAAATGGGCGTGGCGTCGCGCACTTATGGGTCAGAAACCATATCTCAGGAACTACTCGACCGATTTCAATGAAACTTGGTTTGTAATAGTTTTCTTACATCCCAATGATATGTTGTGAAAATAGGCCAAATCGCTTCACAACCTCGCCTACTTCCTATATACCAGAACTTTGAAGACTATCTGAATCGTTTCCTTTACAATATATAAAGTAAGCACTAGTGAAGATATCGGTGCAGAACTTTGCACAAATACTTTATAGTGTGGCAGCCCCATTCTAAAAATCGCCAAAATCGGACCATATGTTTTCAAGGCCCCATATATCGAACATGAGGACCTCGGTGCTTCTAACCTAATATTATGGTTTCCAACTTTCAATGGACTTTATATAACATATATAACGAATATGTGGGTCAAATTGTGTATTATATAATAATATAAATAAAGTTAAATAAATAAATTGCGAGAGTATAAAATGTTCGGTTACACCCGAACTTAGCCTTTCCTTACTTGTTTTTTTTTTATTTTATTGGAGAAATGTTTATTTCAGGTTTATTGGAATAGAAATTAATGCCCTAAAAACGTTTCAAATGTCTGTAAATAAATCCTCACACATAAATGAAATGATCCATATAAATTAAATTATATATAGTGGGATCGCACACTCTCCTACTTTATTGTAGAATAAATGTGTTCTATAAGCGTATCTTTATCTACTTGAACCAATATATATGAGTATTATTTCGACCATATCCATGATGCCGAATATATGGCGAAAGATAGCAAAAATATGCACAATATGGTTGTGAGATTTCTAAAAATAGATAAAAATATGTTCGTAGAGCCTGAAAAGTTAATTTTATTCATTATTCTATTCTATTTCTATATTTTCTTCATTTAATCTACTACATTCGTGGTACTGATTGACAAGTGTTTACTTTATAGTCTTTTCATACAGTAGCTCATTGATCAATTAACCGGCCACTGCTCGATTAAAACGCTGATTAAGATCGATTTACCATACAAAATAAAAATCTATTTCTACATTTATTTTTAAGTGAATTTTAATCGACTTGAAAAGGAAATAAAACTTTGTGACAAAGACCGTATTTGTTATTATATATTTCTGCGATATCTGTATTTTTTGATAAAATAGCATTAATACTACACGACGGTAGACGTCGCTGATAAAAAAAGCAATCAGCTGATGAATGCTGACCAACTTCTTATGAAAAGTAAAAACAAAAATATGTAACAGCTGACCGATTATAGATTATCGAGTAGCTGGCAGTGTGAAGCGCAAAAAAGGGTTTCTCAATTAAAATTTTGATTGATCAATTAAATTCGCTGTGTGAAAAGGCTATTAAAAGTGATTACAGAACAAGTCTTTTCTACAGCCAAAATCCAAAAAAGAATTTGTAATAATAGCTAAAGTTCAATAGGGACCCCAAGCTCGTGTTATTTCATACGCTCAATTTTTAATTGAAGTCTATATGAATTCCATAGGGGAAATTCAGAATTCAACGAATTGAGAAGAGTAAAAACTAAATTAAATTAATAAAAGTTCCTTTTATGAGGAATATACATATATATGAGGAATATACTATAGATGAGGAAGTTTGCTATATAAAAGAAACCGATTAAGTGCTTTATTTCTATTGGGATTTAAATAAGAGAATATAGGAGATATGTGTAGATGGTTTAATAAACTTTTACTTTGAAAACTAAATGAAGAAAACAGCTTGACGAATAATATAGTGTTCCAATGAAGCTGCCTTGGTGTGCTATAAAGACAGATTTTATGTAAGGCTAATGGGTTTGGTTGGCTAGGTATTTATACTCTCGCAGCAAATGTTGCTAAAGAGAGTATTATAGTTTTGTACACATAACGGTTGTTTGTAAGTAATAAAACTAAACGAGTTAGATATAGGGTTATGTATAATCAAAATAATCAGGATGACGAGACGAGTTGAAATTCGGATGTCTGTTTGTCCGTCCGTCCGTCTGTGCATGCAACGGATAGCTTTAGTAAAAATTATAATATCTTGACGAAACTTGATACACAAGTTCCTTGGTACTGTAGGAGGGTTGCTATTGAAAATGTGCGCAATCGATCCACTTATTAAAATCAGGTCATAACTTTCCCTAGTTCCCATATACCTAATTATAGGTTTTTCAAAAATACGTTGGGATTTATTCGGCATATATTGGTTAATATGTTTGCAAAATTAAGTGAGCGTATAGTCTTGGATATAGTGTTACTCAGTGGTGGAAATTAGTTAAATTGGTTCAGGTATTACCTCAGTCCTCAAATACTATATATGATGGTTTTCGTTACTCTATTGGACTTTATGCCGAATATATGGGTCAAATTGTCTGTTATCTTAATAAAACTATATCAATCAATTGGGAGAATATAAAATGTTCGGTTACAACCGAATTTAGCCGTTCCTTACTTCTTTACCTTACTCAGAGAAAATCTTGTCCAGAGAAAAGATTTTAGTTTAAATATCCACAATTTGAGGAGGGATGTATGTGATTGGCGTTGCAACCGTTTAGCCGGTTATAGCCGAATCGACGATAGTGCGCCACCTCTCTCTCTCCTTCGCAGTTCGGCGCCAGTTGGAGATCCCAAGTGTAACCAGGTCGCTCTCCACCTGGTCCCTCCAACGGAGTGGAGGCCTTCCCCTTCCTCGGCTTCCTCTGGCGGGTACTGCATCGAACACTTTCAGAGCTGGAGTGTTTTCATCCATTCGTACAACATGACCTAGACAGCGTAGCCGCTGTCTTTTTATTCGCTGAACAATGTCAATGTCGTCGTATAACTCGTACAGCTCATCGTTCCATCGTCTGCGGTATTCGCCGTTGCCAATGTTCTGAGGACCATAAATCTTGCGCAAAATTTTCCTCTCGAAAACTCCTAGTGTCGTATGCCCTGGACATCTAATTTTCTTTCTTCTTTTTTATTTTTCTTACACTCGAAATCGAATTAAAGGAAAACAGAGAATCAACACCCACGTAAAACCGCAATTGTTTTGATGTCAATAAATTTAAATAAACAATTTTGTTTTTCCGTTGGTCAGCAAAATATTTATGCATTTCGGCAATTGAATAGACAATACAAGCAAATGAGTGGACAGTGTTTTGTTGTTATTGATGTTAGGATCATATATATATATATAAATACTATATCCGAAGTCTAGTTATGCGACAGTGAACATGATACGCGTACTAATTGTGAACTCTTTTGGGCAACACTGACACTTCGTGATATCAACAGTTGATATCCAAGCAACCATACATACCAATAGTCCCAGTACATACATCTGTATGTACAAATAAATTTGCATTGCACCATTTTTGGCAATTTTCATGTGTTTTTGAGACGTGTGTCTATAATGGACGTGCAACACGTACCTTTTTCCAACAATAAATGCAAAAGTGGATTATATTGTTTCTTGTTGTGGGTGTGTGAGTGTGTGTGTGTGTTGCACATTGGGTGGCGTGTCTAGTGGCAAGATATTTATTTGCAACAAATGGCAAATTATTGTTATTTTCGCGGTTGGTTAGTCAAATGAAGTGTTTCGTTTCGTTGAGGCCATGCGGGTTCGTGTTTACGCTGTTTGTAGGCGTTGCACGTTGTAATAAACAAGACGGAATGGCCTGGTGGACAGTCTCAAATTTGTCGTTAGGCATTGGATAAAATGTAGAAATGTCTTTGTACATACTAATTTTTGTAAATCTCTTTAGATTAAATGTTTTGGAGTTAAGGAAGTATGCAACTTCCGATATAAGCCAATTATACAGTTTTATTTCTTATACAGTCTGCTTCTGTTATAAAATTCTGTAAAAATCTGTTTAAAAATTTAGTTTTAAATAATTAATTTTAAAATTTGGTTTGTTTAAAACAACTGGTGAGATTGGTCAAAGTATGAATCAATTTGCTTGAAACCAAAGTGCTTTCCAAAGTCTCGTGGAAATTGACTTAAACAGATAACTGAGGCACCTCTTGAATTGTAAATTGTCGTATTCTTCTTAAGGGGCTATACCAGTGTGACATTTTCAAAAAAATGTTTTTTGTTCCTGTGAAAGCGGTATGGTCGTATCTTGAATAGTGTTTGGATGTCAGCGTTCTATAGAGCGACCGCTCGCAGGTATAAGCCGCTATGTATATATGTGGTTGGCATTGGAACCGTTTAGCCGGTTATAGCCGAATCAATGATAGCGCGCCACTCCTCTTATTCCTTCGCAGTTCGGCGACAGTTGGAAATCCCAAGTGTAACCAGGTCGCTCTCCACCTGGTCCCGGAGTGGAGGCCTTCCCCTTCCTCTGGCGGGTACTGAATCGAACATTTTCAGAGCTGCAGCACTTACGACCATGCGGACAACATGACATAGCCAGCGTAGCCGTTGTCTTTATATTCGCTGAACTGTCGTCGTATAACTACGCCGTTGCCAATGTTCTGAGGATCATAAATCTTGCGCAAAACCTTTCTCTCGAAAACCCCAAGCGTCGTCTCATCGGATGTTGTCATCGTCCACGCTTCTGAGCCATACATCAGGACGGTAATAATGAACGCCTTGTGTAGTTTGATTTTGGTTCGTCGAGAGAGGACTTTACTTTTCAATTGCCTACTCAGTCCAAAGTAGCACCTGCTGGCAAGAGTGATTCTGCGTTGGATTTCAAGGCTGACATTGTTGGTGTTGTTAACGCTGGTTCCCAAGTAGACGAAACTATCTTCTACTTCAAAGGTATGACTGTCAACAGTGACGTGGGAGCCAAGACGCGAGTGCGCTGACTGTTTGTTTGATAACATGAGATAGTTCGTCTTGTCCTCATTCACCTCATTCAGACATTTGCTTCGCTTCCTTAACGGCGCGGTTGTTTCTTCCGGCTATATAGCCAAAACTTTAAAAGCGTTTTTCTCGAAACGATATTTCTCAAAATTCCTGACATCTGACAACTAAACGACAAATTTACCTATCGACTTAAAATTTAAACTGAGTATTCTTGAATTAATTACTATACAATGACCTACGATTTTTTTTAGTTTGATTGGTGGAAAATTGTGAGTTTGGCATATAAAACTAATTTTTTTATCTAAAAAAATACACTTTTTTTTTTAGAACTCCGTCATTTTGTTAATTTTTGATATTTTTCAAAAATTTTAAGTCATTGTATAGGAAATACCTTCCACATGACCATTTCGAATTATTATGAATCAGCTACTCATTCGGCCGGAATCATGTCAGCAGTTGAGGAACTTTTTTTTTGGTACCTCCCAAGACAGCACATAACTCCGTTATTTTTCAATATCTTTGTAAAAAAAATTTAAATTATAAATAGTTAAAAAAAGTACATTATGTCCAAAAAACTTCCAAAAATTCGTTCGAGTACTTTCTTAAAAAAAAATTCACGAAGATCGCCCAATTTTTCATGGGTTACACTGGCATAGCCCCTTAAAAAAGTTCAAGCATATTTATTTCAAAAATAGCATCGAATTAATATAAATTAAGTTCCATCCGTCATTTACCTCCACCCTCTGTTGCCATTGATTTGTAAGGTTATGCATATTTTCGAAGCAGTACAGCTCAGCTTTCAGTATCTCTAGACAATATTTGTTAAAAATTCCAACACACTAACCCCTTCAAATCCAAAAATATTAAATTTTTGCCTCTGAAATCGTCTTATCATCAAACGAAAGCTTTTTAGTTACAAAAAAAAATACATATGCATGTGTGAAAATTCCCTAATAAATGTGAGAAAATTTTAATTTGCAGAAGAGGGGAGCTTCTGTCTTGGTTGTGTTGAAATGAGCAACAGAATTCCCAGCTGTCGGCAGCTAACAGAGAAAAAAAAACAAAAAAACGAAAACGGTGGCAGTGGTGACACCATTTAATGTCGGCAATAACTTAAACAATACAATTGAGCTACTTAACTGTAATGTTATACATATTCAGACAGACATGAGTACATTTGAATATTTATTGGTGTTTTTGTACTATATTAATGCTGGTTGGAGTGATTGTTGTAGGTGCTACAAAGTACAATATTTCTTATAGCTTACATATATGTATTTAAACAGCTTACAACAACAACAGCTATGAAATCCAACAACAATAAAAACCAACCAACAAACAGCTCATGTAATTTGCTACTGTTTGCTCTCTTCTCAAACTCCCCCACTCTGCACCTTTAAGTGGCACATGCGGGCTGCTGTAGTACACAGACTAGACATATGTGTACGAGTAAATATGTATGTTATCTGCATACATACAGACACCCCAAAAGTGAATAGTATATAAATTCGGTCGGAGTCGAAGTCGCAACCAAATTGCCCATACCATTACAAACTAAGCTTGAACTGTGGCGAATGGCTTTTAAAACAATTGTTCCGACTCCGACTCCGACTTCAACTACTTTAGTCTCATTTATTGTTGTTGTTGTTGTTGTTGTTGTTATTGTTACTCTGTTTATATATGCATAGTGTGGCGTATGCTTTTTCAGTCTGCAGGCGGTAAATTTTATAATCTTGTTTGTGCCCCGCATTTGTTCTGCACGGCATGTTGTTGTTGCACAGATGCACAAAGTACTTCAAAAACATACAAACACAAACAAACACACATGCTTGAATAAGCATATCAGCATAGTAGAGACTACCCATAGCGCCTCGTTCGTTTGTTCGTCTACTCGTATTAACAATGACTTGCCTTTGAGCGGCTCTAATGCTTATGAAGATAGCATCTTTAATGCCAAAAAGTGCCAGCGTTTAACAAATGCTGTTGAGTGGCAACCACACACATTTCAAGTGATTATTGCGTTTGCACTGTGACCCAACACAGCTGTGTGTAGAGTATAATATCTAACTGCATATTTAAGCATTCAAACTTACATACAAACATACATATATAGAGATCAACACATACGTATATTTTATAAAAAAAAGTTACTTGTAACGGTAGCTTCGCTTGGCTGCTTTGCGAGCCGCGAACTGTTACTCAAGAGTTGGTGTATTCAAATTTTATCTCGGTTTGTGTTTTCATGACGTAATCGTAATGAGTATTCTTGTAATTTAGATTAAGTTGTACTAAATACATTAAATTACTGGCAGCCGTAATTAAGCTGGGGTGCTTGCAACACCGAGCTATTATCTCACAGAAATATACTAGAATGCAGTGGAAACGCTGATTTTAGGATCGTAGAAATGTTGCTATTCCATTAGATGATGTCAGCTGTTCGATGACGTCATTCTAGCAATGTAGTTAGAAGATTTTTTGTCAAATTTTGATACCAAGC
This sequence comes from Zeugodacus tau, assembly GCA_031772095.1. Taxonomy (NCBI): domain Eukaryota; kingdom Metazoa; phylum Arthropoda; class Insecta; order Diptera; family Tephritidae; genus Zeugodacus; species Zeugodacus tau. Next base: position 58,717,192 of record CM062653.1, on the reverse strand, counting down.
AGTTTGAAAACTGGTAGAATTTAAAGTACTGAATTTTTCTCCTTCACGATTAAATTTGCGCGATTCACCGTCAAATCTGTAGATTTCTCATGTTTTCTCTCATCACTAACGTAGCTAATCTGACGTCACAACCTTCAAGAATTTGCTTTCAGAAAAGAGCTTCAACTTTGAGAATTGATGATTATTGGAGAACGGTTAAATAAAGATAATTCATTCATTAAGATGAATTCATTGGTTAATATGATGTTATCAAAATATTAGGTTGCTTTTTTGCTCTTTTTTCAATGCTTTATATATAGTGTTACAGTGATCAGATTTCCATCTAGACGGCAACTTCATAATACCCCTCGTAGAAGCCCGCCTCCTTATTTGCGAAGAACTCGGACAGTCACTCTTCGCAAGCCTCTTTTTAATTCAACTTTACACCACCAAGGGCGTTCGCCATGGACAGTAACAGGTGGTAATCACTCGGCGCTATGTCCGGGCTATATGGTGGATGCGATAAAACTTCCCATACGAGCTCCCGTAACTTCTGTCGAGTCATCAACGAAGTGTGTGGTCTGGCGTTGTCCTGGTGGAACACTACACCCTTCCTGTTGGCCAATTCTGGACGATTCTGGTTGATCGCCTGCTTCAAGCAGTCCAGTTGTTCGCAGCAGATGGTAGAATTCAGCGTATGGCCATATGGGAGCAGCTCATAGTGGATGATTCCCTTCCAATACCACCAATCACACAACAAAACCTTCCGGGCCCGTCAATTCCGGCTTGGCCACTGTTTGGGACGATTTACCGGCCTTCAACCACGGCTGTTTTCGCTTGATATTGTCGTATGTGATCCATTTTTCGTCGCCAGTCACCATCCGCTTCAAAAATGGGTCGAAAATTTCTTTAGGGGATTTGCCTTTAACGAAGGAAAACTTAAAAATAGCGCGAATTTCGACCTTAGTGAACTCCATGTTTACACGTCTATAACTGTTGAACGCAATATCCTAACTAATCATGCAAAGCGCCATTTTATGGTTATATCAAGACCTTTCAAAGATGTATAGTATTGCCAGATAGGAGCTTTGAAGCGTTTTATACATAGCCGCGAAATTCAAAAGACAAAAAGGAAGGAAGGAAGGAAGGCAGATATTTGCCAACCTAATAAATAGCTCTTTCTCTCCTCTTACATACATTTTGAAACTATACACTCACTGACTTTATAAATACTTATCGCGTAATTTCAAAAGTCCTTGCATAATTTTGTCATCCCAATAACCATTATTTTTGAATGAATGGTGGTTGTTTTGTTGCAAGATTACTGCTACACATATGAACATTGTGTTGCATACAACACTAAGCCATTACATAACCTCAAATGGCATCATATGCATTTGCACAATGCCAACTAGTCTACCAGATACTCATCCGTGATGCATATCAATATGTTTATTTTATTGCCAGGCCAAAGTGCAAAGGACAACTGCGTGGCCGTAAACGAAATGGGATTTTGCTTATCGCACATTTAGAACAATTTTTTGGCCGCCACACTTTTGCAATTTGCAATATATTTTAAAACTTATTGCATTCATATGCCAGTGACAGTTATTTACTAGCACATACACGGATACTTACTTATATTACATACTTACATTACGCCAGAGTTGCCAAAGGCTATTTGGAAGTTAGAAAAAAGACAACAAAATGCTGAACATACGTAGAAGCAATAAGGACAGGCTGTGAGGGAATTTATTATGCCTCTAGGAGTTGCAAACACATTTTATTTATATAAAATACAAGTACAGTTATCATCCAAATATCTGTTCACAGTTTCAATAAAATATTTTCTGTATGATCATTACAGTGGTTCTTAAATGTTGGAAGTTAAGTTTATGAAATCTCCAAATGTGCGATGGACGCCCGTTATTGAAACCTACAAGAAGCAGCGCTATCCCTGGGTCCAACTGGCCGGTTGTCAATCCAATTTCAAGGCCGATCCCAAATGGAGGACCTTTCGTGGGTTCATACCGGATTATAAAGGGCAGCTGACCAGTGAGGATGATGAATGTAAGTGCTGTATGTACGAATATCTATTAAGAGAATTATCTACTCTATGAGTTCAAATTAATTTCCGACACTTATTGACCCATTCTCCTTTTCACAGTAACTGCAACATTTGCTGAGAGATTTCAAACAGATCCTGATGCACCCTCGGTTGATCCTGATGCACCCAGTGAGGGGAAGCACAAAACGAAGGGCGTGTGCTACATAAGGTCTGGTGTCAGTTGATCTCCAGCACCTCCACTCTAGGATTTCGCAGTGAGGTGAGAACGTTGCGGCGAAAAGTATAATCAAGCGTATTTACTGAAAAGTTTGCACTTGCAGGGCATTAAGACACAGTTCGCTGCTGTATGGCTCATGGGCGATATCTTCGACTTGCCCGAGAACCAACAAATCGACAACAGTAGCATCTGGATGCTGGACAACAACGAGTGCTGCTATTTGAATGGCATTAATTATTTGATTGAGAATTTTACGGAACTGAATAAGGAAATGACCGGTGAAACTTCGCTAACTCCATTATCTTTAATGGTTTCGTTGCCGCCGAAACGTAATTTAGGCGAATCAAAAATCGACTACTCGTCGTCAAGCTTAGCATTCAGCCGATGCTCGTTCCCGACAAACCGCCCAATAGCCGTTTAGCAGCCTTTGCATCGAAACAAAGTAATGGAGATTAAAGATGGCGTGGATGTTACCCAGGAGCCGCGTTGATTCAGAGTACTTGCTGCTAGGAGCAATTCACACCGCACGCCAGATTATAGTTTTGTGTTGAAATATTGTAATTGTAAAATTTTTTATTGAGGCAATCTTTTCAATAAAATGTTTGTTAAAATGATTTCACAGTGCTTAAATAATAAGAAAGGCGAAGACGAACTGCAAGGTTGTGAAGTCGTAAGTAACAGTAGCAAATAAATAGCAAATATATAATGTTCGTTGGATTTAATTTGCTGTAAGAGTGGTATTGTTGCATCTATTTTGAATTGAATACATCAGTATTATAGCAGAGAAAATTCCCTTTCATATGACACCAAGATCATCAAAATCGGTTCAGATTTACCGGAGTTATGACCATTCAATTGGTATGCTCCACACTAAGGCTCTGCTCTGCTCACCTGGGCAGCGCAGCGCGAAAATCTGTGATTTTGCAAAGCTTCATTTTGCCGATTTGTACTAGGCGCCCATAAATGTGCAGCAGGTGGATGCCGGAAAAAATGGCTGGTACATGTAAATATGTATGCCAGCAGAAATACATATCTACATACATACATATATGCGCGTACATATGTATGCGGCCGCCGGGTGTATGTATGTATGTACGTTTATATATGGGGCACAGGATGTACCTTGAGGGAAGGAAGTGGGCATACCGGATATGAGGCAACCGGAACCGGAAATACACTTGACACCAACTTAAACCGGATGTCGATCACCGGAAACCGGAAGCGGATGTGCAGTCCATGACTTCCGCTTCCGGTCATCGGTTTCCGGTTCAATTTGGTGGCAGTTGAATTTCCGGTTCCGGTTACCCCATATCCGGTATTGCCACTTCCTTTCCTCAAGGTACATCCTGTGTCCCATATATATACGCGTTCATACATATATACACCCACCGGCGGCATACATACGTACGCACATACATATATGTCCATATGTATTTCTGCTGGCATACATATCTACATGTACCAGGGATTTTTTCCGGCATCCACCTGCTGCACATTTATGGGCGCCTAGTACAAATCGGCAAAATGAAGCTTTGCAAAAATCCCACTTTCTGCGCTGCGCTGCCCAGGAGAGCAGAGCAGAGACTTTGTGAGGAGCATACCAATTGAATGGTCATAACTCCGGTAAACCTAAACCGATTTTGATGATCTTGGTGTCATATGAAAGGGAATTTTCTCTGCTATAATACTAGTATATCCAATATAAAGTAATATTCATAAAAACTAGCAATAACTTCGATATTGTACAAACATTTCCCTTTTAAGAACAAAATGAAAAAAAGCACACAGAAGTCCTCATGGAAAAACTCGCTCTACTTCACTCAGCCAAACTAATTATTAAAGCCATATTTATATAATAAAATATTTTTATATAGCAATTATGCAGTGGTAAATTGTGAAAAGGAAAATCAATTAAAGCATTAATAAATAAACGGATTAAATGCAAATATAAAGTCAGCAAAAGACTCAAAATAAATATTGAAATGCCGCTTTTAAATACTTTTCGTTTGTATTGGCGTGAAAATCCATTTATTCCGCTTCAATTTACATTACGGCGTACATTAGAGGCTCCTCTAGGCAACTGAAAGCCTTCAAAAGTGTGAGTAAACTGTTTGTAGAGAAATGAAAGTTTGCTGTTCGTGGCGCATTGCAGCGTAATCAATTTACAAAAATTTGAAAAAAATAAAAATTGCGGAAATTTTTTTCTATAGTACATACTCATACATACCTACATACTTACTGTATCAACGATGAAGTGAGAAATGAAATCAGCAGAAGTTGTCTGCACGTGATTTTTATTAAATGAACTTTTCAATAAACTTTTGCACACAACGGTACAATATTAAACTTTGTGCGCTTTTATCGTATTTAACGGCATTCCGCCATTTTATCTCTCTGTCGATTTGGTTGGAAACACTGCTGACGGGCGAATTCTATGTGGCGCTTCAAACATTTAAAAACAAATATAACCATATTCATATCTATATGTCTGTATGTCTGTAAGCTGGTAAGTAAGTTGCCAGTAGCTTTTGGTGGGTAGTCATTGCATAGGTGGAGCGATGGAGCGGGTGTGGGCGTCAACTCGTGTCGCTGCCGAGAATGCTCGCTTAAGTGGCGTCATTGTCATTTTTGCTGTCAAAGCGGAAACTATGATATCCAATTGGCGTTCATTGGCGTTCAACTCGTCTGTACGCGCACTCATTCTTCATTTGCGCAAATATTGAATTATTATTATTATTGCGCGCTGCTTTATTTTCATAATTCTATTATATTTGTTTCCGCTTTACAGCGAGCGACAAAGCGCTTCGTGCGCAGAATTGTGTGGGTCGACAATGAATGTGAATTTGTATATGAATGTGTGAAGGTACTTAGTCTGCAAATACATATATTTTATGGTTCATTGTAGCACCATTGAAGTGGCTGGTTTTTGACAGGTGTCGCTTTTTGAGTAATTCGCAACTAAATTGAAATGTTTCAGTTAAATTGACAGTTAAGCGCTTTTTGAGTGTTTTAGAAGTGGATTATATTACAAGCGAAATAAAAATACAAATAAAACGATTTCATTGTATAAATATTGATTTATATACATGTTAGAGTAAACATTTAGTATTTTGATAAACTTTGTTTTTGACACACTTAAAGTTAAAACATGGTATAAAAGTAGTAAATTTTGCTAAAAAATTATAATTTTACATATAATGCCTGAAAATAAAAATTCAATATTTTATTTCGTTTAATTACAGTTTTTTATTTCGATTTTATTGAAAAAACTGTTAAGCGCCTAAATGTAGGCAACTTTTAGTTCCAATATTTTTCTAGCATACTTTGCGGCGTCATTATATTTACTTCATTAAAATACTACGATATTTTTTAGTGTTTCAATCGGGATTTAATTATATTTTTCGTGATCTCCTCGGTATTCCACGACTAAATGGGGATTCATACAAGTTTCAAGCATTTTTGGAAGGACTGACGGCAATATTTACGGGTGTATGGCATTGCCAGCCGAAGGACTACTGAAATTAGAAATAACTTGTTCTATAGGGCAAATGTATCTCTGTAAATGACTGCCCACATTGATTTTAGTCCATCAAAAGGTTGGTTTTGAGCGAATTCAATGAACTAACATTCATTTGGCCAAGTCTCACGGCTACAGTTTGTCGACCTACGGTACGAGGAACCTTAACAAAGCCCCAAAAATTGTTTGTATTTTCCCAGGATGGCGAGCGTGTTTTCTACAAATTTCTAACTCTCCAAAATAAATTACTAAATTGGTTGGCAAATATCTCACATCCCCCTTTTTAATTTTTGAATTTCGGGGCTATGTATAAAGCGCTACAGAGCTCAATTCTGGCAATAATATACATCTTTGAAAGGTCTTGACATAACCTACAAAACGACGCTATGCATGATTACTTTGGGTATTGCGTTCAACGGTTATAGACATGTAAACATGGAGTTCACTAACGACGAAATTCGCGCTCTTTTACAGTTTTCCTTCGTTAAAGGCAAATCCGCTCAAGAAATTCTCGACCCATTTTTGAAACGGATGGTGACTGGCGACGGAAAATGGATCGCATACGACAATATCAACCGAAAACGGACGTGGTCGAAGGCCGGTGAATCGTCCCAAACAGTGGCCGTCCCGTCGTCTTGGCAACAGTGGCACAGTTTTGCTCTGTGTTTGGTGGGATTGGAAGGGAATCATCCACTATGACCTGCTCCCATATGGTCAGACGCTTAATTCTACCATCTACTGCGAACAACTGGACCGCTCGAGGCTGGCGATCGACCTGAAACGTCTAGAATTGGCCAACATGAAGGGTGTAGTGTTCCACCAGGACAACGCCAGACCACACACTTCGTTGATGACTCGTCAGAAGCTACGGGAGCTCGGATGGGAGGTTTTATCGCATCCACCATATAGCCCGGACATAGCGCCAAGTGATTACCACCTGTTCCTGTCCATGGCGAACGCCCTTCGTGGTGTAAAGTTGAACTTTGGAGATATTTGACAACCTAATATATATGCGAACATACAATCTTTCAATCAAACTTGATTTGGGTTTCAAGGAGATTATTTAGCCGAAATCTTCAACCAACCGCTTACCTTGTACCCAGGCAGAATTTATTTAGTATCCATTTCTTATACAGCTTATGAGCTCCCCAATTCTACATATACACTACTACATTAGAAATCGACACATGAAATTCGCAGTTGAAAATACCTAAATACACAGTATCTGCTTTAATACCACTTTTTCGAAATAGCCCCGAATAAATGAAGGCGCGCAAAGCGAACGCTATAAAGCACTCAACGGCGAACAAATGCAATGCAATAAAATAAAGCAAATACTATACACGAGGGAGAATATAAACACAAATAACCCAAAAGTATTTGTATTTGCAGCAATTTGTCGTTGAAACCAATGGTCAAGTACAAGCAAATAAATTCACACATAAAATACATGGAAACATATATACTTGTTTATACATATGTATGTATGTACATATCTAGTTGTATGAGTGTTTGTAAATGCCAACGTTTTTGCACATAAAATGTGATGAGCCAACAAACAAATCGGACATGGTGCTTTAAATAAACAAATAAACACTCGAATTGAACGAAATATACAGTTCCTGTAACATTCATTCATGCATACATATATACATTTTTGTAGGTATATGTAACAGTAATTAGACATGCATGCTGCAGTTAACGGAAATAATATTAAAACGTTTAATATTGCTCTCTATCGGGGGTGATTGCCACAACATACCTACAAATATACATATACACCGAACAAATGTTTGGTAACGGTAAATTATTTCCTTGAAAAATTTAATTTCTTGCCTGTTAGGCATATCACACCCTTACTGTTGCATCACATTCTTGAAGTGGCAATCCAATACACTTCGAGGGAAATTTGTAATTGGAACGCCCTCAAAATGTCTATGGCTCCCAGATATAGAAGCAGTTGATTGCAGATCAAACTGAAATGGACCAAAGTCCATAAAAATTCTATATTAGAGTAACTAAAGAAAAGAAAACTAAATAGGAAACCGTGAGACAAATGCATCACATCTTCATCGAAATAGTTGGCACTGTCAGATCCAGAAACCGTGGCCTAGTTCTGGTCATCTGTTTGTTTCTGAAGGTTTTCATGACTTTAGATGTTATTATTTCAAATCAGTGATCTCTCTCAAGCGACCTCACCTCTTGATTAACAAATCTAGATAAAGCACTTGAGATCCAGAAGTCAAGTTTTGAAGAGAACAAGAGTTTCTAACCTCAATTATCGCACAAATCGGGTCTTAAGCATTTTCTATGCCTTTTTAAAAAAGTTAGATCGAAATGAGTTTTAGAATCCGGATAACATTCAATCTAGAACACCTTTTTTCTATATTCAGGAAACCGCCTACAACTTTTTTGAAGTCAACAGGAGATGAATTTGTGAATCGAGCTCCACCTGCTGAGGTTATGGACTAACTATCTTTTTGAGGCACGTCAACAGCCGGAACACCTTAACCTTACTTTATAACTGACACAGTCTGTAGATGAGAAAGCTAACGGATAATGAAAATATTATTGCTATTTTTCTATAATCGCACCTCCTGTATGAACTCTCTTCCAATATCTTAAGCTCGGATTTAATATTCAATGTTATAGATGTGCTCTCGGTAGTTGCGTTATATTGCTTCGGATGATTGGAAATGACTTCCAGATGGTTTTTATATATTTTAAGATACTCACAAAGGATCTAATAATACCTGTAAAGGAACTCAGAAACCCACTTTTTCTAACCTAATGACATTAAAATCATTCCAAATCACATTACACGCTGGGTATAATAAAATGAGTGGTCGTAAAACTATCTCTTCATACATATCTACATTTGTATTGAGATTAAATAAACAAATAAAACTGGAAACATTTTGACAGCAGCCGACATGTGGCATGCAGTTTCTCCCTCTCCGAAAAGTAACCACACGCTACCCACCCTCATCCGCACTCAATAATTAGAGCAATCGAGAAACACTGGTTTGAAGCAAACACCCACATAAACAAGAGGGTCACTTCATCTAGCGGAGGGTTTAAGGGCGTATTTTCCGATAAATGCTAGAAAATGAGTACTTCAGTTAACGCTGAGGCTATTAAGTGTGCCCACACATCCATTGGGATTGGGTAGTCCTGCTATTTATGTGGGTGTTGCTGTGCTTTATTGATTTGTTACAACAACTATTGAGCTATTGAGTGGTCCATTATCAGTTGGTACACACACACTGACAAGCATTAATCTTTCTAGTTGAGTGTGCATTTCAAATTGATTTCGTGCATTGATCTAAGTATTTCAATCTGAAATGCACACCCCACATGCCACATGCCACATTGCTACAAATACACACACTCCCATCATTTGTACTTAGTTCCTTTCATCCCTGTTGATGCTTCACTTAAAGTCTTTCCTAACGGATTTGCGCTAAATAAAGTTTATATCCGAGTTGGCATTAACGACATTTACTACCACACATACTAGCTAATACCTATGGTCTCTCTGTTTATATGTATCCAGAGTGTGTATATCTCCTCTGGCGTAATTTTCTATCAGCTGCCATTCACCAGCCAAGGCGAGCGCTCCATTTACACTACTCCACACTTTGGCGTCCTTACTCTGTTCGCCGCTTCCTCTTTATATCACTTCCTGTCTTCCCTTGTCCTCGTCTATCGGCGCAATCTAGCTCTCTCTCCACAGCTGTCTGCCACGACAATCGTCGCTGAAAATTCTCAGCTTGCTTGCTTACTAGCGAGTCTGTCAGCAGTCAGTTGTCAGCATTATTTGAGTATTCCCCTCGCATGTCAGACAATCGCAGACAGACAGACAGACAGTTACTTCGGTTCACACATACACACATATGTATATGTATATTATGTAATGCAGTTTGCTTAGCTTGTCGGCGCATTCGTGTGAAACTTTTATTTTAGCTCAGCAGAAAAGTTGTCCACACGGCAAGGAAGGCACTCACTCTCAGGCGCATATGGCACATTGTCATTTCGCATTGCATTCCAATTCGGTGTACGCGTATGTCTGTCTGTCCGCATGTCTGCCTGTCAGCAATTGTCAATTTTCGTTTTGACTGATATGTGCAGGCACACGGAAGCATAATATGCACATAAATTGAATAAAATTAAATAAATAAATAAAATGAAGCATACATGTTATTAGTGCAAGCTCTCACTATTCAGACACACTGTTCGATATGTTTTACAATGACAGCGGGAACTCCATGATTGTTTAGTAGAGTAAATAAGCCATATGTTAACTGAATTCTATTTTGGTCTGTGCCTTGTCATGAGTTGTCATATATTTATTGTAATATGCAATTGTTGCTTGTAATTTCATGAAATAAATATTAATTATGCTATTGACAAGTAAAATGTAACAACTTGAATTGTTCTTGAATTTACATTTCTGTCGCAGACGAGTCGAACGACTTAAGTAATGTCGTGAATTTTTCTCATTTTGCAAAATGTCAGCAATAATTGTGCGGATTTATTTAGATTTTTTACGGAAACGCCAGAATATTTAATGAAATTATGCCTATCCAGATACAGTTGTAAGACTGTTCCGTCATATCAGCAAAAAAAATAATCTGGATAATACTAAAATTATCGAAATACCAGTGCTCCAGAGTGCTAACAAGAGAACTTAGTGAAATAGTATGGAGTAGAATTTCGACGAATGGAGTTAATTTAAAACAAGTAAGGAAGGGCTAAGTTCGGGTGGAACCGAACATTTTATACTCTCGCAATTTATTGATGTAATTTTATAAAGATAACACAATTCGACCCATATATTGGGTATAATGTTCAATAGAATAACGAAAATCATCATAAATAGTATATGGGGACTGAGGTAATTCCTAAACCGATTTCACTCGTTTTCACCACCAAGATACAATGTATCGAAGACTATACGCTCACTTAATTTAATATTACTTATTTTATTTTTACCATTTCAGGTACAGAGAGAAACTGTTATAAGAAAAAAATTCAGAGGGAATGAATTACATTAAAATATCTGAGGGATTTACCTAAGTATATTTTCGGGGAAAAATTACCCTTAGGCACTGAGTTCTTCATGTTCGATATCAGGGGCCTTGAAAAGTCATGGTTCGATTTTGACAATTCTTTCACAAGTGATGCAACAGATCATATACAGTTTTTGTGTAAAGTTTTATTTCGCTATCTTCATTGGTTCCTAATGTATATATTATAAAGTGAAGGAATAAGATGAAATTCGAAAATGAGTTATATGGGAAGTTGTCGTTGTTGTGAACCAATTTCGTCCATTTTTCACACGTGTCATCAGGGTATAAAGAAAATATTATATACCGAATTTCATTGAAATCTGTCTAGTAGTTCCTGAGATATGGTTTTTGACCCATAAGTGGGCGACGCCACGCCCATTTTTCATTTTGTAAAAAAATCTCAGTGCAGCTTCCTTCTGCCATTTCTTATGTAAAATTTGGTGTTTCTGACGTTTTTCGTTAGTGAGTTAACGCACTTTTAGTAATTTTCAACCTAACCTTTGTATGGGAGGTGGGCGTGGTTATTATCCGATTTTTTTCATTTTTGGACTGTATAAGGAAATAGCTAAAATAAACGACTGCAGAAAGTTTGGTTTATATAGCTTTTTTGGTTTGCGAGTTATATACAAAAAACCTATTTGGGGGTGGGGTCACGCCCACTTTTCCAAAAAAATTACATCCAAATGTGCCCCTCCCTAATGGGATCCTATGTTCCAAATTTCATTTTCATAACTTTATTTATGGCTTAGTTATGACACTGAAAAGTTTTTTGGTTTCCGCCATTTTGTGGGCGTGGCAGTGGACCGATTTTGCCCATTTTCGAAAGCAACCTCCTCAGGGTGCCAAGGAACATATGTTCCAAGTTTCATTAAGATATCTTAATTTTTACTCAAGTTATCGCTTGCACGGACAGATGGACAGACGGACGGACAGACATCCGGATTTCAAATCCACTCGTCATCCTGATCATTTATGTATAAATAACCCCATATGTAACTCTTATATTTCTTGGTGACACAAACAACCGTTAGGTGAACAAAACTATTATACTCTGTGCAACAGGTTGCGAGAGTATAATGACTATAGCTAATAAAGAAGAATCTACTAAAGAAATAGAGGGTTCGTGTGAGATATAACAACTGTAGCTTGTTAGAGTCAAGCATAGAACTGTTCGCTTTAGGTTTCGTCTAATCTAGTTCTTATATTAGTTTAGCAATTCTTGAGTTCGAAGGAATCCATTGCATTAGATACACCATTTGAAGAATTTGGCATAGCCATTTGAAAACCTTAAGGCTATACCAGTGTGGCACTTTCAAATAATCGATTTTTTTTTATTTTTTGCTTATTCTATAGTTTATACTTTCAAAAATGTCCTGTGAAAGCGGTAAGATTGTATCCTGAATAGTTTTTGAATGGCAGTGTTCTAAAGAGCGACCGCTCGCTGGTAGTATAAGCCGCCATAGTCGAAATTTTAAACGCGTTTTTCTCGAAACGACATTTTTCAAAATTGCTGACATCATAACTCAACAAGAAATTGACCGTTCGACTTTAAATTTAAACTGAGTATTCTTGAATATATTTACTATACAATGATCTACGATCTTTTTGTTGAAAATTGTCAATTTGGCATTAAAAAAACGACCAATTTCTCAACTAAAAAACGACATTTTTTTCAGAACTACGCCATTTTGTTAATTTTTGATATTTTTCAAACATAGGATAATTCATAACATTGTATAGGAAATACCTTCAACATTAATAACCTTTTTGCATTTTTTTTGTTTCAGTTACACATTCGGCATGAAACATGTCTGCATTTTGGGAACTTTTTTTTGGTACCCCCCAAGACAGCACATAACTCCGTTATTTTTCAATATTTTGGTAAACATTTTTTTTGAAATATAGCTGAAATATGTCTTATTATCAATATATTCCAAAAAAATTGCGCAACATTCGATCGAGTACTTTCTTAAAAAAAAAAATTCACGAAAAACGTCGTAATTTGTCTTGGGTTACACTGGTATAGCGCTTAAAATGCTGAGAGCTAATAAAGAAGTACTCACCACTGTGATAGACAGTTCGAGGTTCGTGTGAGATATAATCACTGTAGCTGGTTACAGTCGAGCGTAGTACTGATGGCTTTAGATTTCATGTTGTCTAGTTTTTATGTGAGTCTAGTCGTCTCTGAGTTCGAAGGAATATTTTACACCTAGACACACCACTTGAAAATTTTGGCAAAGCCACTTGAAATCTTTATAGCAAATGATTTTATTAAAGGTGGGATCTACCTCATTTCTTTGTACCACTCGTAGACTAGTGAGCAGACTCTTGAGTTGGTATTATTATACAGTCGAACTTCCATAACTCGAACTTCTATACTCTATAACTCGAAGTTCTCATTAACTCGAACTCTTGAATTGACAATAGAAGTCAAATTTCATACAAATTACCTTCCATAACTCCAAGTCTCTCTAACTCTAAGTCTTTTTGTGGATTATGGTGATTCGAGTTAGGGAAGTTCAACTGTAATTTATTATTATATACTCAGAAGTCAAATTCCAGTGGATTTAGACCAGAGATGTCTAACATATTTCAACTCTTAGAAATGATCCGATTAGTACGGTTGATGTCCCAGAACCTATTATATTTATATCTATGGCTGTTTTCAATAGCAAGCAAAAAAAAGGAAAATAAATGGAGAAAATTTGCTGAAGCGGCTTTTGGGAGATCCGAGAAAAAAGCTCCGTAAGACTGTAATTATGGATTTATGGTACGAATATTGCGTCAATATCGTTTAGCGAATTTTATTTCGGCTTCTACGATCTCTAAGACAGGTCGTTCGAATCGATGCAGATTCGTCAGCTTCAGTGTTAACAGATAGTATTAACAGGATTAGATTATGCTTCCAATGTATTAGCAAAAGCAAATTGTAGTTAAATAAAGATATGACTGACATCAATTTAGAAAAGGTAGATGAATGTTTGATCGATTAAGTTGCCAAACTATTTGGACAAAAAAGTTATTTCATGACTATAAACAGAAGAATGATCTTAGATGAAAATAATTTATAGAATATATAAAGAACTACGCTGCGGTTTAAACCAGGGACCGGAAATAAGAGTTATTTTACAAATTTTAATAAAAAAAATCATACATAAAGGAACATCGTAGAAATGTTTTGATTACACCATCATGATTTTTAGGTGAACTATATGCGAAATATTGTATGATTTTTAAATTTTGATTTTTATATATTTAGATCAAAAATAAAAGTTATTTTTGATTTTTTTTTTAGATAAAAAAAAAGGAATTATTTTTGATTTTTATGTTTTTAAATCAATAATAAAAATCAATTCAAAATTTGTGACATAATATGTTTCTTAATCTCTGTTAAGCTTTAAAGTAAAACTAAGGTGTACGGTTATAATAACAACAAAATGTTATGCCCCTGAACTTGATAATGGATAAGACGCATATATTCATATATAAAAATTGGAATGATGCAGCATATTGTAGTACATATGGCATAAATAAATAAATAAAAATTTTGAATTGATTTTTATTATTGATTTAAAAATATAAAAATCAAAAATAATTCTTATTTTTTGATCTAAAAAAATAAAAATCAAAAATAACTTTTATTTATGATCTAAAAAAATAAAAATCAAAAATAACTTTTATTTTTGATTTAAATATATAAAAATCAAAAATAACTCTTATTTTTTGATTTTTTTGATAAAAGTCATAAGAGTTACGGTCCCTAGTTTAAACTTAAATGCTGAAGGGAATATGAAAATCAATTTTTGAAATTAAATTAAACTATTCTGAAATATGCAAAAATCTCTTTAGAAATAATTTGACACTGTTCCAAATACCGAAACACAAAACAAAAATATTGAAACTATTCCAATTCATGCTGACATTCATTAAACTATATGTGTGGCGCATTTATGTAAAGAGACGCCTGCTCTTTGTATGCACATACCTATGTAATCACTTAACGTCTGTTGCCATAAGTTTACGGAAACTCCTCGTCGTTTTTCTACACTTCATTTTACATAAGCGGTCTTTTTATCTATGTATGCTCTGCACGCGACATGCCTTTGCCACATGCCGCATTATAAGAATGTCAATGCCACATTGCTGGCAATGACCGCAAAAATGTATCTATAGCGCTGAATGCATAACTGTAAACACTTAGTAAATATACATACATACATTGGGTCTGATCGAAAAGTGTTTGAGGGTCCGCTTTTGTTACATAATTGCATACAAAAACACATGCGAAGAGTTAGACCGCGTCTGTCCCAGTTACTGCAGCCAAAAAGTTGTTAAACGTCGCACAGTTTAAACAAAAGCGAAAGAAAAGTGTTTGTGGAAAATGCAAAACGGAGTTGCCATAATGTAACGCTGTTCCATTTCCGGTGGCGTAGAATGGTATGTATAAGCAAGTGCCTGAACACTTTTAAAAACTATGAAGTCCAAACTGACTGTTTAGCTATGTATGTATGTTATTATTACACATGTCTACTGCTATTATTTTACTCGCAAGTGTTATGGCATAAATTCAGTTTTTCTGCAGAGAAAATGAAATTCAGTTCAGCTATGGAGACCACTGACCTGTGTCAGCATATTTACTTGTAGAAAAAACTGTGTCTACAAAATCAACTAACTATAAGAAGACCCATTACAACATGAGTCTGTCATTTACCTCATTTCTCTGTGATTTTTTCTTTTTTCTCTTTCTCTTCACTCTCCGCTATTGACCATACTTTGGGTCCTTGACATTTTTCGCCATTTCTAAATTATGTCGCTCAGCTCTTACGCAATAATTGCTGCAACATACTTCGGGTATATGTTATGTCATGCCAGCAGCATTGGTTATGTCCAAACATAACTTTAAACTTAATATATATGTATGTATGTACTTTTTTGCCATTCAGCAGACACTAGGCATATTGGCCATTGGCCTCAATATTGCCGCAACTCATTTGTTTTGACCCTTTTCATGTCTTCATTCTATGTTTGTTTATTTTCCGGTAGCATAGCTCATCGATGAGGCGTTAGAAGGAGGGATTGAATGTTCTCTTGTCAGGTTTTTGCTCATTCACAGAGTAAATGCCCCTTTCGAAGTTGGCAAAGGGATATTATATAATAAATATATATACTCTTATGGTATTTTTATTAAAAATTATTACTTATATATTTAGGACTTTGTATAGAAAACAAAATTCTACACAGTCAAACTCAAATCACTGTTTCATCAAACTACCCTCGTACCTATCGTTGTTATTTAGTCCACAGCATAAACTGGCAAAAACACATGTCGCTGGCGCCCTTTTAGCGCGCCTTTATGCAATTATTGTTGTTGTATTTTTTTATACAATTCATACTCTTTCCTGTTTTCACATATGTCTTTGTGCTTTTACTGCCCATTTCCGCTTCCGTTTTTGTGGCAAGTTGCCACATATGCTGCGGTGTCTCTTGGCCACTGCAGTTGCCACTGCTTTTTGTGGCACAACACAGTCGCATATGTGGCTGCCATGCTATAAATAACTAATTTCGTGTGTTTTTTAATGTTTGGCGTAAATATTTCTGGTTTAATTTAGGTAAATAAAATTTTTGGAAAAAGTTAACAATTTAAGGTGGGAGCGAATTAAGAGCGAGGTTTGGAATAAAAGTTTTTTTTAAATAATTTTCAAATCTTTTACTTTGCAGTATTTTAATTTAATATTTTCCATGCCAGCATTTACATATACTTCTTGCTAAATATACCATCTTACCACAATTACTAAGAGTTCGCTCTGCGGAAGGAGGTTTTAAAAGACCATCCTAGGTAATTTTAAACTTACATACTCGTTTTTATTTAGAGAGTATGCAGTTTTTATCGTTTTTATCCATTAAATGCTATTTTAGTTTAAATAGCATCGGCTCTTCATCCTGACATTTGGCAATCTTCACTTACCTGAAAGATAAAGAAAAAATCGAACATTAATTATGAAATAATTTATATTAAATGTTATTTAAAAAATCTTCCGAATTGTAGGAACCAGTGGAAATATACATTTTTTAAGAAAATTCAATAAACGTGTGGTTAGACTAACAAATAGTTTTC
Organism: Zeugodacus tau; assembly: GCA_031772095.1. Lineage (NCBI taxonomy): Eukaryota > Metazoa > Arthropoda > Insecta > Diptera > Tephritidae > Zeugodacus > Zeugodacus tau. The sequence continues at coordinate 58,700,224 of CM062653.1, read as the reverse complement.
GAAAGGAAATTACTCCTTTGTCGACATAGACAACTTAATAGCGTTTTCACACAGCCAAATTAATTGTTCAATTAAAATTTTGATTGAGAAACTCTTTTTTGTCTTATACACTGTCGGCTACTCGATAATCGATCAGCTGTTATAAATTTTTGTTTTTGCTTTTCATAAGAAGTTGGTCAGCATTCATCAGCTGATTGATATTTTTAGCAGCGACATCTACTGTAGTTTTTTTTATCTAAAAATTTAGCCAATCTCAGACATAGAACGTATATATAATTACAAATTCGGTCTTTTTCGCAGAGTTGCATTTCATTTACAAATCGATTAAAAGTCAATTAAAAAGTAATGTAGAATAATTAGATTTTTATTTTGTATGGTAAATCGATCTTAATAGGCTTTTCAATCCAGCAGAGGCCGGTTAATTGATCAATTAGCTCCTGAGTGAAAAGGCTATAAGAATCTTGGTTTGACTGGTTTTTTGTAATCGAAAAAGAGTGCTCAACTCATATCGATGATCTCGAAAAAAATCGAGTGAGTGTTGTTCCAAATTATCGCAACTACTAATCTATGATCTTGGTAATTTTCGCTACAGTGAAAAATAGTTGGACAACAAAACAACGACAATAAATTATCGGAATTTCAGCGAAGAATCATTGAACATTTTGAAAAAATTATTCAAGAGCCTTCCTTGTTGAGAGCACATTTAAAATTCGAGTTTCCTTCAAGGTAGTGAAACTTCAGAAAACTTTACGAATAGACAACCATTTAGAAAAATGAAAATCTGCTTGTAAAACTTTAGATTATTAGCATTAGAGAAATGACAGCGGTTCCAAACATATCTTATGACTCGACTATATGTATTTAAGAAACTGAAAAAAAATATTTTCAACCAGCTGAAAAAATTCGGTATTTTCGGTTCATTTCCATGCTTTAAAGTTTTAGATTGATGCAAAGTGCATTAGAAAAGTTCGTTTTGATATTTTCTGTGGGACATTTACTTTCGAAAAAGGAGGTCTCTACATATCCGCAAGCTTTTTGCATTTATCCGACAGACTATGTAAAATTGTATTGCAACAGCATCAAAAGCATTTTGAAGGTTATCATGAGTGTAGCCGTTGAATCAGAAGGTACTAATTTATACACTATGACAATATTAGACCTTTACAAGGGGACATAAAGAGACTGCGTTGTTGTCTTTATTAATAACAACTAAATTTCTTCCAACACTGCGAAGAAATTGCTTTGAAAACTCTAACCATCCACGCATCAAGCGACCAAAGAACCGTATTGTAAGCTATCGAAAAACATAAAATTTAAGGTGATTTAATTTTGTTATTGTTGTTGCTGCACAATGTTGTAAAAGTCATGTACAAGCTAAAAGTCAACTAAAACAACAGCAACTACAAAAAGGACCAAAACAACAGCGCTGAAGGCAACAATGTGCTGCGGAAGTCCGTGTCAGCAGAGTCACAGCTGTACTGCTTGCAACACGACTATTTCGGAGGTGCGGCAGACAGACATTAATGCCGTCGCAACAATAACAATAACACAGTGTCAAAGGATGAACAATGGCCGTGTCAGTCTGCGTTGGAGCAATAAATGCAAAAATCAGAACAATGCCAATTGCAGCAGCCAAAATAATATGATAAAGTGCAGTGAAGCGCCAAAAACAATAGACAGCGAGGCAAAAACACGGCACTGGTGGCAGCTGGAGCGCTGGCTGCTGAGAATGCTTGTGAATTTCGAGTTGAAAGGTAGTGAAGCATTTAAGGAAGATAACTGTGGTGGGTATGAGTTGCACTCTGTGGCTCCTAGTGGCATTGAAGTTACTTGCAACACCCGTTGTCATGAGCTGTGGCACACCATTTATGCAATGAAGTGTGATGGGTGCAAAATTGAAAGTCATCAGTGGGTTGGCAAGCGTTAGACGAAAGAGACAGATTCATTTAATGAATGCTTAATTGAATGAGAATGATAGATAGGGGGCTATACTTTTGGTTGTGCTTTGATGTCAGATGGATGTTGCTCATACGCCTAGTGGGCAAGATGTTTAATGGCTGACAAACCTGGAATTTATGCAAATTTTCCACATTGTCTTTCATGCTTTGAAAACCAATTAAATTGTATAAGCTTTATGTGAGATGAAGAGGCTATATTGGGTGGGATTTTATTTCCGTCTTGAAAAATATTTATAAGAATAAAGAGGCTCAAATAAAGAGTTAGGGATGTAAAAATTTAGTTTTTAGAAAACATGGATAATTAGATTAAAAAAACAACAACAACAAATTATGAGAATTACTGTGAAGAATCATTGAAGGATTTGAAAAAATACTTATTGGTTTACCTTGTTGAGAAAATTTAAAATTCGAACTTTTTTGGACTTTTGCTAACTTAAGTAGATAGTCAGACAAAGATCATTTCAGGAAGACTAAGAAGATCTCATATGATAAGAGACTTTTCTCTGTAGTTTATATGACTAGGCTATGTTACTAGACTTCAATATAAAGTAAATGCCTCATACCAAGGCAAACAGAAATGTACACCAGAAATAAACACCAGAGAAATAGAGAAGTTCTACTAATAATCTAGCTAATATATAATAATATATATACATAACTTGAAATGTACCGTTATTCGTCATTTGAATAATCTGAATGAGAACACGAATATTTAAAAAAACAACAGCTTAAGTCCGTCTGACATTTTAATATAATCAACTACATAGTGTGAGAACGAAAATAAAAATGTTTAAAACTCATACATATACTCAGGTAAATTGAGAAAAATAAGCTGAAAGTTGATATATTAATACCATATACCACTACTAACTACCTATTTATATATGTCCATATATCTAGTTTTAGACTAAACATGAATACATTTATGAGCATGCATCGACTTATAAAAAGTTATTAACATGAACTCGCATTAATTTCAATAAAACGAAACCGGTTCGATCGTGATTTCAGAAACATTCATTAGCGGTATTGCAAATAGATTGTTATTGTTGTGCGTTTACTCTAACACAGATGGCGTCATTTGTGGTTTGACCGGCAGTTGAATGTGAATAAATGTTAAATGTAATGGAAATAAAATAAAATAAAATAAAATAAAATAAAATAAAATAAATTGAAATAAAATAAAAATAAAATAAATTGAAATAAAATAAATTGGAATAAAATAAATATAATATATATATAAATAAAAATAAAATAAAATAAAATAAAATAAAATAAAATAAAATAAAATGAAATAAAATAAAATAAAATGAAATAAAATAAATTGAAATAAAATAAATTGGAATAAAATAAATATAATATATATATAAATAAAAATAAAATAAAATAAAATAAAATAAAATAAAATAAAATAAAATAAAATAAAATAAAATAAAATAAAATAAAATAAAATAAAATAAAATAAAATTAAATAAAATAAAATAAAATAAAATTAAGTAAAATAAAATAAAATAAAATTAAATAAAATTAAATAAAATAAAATAAAATAAAATAAAATAAAATAAAATGAAATATCCGTTAAAATAAAGTGAAATAAAATAAAATAAAATAAAATACAATAAAATAAAAAAATATAATAAAATAAAATAAAATAAAATAAAATAAAAAGATAATAAAATAAAATAAAATAAAATAAAATAAAATAAAATAAAATAAAATAAAATAAAATAAAATAAAATAAAATAAATTAAATAAAATTAAATAAAATAAAATAAAATAAAATAATAAAAAAAAATAAAATAAAATAAAAATTAAATAAAATAAAATTAAAGTAAATAAAATAAAATAAAATAAAATAAAATAAAATGAAATGAAATGAAATGAAATGAAATGAAATAAAAATAAAAATAAAATAAAATAAAATAAAATAAAATAAAATAAAATATAATAAAATAAAATAAAAAATAAAATAAAATAAAATAAAATAAAATAAAAAATAAAATAAAATAAAATAAAATAAAATAAAAAATAAAATAAAACAAAACAAAATAATATAAAAAAAATAAATAAAATAAAATAAATTAAAATAAAATAAAATAAAATAAAATAAAATAAAATAAAATAATTAAAATAAAATAAAATAAAATGAAATAAAATAAAATAATATAAAATAAAATAAAATAAAATAAAATAAAATAAAATAAAATGAAATGAAATGAAAAAAAATAAAATAATTAAAATAAAATAAAATAAAATGAAATAAAATAAAATAAATTAAAATAAAATAAAATAAAATAAAACAAAACAAATAAATATAAAATAAAATAAAATAAAATAAAATAAAATAAAATAAAATAAAATAAAATGAAATGAAATGAAATGAAATGAAATGAAATGAAACAAAACAAAATAAAATAAAACAAAATAAAATAAAATAAAATAAAATAAAATAAAATAAAATAAAATAAAATAAAATAAAAATTTTAAATGATATTTTTAACATTTATCTTGAAGGTTTAAAATGTTTTCACATTTTTTTACTTTTGGTAAATCTAAAATTATAATTTTTTATGAAATTTAAAATTTTAATTTATTTTCTAGTTAAACCAGTTGCTCATAGTCAGCTTTTTAGGTATTTTGCACGTGTTAGGCTTTAGGTCACATATTTGTTGCGGCATTTAAACTTAATTTACCACAGTCTTCTACGCTGACATGTGGCTTGCCTTGCCATGCATGCAGCTTGACGTTAAACTGAAATTTTTCATTTATTTGAACATAAAATTTCGACTCTTTGCGCCGCTGAACGCCATAAATCTCAATCATAAATAATTATATGGACATTTATGCATGCAAAAAAGAAACAATACACACATATATGCAAATTTTGTAGGCTGTCTGCAAGCGGTTGAGTACTTCCAAAATTTTTATTTTCATTTAAAATTTTTTTTTTTATTTTTTGTTGTTTATTGCTCTTGTTGTCACGCTTCATCGCCTCATTTGCGCGCAGCCAGTAACAATATGATTTATAGTTGGCAACTTTGGCATATTCCAATATAAATTAAGGCAAATACAGAAACACAAAAAAAAAAACAAAATATTAATTAAAAAGCCGCTTTAAAGCCGTTAATGGCATTTTAATGTAATTGATAATGTAAACACCATTAAACTCGTACTGTGGTTACCGTAAATATTCGGTTATAAATGGTTCAAGCGCAGCAAAACCATTATTTACAGGCTAGACGCTAGACGTGTTTGAGCTTGTCAGCTTTTAAATGTGTGTTTGTGTGTGAGTGTTTGAAGCCGTTGTTTGTGCTCACACAGTTTCGATAATAGCCGTTGGTTTGGCGCTTTTGTTATGCTTTTCTGGTTCAACAAATAACGCGAAGTATTATTCAGCGTATAAAAAAAACAAAATTAATGACTTTGCTATAGTTGTCGATCTAATTAAATAATTTTAAATAATGGTTAGTGAGTGATTAGAAGCACGTAGACTTTGGAATTTTTGTTTGAGGGTTAGTCACTTAAGGTTAGTATGTATGCAGAAATGGTGCATATTTTAGATTAAAGAATCGTATAACTGCTCTACTTAGTCCAATATAGTTAATGATAAGTAGACTGGGTCAATAAGCTGGCGCTTAATGGTTGTAAGCTGTCATATATGAGCTACTGGGTACTAGCTTTCTTCACGCTTTTGCTGAAAATTGGGGCAGGAAAATGATGATCTCTCGGATCTCACGCCGAAAGTAAAGCATTAGCGTGGGTATAATCAATTTTGTTATTTAAATTATTTTAATATGTTTTTAAATAATATAAATAAAAGTCAAAATCTGATATGGTCTAAATAAAGTTCATAAGGAAACACAAAAAAGAGATTTAAAACAATTACACAGTCACACAAACATATTTTTGCTTTGACCTGGGGGTCTTACTAGGTGTAGTATATGTTTTTGTGGTCGCCGAATCCGAATCCCCATCAGCTCAAGGTTTTGAGATAACCCCAAAATATCAATATGGCGAACAGCGATTTTTAAAATTCATCGGATTCGCTTGAAACTCGGTACTCGGGGGTTTTTAGGGTCACAGATTACAATTCCGGTTTTTCGGTCTTTCAAAACTCATCCAATATAGCGGACACTTTTTTGAAAAATTCATCGAAATCGCAAAGACATTTTTCTGGCTCCCGAATATTTTTACACGCAACAACAAATTTGTATGAATAACGCATTTTAATTGAGCAGCAATTTAAAAACAATTTTTCAATCAACAAAATCAAAGCGCCGAATTTATTAAATGGCAGTGCGGCATTTATATACTTTTGCTTTGTTGTTGTTTTTACTTTTGTTTTGTAAAGCTGCCACGCGTTTCTTAATCAAAAACACATTCAATTTCATTATTGAACTGACTGAATCAAATTAATTAACGGTATTTTTGACGCCGCACGCCAACGGGCGACAATTAATTGCTGAGCTAAATGGAAAATATCACAACAAAAGCAATGAATATATGGAGCAATTAAATAACAATACAATACAAGATTGTTGAGCAAATAAGCATTTAAATTGGTACTGAATTAAATGGTGGTAATAAATATTTTTGTTTTTGTTGTGTTTTGTGAATTTATTGAAAAGTATATAAATAGAAAATGTATGCCATTTTTGAGATTAGGAAAATACATATTTAGAAATAATGTGGTTCCAAAGTATCATAAATATTATTTTATTTTGACAGCAAATTTAATTTAGAAAGGTAATATAGAAAAATATAAAAAAAAATATTTTTTTAGTAAAAAAGAAAATTTAATTTTTTTTAAATATTTGTTTTTTTTTTATAAAAAACTTCATATAAAAGCAATTTATTGCCTACTAAAAACCACACCTCGTAAAGTTATTACTGTCAAAAATAAAAATAATAATAATAAATAATTAAAAACCATTAAATTCTAACAGTACTAACGGTAATTTAGTCAGCGACCACACGCTTGTAACATTTGCGGTTTCAATATTCTTAATTAATATTCATTTGTGTTTGTAGCAATATTTGCATTGATTGCTGTAGACACTTTAAATGAAACGGCGGTCCGTTTTATGATGTAATATTTATTTACCCTTATACATATGTATATGTATATTTGTGCTATATGCTTTATGTGCAATAAATAACAATGAATTTGTCTGCGGACTTATTGTGCTTGTGGCACACCTACAACTACAACACAACTCAGTAAACAGTCAATATTAGGATGGATCTAAAGTAGTAATTATTATTATTATTAATTAATAAAAAATACAAAATTTTAAAATTTTGCCATAATTAAACTGTTATTTTGATTGTTCAAATTTCTACAAAAAAATTAAAAAAAAAATTTAATTTTAGAAATTTTTTTTTTTTGACCCACCCTAATAACACCTACATTTCGGTGTTGGCGTACAGCACTAGTAACAGTAGTGTGTCGTGTGACGTTTTTTTTTCCTGTCATTTACACCTGCAGTCAATTGAAAATTCTGACAAAGTGATCTCCACCGCCACTTGTTAGTAGCTCTGCCACTACTACTACGACTGTCATTGATGTTGTTGTTGCGCTGGTAGCCAACGGCAAGGTGGTTTTGTAATTGAAATAACACTGACAGCGTCAAAAGGCATAAAAAAAGCAAAAAAGTAGCAATAATATGACAGCCAATTCAGTATTTACACACGGCAGCGTTGCGTGCGACTGGGCATGCGTGAGTAATTTAAATAAACATTAATTCTTTTCCAATACATCACTGGCATGTCAGTGGTGTGTGTTTACGCATGTGGTTGTTGTATATTGGTTTTATTACTGCTATGAGAATTGTTGATGGCAATACGTGACAATTGAATTTTTCGTTTTATTTGTATAGATTTTCAATTAACTGAGATTTTCGTAGCGGTGGAGAATATATTTCTACACTTCTATATAGAGATTGAGTATGATACGCAACTTTTAACTTTAATAAAAAAGTTAAAATATAGATTTTATAGATTTGAATTTTCCATATTTAAAAAAATTATATCTATATCTCTAGAAAAAATAATTAATTATTAGGGTGGTTCAATTTATTGTCAAAAGATACTTTTCATTTGATGTCTGTAATTGTCTGATGTCTGTAAATAATAGAACTAATAAAAGGTCACCGTCGAAGAAGTTCGTTACCAAGGCCTACCGTTACCTACCAGGGTCAATGGAAATTAGACGATATTTTCCGCTTAACACTGTTTTAGATATTGGAATTATGTATTTATTGATGGTAAAGGTACCCTTATCTCAAAAAAAAACCTTATTTTCGGCTATATTTAAGCATCGTATCTTCATTTTGTTTGTTCTTTTTTTATACTCTCGCAACAAAGATGCTAAAGAGAGTATTATAATTTTGTTCACATAACGGTTGTTTGTGATTCCTAAAACTAAACGAGTGAGATATAGTTTTATATATACTAAAGTAATTAGCTTGACGTGTAGATTTGAAATCCAGATGTCCGTCTGTCCGTCCGTGCAAGCTGTAACTTGGTACCATAAGAAGGTTAATATCGAAGATGGACGATAACCGAAAACCTATAAAGGGCTATAAATAAAGCTATGAAGTGAAATTTGGTACAAAGGATCGTTCTATGAAGGGGCATATTTGACCTCACTAAGTTCTTTTGTACATATCTCATAAATTACTAAAGCTATATCAACCAAACTTTCTACAGTTTCTTTTAGTTTCTTTTTCTTTTAGGTACCACTCTATACTGTTCAAAAATGCAGGAGATCGGATTAAAACTAGGCCTACCTCCCATACAAAGGTTATGTTGAAAACTACTAAAAATGCTTTAATTAAGTAAGGAAAACCACCAGAAAGCTTAAATTTCCTTATTAATATGGTACTGAAGACCTGCACTCAAAATTCTCTACAAAATTTTTAAAGGGCTTGGTTCCTTATATGGGTTAATAACCATATCTCAGAAACTACTCGACCAATTTCAATGAAATTCGGTTCATAATATCTTCCTGACTTCCCAATGATATATTAAGAAAATAGTCCAAATCGGTTGACAACCACGCCTATTCCCATTTACCAGAACTTTGAAGTCGATCTGAATCGTTTACTCTACAATATATAAAGTAAGCACTAGTGAAGATATCGGAACAGAACTGAAATAGTGTGGCATCGACCTTTTAAAAATCGACGAAATCGGACCATAGGTTTTGAAGGTCTCATGTATCGAACATGAGGACCTCAGCGCTTCGAATAATTTTTTTACCGAAAATATAGATAAGTCTCTCAAATATTTTGAAGAAATTCAGAACTTCTCCGTGCCAAAAATGAGTGAAATCGGGTCATAACTTCACCTAACTCCCATATATCTAATATTAGGGTTTCCATATACCATATATATGACGAATATGTGAGTCAACTGGTGTGTTATATTAATTATTATTTAATTAAATTAAATAAAAAAATTGCGAGAGTATGAAATGTTTGGTTACACCCGAATTTGGCGCTTTCTAATTTGTAATAATATTATATATATAACCTTATATTTTACTTGATTGTTGTAAGTAAGGAGTCAATTCTGTTTTTAAGAGATTTGTTTCAAGTGACAAAAAGCTTGACCCGCCTCAATCACTACAATAAGAATACCAATTACATTACGCAATCAAATAAAGGGATTTCCGATTAAATTAAACGGTTTTCTTATTACATAACCTCACTTCATTAAACTTTTTTCTGATAAACACACCTCTGGCTACAGTTGGTTTATCTTTCATATGAGTAAATTTAAATTTATTTTTAAACCCTTAAAAATGCACACACGTACACATATGTAATGTATATATAAGCACATATACAAATATCTGGGCATATATATTTTGTATCCGCAACTGTAAATTCATATTTAAATGCACAATTTGCAAATTAAGCCGTTTCATAAACGCCAAAAATAACTCAATTTGCAATAAACAAGAAATTTACTCTTCGTTACTGAGTGAGCTTACTGCAAGCGCAGTGCCGCCGCTTTGCCGTTAATGCGATTATGAAATTCCCAGAGCGCAGCAGAAATGCAAATGTCGCGTTGGCAATGCAATTTGCCACATGATGCACTAAAAATCGTTGACATTTTGACAGTTTTGATGCGACAATTTTGTGTGGCGGCGTCGCCTTTATTGCCGTCATTTCCATGCAGCGCGTTGTTGTTGTTGCACTTACATATATGTATATGCCGCGTGTGGCGCATAATCACTTTACAGTTAACTTGCGGTTGCTGCCGCAGCAGTCAATTGCAAAAAGTGATTGTCACTCGATTTAGCAGGCAGAGTGGCCATGCAGTAGTAGTGGCATCAACCAACGTCACTGCCACTGCCAACAACAACAACATGCTTTTATACGATATATACGTATGTGTGTGTTCGTGGCAGTCGCGTTGCGAATTGTCATTCGGCTAAAAAAAGTTTTTAATTGCCCAAATAATGGGAGCAATGAACCGCAATGATTGAGTGACTTTGCTGAGGTGGGTGAACCGCTATGGGTGGGTGTTTGCTTATAGTAGATGTATATGTTGTTGTTGTGGTTTTGGAATTATTTTTCTGAGAGTATTAGAATTTCATATTTTGCAATAATTTATGCCAAGTGATGTAAGTGGTAAAGCTTACACAAGCAATATACCGTTAAATGCAAAATGTTGCACATAATCTACAATATATACAACTACAATAACAACACACCAAAGTGAGTCTTCACAAAATTTGCATCAAATTAATTTTAATTATTTTTTAATGAATTATGTGTTATTACCTTGACTTCGCTTTCTTCGCTCGCCATTTCACAAATTAACGGTACATTATGTGAGCTAAACTCATCAAAAAATAACTTGAATTGTTTGCTTTCATTTTCAACAGGCACATACAAATATACGCTGCTATACTAATTTATATATACATAGATAGACATCTAACTTCATCGTCTGACTGGCGTTTTCCCTTTCAACGGTGGCACTTTCAATTCAACTTCCTCATATTATACATAATTAAGTGCATATACTCATAAGCGAGTATGTGCTTTAAAGCATTAACGTAATATCCGCTTAGTTAGTACTCGTATTAGTGGATTAGTGCCGAAAACAACAAGATATTAAATGACAATGACAAAAAAATACATTTTAATTGTATCATTACTTAATTAACTAATGCAAATAAATGTGGGTATTCACAGTGTGGACAAAATTCAAAATAATTCAAATATAATAAGTGGAGATGTTTAATTGGAAAATATTTTTTATCAAAAATATTTTTTTAAATAAATAATATTATACAAATTAAGTCAGTATTAATTAAAAGATTTTTTAGAATTATAAAAAAATATTTTTTTTCAAAACTAACTAAGAAAAAAAAATTAAAATAAAATGTTAAAATAAATGTTTTAATTTTTTTCTTAATTTATAAATTTTTTTTTTTTTTTCAAAAATATTTATTGTTATAATTTTTAATATTTGTTATAGTATTCTCTATAAGTTCGATTTTAAATTATTTTTTTTTAATAAATTTTTGGAAAAAATTAACTTTTTTTTTAATTACTTTAAATTATTTAATAAATAATACAATTTAAATCCGTATTAATTAAAAGATTTTTTAGAATTAACTAAAATAATTAAAATAAAATGTTAAAAAAATTCAAATAAAATGTTTTAATTTTTTTCTTAATTTATAAAAGATAATTTTTTTTCCCAAAAATATTTAATTTTTTATCAATTAAGAAGTAATATTCGATAGATTTTTTTTTGATAAATTCATCAGTGAAAAACTGAATCAGTTGAATTTAAAAAAAATTCTTTACGCTTGTAAATTTTTTAGTCCAAGCATATCAGTTTTGTATTCGATATTATTGATATTAGAAAATTGCGGTCCTATTTAGAATTAAAAATTGGCTTTATATTTCTCGGGTCCCTAGTATGATGAGAATTATAAAGATATGCCATAACCAATCTGAGGTTGAAGACCACTCTTCTTCTGCACAATTTAAGAGTCTAACACTTTATCAATAATGAAATTACGCCATTGAGGCCGAAACTACATAAATTTCTGATTTTTAAGTTAAAATTTCAAAATAAAATAAGTTCCTGACTACGAAGATGAAGAAAGTTTGATTACTTCTCCCATAGAATAGTATTCGAGTATATCTATAACTCTAGATCAGAAAGAGAGAACAAACTGTGCCTCAGTGTGACAATCCGAAATGAGAATATATCAAAGCTGACAAAAGAACTTTGCTCGATTAAAATATCGAAATAATGGACCATCCATTTGGAACAGTTTGACAAATAATGCCTTCATACTTTTCTTAGAGCCCTGATAATAATTGAGCTTGACCTATGATTCTATACAGCAAAAGAAGCGGTTTTTTTTTAATAATATTTGAAAATTTTTCAATCCCAATCGGTCTGAACAAAGTGTTTCGAAATTTGGTTCAAACCTATTCAAAAAGTACATTGACTAAAAATCATAAATACAGTTGAACTTCCCTAACTCACCATAAACCACAAAAAAAAAATCGAGTTATAGAACATGTATTCCGGAATTTTATCTGTTGCATTTTGCTATTGCTTGGCTCTTGGAGTCTGTATCCCAGTCTTTGTTATATGTTTTATGCAATCCATAAGTGTAATATCATATTTTTTGTTGAAATTTTCATGAAATTTGACTTCTATTACCAATTCAAGAGTTCGAGTTATGGAGAACTTCGAGTTAGAGAGATTTCGAGTTATGGAAGTTCAACTGTGTTCACTTCTTCTTTGTCAGAACAGAAATATAAGGTACGGTCCTGGAACTAAATGGATGGATTTTGCTTATTGCAAGCCTTAGTCATTGTTACTTTTGTTTGGAGTTGAGTATCCGCAGCTCTTTACTTTGATAGGTGAATACAAACCAACAATTATTACATATTTTGAGCTTAAGTTCAAGAAAATTATGTCCAAGTGCTATTTCGGGATCAAAAACTCTAAAAGTACGACAAAGTGCAGCCCTTTCTATATTAAATGATATTTCGACATGATTTTCGAAGTTAAATAACAAATTTTATATTCGAAACTGTTGGGTGATATACATATAATCCCATTTAGACTAATAGAGTCAACGATCCTTTACTAGTTTTGAAGAGTATATGAATTAAAAGCCAAGAAGTCGAAAATGAAATCTTATACTGACCTACCCCACATAGTATAATTTATTTGGAGAGCATAATATTCGACCTTTTTCTCAAGCATTACAGTATAGCTCCATATAAATGTTCAAATGGGTATACTTGAAATTTACCCACTAATTTGTCAAAACTTTATTCATTCCTGCAGTTTCGAAACTCATCGCCGTGAATACCGCTAATTATATCTATTGTCTGCCCGACATAACTGACAAATTGTATGCGAATATGAAGTGAAATTGAATAGAAAAGATGACTCGCTCGATTTCCGCTCATTATATATGCAAATTTATTTTGCCATATACCCAAAAACGGTAAATTATTGCGAAGTAAAAAATAAATGAAAACCAAAGTAAATGAAATTTCGAGGGAAAATGAAAAACTGACAAGTGTGGAAAGCAGCTTAGATTGCATAATAGAAAGCGGGGATGTTTGTTGTAATAAATTAAATTAAAAAATAAATAAATAAAAACAAAATTGTAAGACATGAAGCGTTGCAAAGAAAAGCAAAGAAAATTTTAAGATCTAAAGCTCTTCAAAAAAAAAATCGAAAAAATTTACTTCGCTAACTGGCACACACACACAGTGCGACTCATTCGAATTTATGTTAATAGCAGTTTTATTTGTTTCGAACACGGTCTTAAATGTTAAACAACTGCTCCACTTTTGGGGAGAACAAGTGTTTCGAACTAAGTACATATGTAGTTTGGATATTTGTTGTTGGAGTCACACAAAGGCAGGTCTGTTGTGTTGCACGTACTTTTTGTCGGTTGTCAAGCAAATACTGTTAGCTGGTGACATTTCGATGAAGCAAATTTGTTTTATGACTCAAAGGGGAGGCGGTAGAGATTAGTCTATATGCGTCACTTTTACTGCTTTAGAGTCAGACTACATGAACATATATAATTAACATTTACATATGTTTGTCTGTACAGATGTATCGCTTAGCATTTTAAGCAGCTTGTAAGCACATTTGCATGCGTGCTTTTCAGAAAACAATGCCTTACAGTTGATCACTGAATTGTTTCCGCGACTTTTATGGCACATTTCCGCCACTGATGCCGCCGCCGCCACCAACAACACTAACAACATGCACACATCACTATGACAATTTGTAAATGCTAATTTTTAAGCGCTACAAACTTAGTTGTCGTCAACGATGTAAGCGTGTACATCACATATATGCCCTGCCAAGGTTGCCACTGTGCCCCAAATTAGCTCATGATCGGCGATTTTCAATCACTTGTCAAGTGTTTACTAATTCATCAGCCATATTTATTTAACACGGTTGTCGCATTAGAAATATGTATTCCAATTTCGTTTTACATAAATTACATATTTACATCGCTGAGCATAGTTTGTGCACATCTTAATATATTGATATGTAAATATTGGTTACTGAAGTGGTTACCAAGCGGATAAATATATCTAATGTAAATATATTTTCAGAGATGATGTCAATTCAACGCCAAATATTTACTGCTTATGCAAATACTGTATGAGAAACTAATGTATGCGAAAAAGATTAAAGCAAACCGCGAGATATTTACGTAAGTTACACGTGGAAAGTTTACGTTCCAATACCCTTAACGGTGTAACCTAGCTCTAAGTATGATGAGACAGTACTTGATCTGTATTTTTACCAAATAATTGTTCTGCGACGCTGTTCAAAATAATTTATAAGTTTTTTATAATTACCCTCAAGTATACATTTTTCTATTTAAAAATATTACCCTGTATACATAGTTAAGAAATTGGTTAAGCAAATTTTTTAATTTTCATGGAAATACTTGTAAACCTGAATTAAAATATTTTAAAATAATTTTTGTTTTACTTTTATAAAACGCTATGAAAAGAAAAGCCTACATTCAAAAATATCATGATTAAATGATCCTTCAACGTTGAATATTGCCTTGGCAACAGCATCTCTGTTGAGGTAGGTTCTACTTGAGCGCTCAAAATCTCTCAATCTCAATCGTGAGAGGTTCTACATACAGATGTGTCCAAAATAATAATAGTGCTAAGAAGTCAATATTTTAATTTCTTATAAAAAATTTATTAACTTTTTTCTTTGTTGAAATTGAGAAATTGAAATTTATAATAGATATAAAGAACTGGGGTTCAGTACTTGGTCGAAAAGCTCCTATTATATAAAACTGCCTTACAGGGACGCGGCATAGAGTTGACTAAATCTTCGTAACGAGTTTTAGGTATTTCTTACCAACAATCCTCCACTATTAACCAAAATTTGCGATTACTGTTTTTCTGAATATCACCCTATAAGTTATCTATGGAACTGAAGTCGGACCATTGACCAGGCCAAGACATGACCTTAATCCCTTTGATACGAAGCCAATCCTTGGCTAGCCGACTAGTATGTTTCGGGTCATTATCCTGCTGAAGGACCCATTTCAGAGGCATTTCGATTTCAGTATAAGGTAACATTGTGATATACAAAATATCTACGTAGACATGTTGATCCATGACATTGTAGATACTATATATAAGCCCAATCATGAAAATAAAAGACAAACCCAAACTAATATTTTTGAACCTCCATGTTTTACCGTTATAGGGTGGTATTCAGCCTTAGGTGGATGAAGCACATACGGTCGTGAACCTATGCCTCCAAAATGAACGACTTCACTTTCATCTGTCGATAATATATTTTGTCTCTTTTCCAAGATGGTTTTTTCCGAACCTAAAACCGAGTTACCAGATACATTACAAATTGAAATACCTTTTGAAATAACGTCGCACACGTGCGCTTAACTGAAATGAGCTTGTAATACTAATATTATCCATTGTAATTATGCAACTGTTGGCATCTCCTCATTGTGTAGTTAAATAAATAAATAAATTTCGAAACAAAGGTTTGCTGCTAACTGAAGCATAGCAATTAACATTTAACACTGTGCTCTGAAATTAGTAATAATTAAGGTTTTGCATTGAAAACAGCGAGTGAATAGCAAAACTAAACTATAGAAAAAGCGCGTTAAAACTGAAATTATATACATTTCTGTGAACATCAGCGGTGTCAAGTGCAATGTCAAATGATGTTAGATATTATATATAAATATGTAATTGTTGTTGTTGGAGCGTGAATTTGAAAAGCATTTGCAAATAATGACATTATTATTATTATTATTATTGTTCGAGCTAATAATATGAATTCGCAAAACGAAAACATTGAACTACAGCAAATGGCCTTTATGCGACCTAAATTGACATTGGTGAGCAGAAAATTGTTTGGTTGGCAGAAATGATTAAAAAAATTGATAACGATGAATGAGTCATAGTTTTCAAAACTATATTTTTTTAAAATAATTTTTGGAATAAATTTAATAATTTTTATGTTTTAAATGTTTTAATGGTTACTGATTTTTTTACCCTAACATAAAACTGTTTAAATTTCAGGTAATGTTAAAAACCATTTCTGGACAGAAATTGAGAAGTTTGTGTTTTAATTGTTTAAGTAATACTTAAGCGTAGCGTTCATTCGAAAATAAACAGGAGGTTATACTTCAGGATTATAAGTATATGTTTATGATCAATAAAAGTTGGGCTTTTTGTGTGATATAAACTTGTTAAATTATATTTTTCAAATAATAAGCGATATAGCAAAGGAGATGTGAGTGGAGACCTCAATAGAACAATCTAGTCGAAAACTTTGGATTTGATACTGAGTGAAGCCCACCAGATGTTTACCATGAATACTTTTATTGCAGATACTATATGATCTCTAGTTCAACATATGCCTCCTAATTAGATATACATATATATACGTAGATATACGTAGAACATAATGCTTAATTGATCTGTTAGCTACTTCTCCGAACACGAAGACTTTGTTTTAACATTAGCGAATCGAATTAGGTTTGCTTTGAGATCTCTTAGCACTTAATGACAAAGATCTTATAGCGTTTTCACACAGCCAAATTAATTGATCAATTAAAATTTATATGGAGAAACCCTTTTTTGCTTTTATATTGCCAGTTACTCGATAATCGATCAGCTGTTATACATTTTTGTTTTTGCTTTTTATAAGAAATTGGAAAGTTTCATCAACCGATTAATATTTTTAGCAGCGACATCTACCGTAGCTTTTTTATCAAAAAAATCAGCTAATCGCAGACAAAGAACGGATATCGTACGTCTTTGTCGCAGAGTTGCATTTGATTTTCAAGTCGATTAAAATTCAATCAATGTAGATTTTATTTTGAATGGTAAATCGATCTTAATAAGAGTTTTAATCGAGCAGAGGCAAGTAAATTGATCAATTAGCTCCTGTCTAAAGAAGCTATTACTCAGAAATTGTTTTAAAGACGATAAGACATAATCTGTGACTTATTAGAAGTGGTGAAACGGTTTTCAGAAAAGCTTTTAGGGTTTTTCATAATAAAAATGCCTTAGAAAAAGTATTTTGCTTATAACTCCGCAGGTTTAAACATTAATTAGATGTTTTCGCATAAATAATAACTGTTATACTTCTAAAGTGAACTTGTATTTACCAAATATGTGTTATGCTTCGTATGTGGGAATACTTGAACTTGTGGAACACAAGCTTATATGAGTTAGCTACCTATATTTAATTGGGAAAATTATGACTAAATGAGCTGGGAAGGTATTCTGCTTCATTTGCTCCCGGTATTAGGAAAAGAAAATATTTTACTGGTTGACACCGAACCTGAAACGTTTTTGTGTGGGTTCGATTAAAAGCCATGCAATATTAAAATATCACAAATCGAAGATACCGTTATGATATCCCCCGAACATAATTAAATATGCGCAAAGGTCTCTTATTTGCAAAATGTTCACTTTATCAGAATTCGAGTTATCTCGTCTTCGAGAAATAAATGTAGGAGGTTTCTCAGCGTTGGCGTCTAAATTATTTACTAATAATATTTATTGTTTAAATTGAAATTTAAAATGTGATGGAAACCATTAAATCGTAAAAAATATATTTTTGAAACCAATTTGATGGGTAAGTAACCTTTAAATGCGTCTCCCGGACTTTATAGATAACTAACTTTTATCTAACGCAGAATGAATAAGTATGTGGATCCACATTTAGAATATTGCAATATTCACACACCACCAAGCAGATAAACTAACAAACAAAGACCGGAAATTGCAGTGCAATAACTTCTCAAAGTCATCAATAACCCACAACAAACACTTGCACACAAACAGAAATACGGAGATGTGCAATGCCAGTTTAATATGCAAGTGCAAGGCCACACAAAAAGCTTCAGCCACATGTGAGTGTCTTCAAGCTCACAATAACCTCCATATATTTTAGGTGTTTGTGTTTGCTGGCGTTTTGAGGGCGGACAGCCATATTTCCGCTTGACTTGCATTTCGGGGCACGATAGTGGCAGTGGTGCAACGAATGCAGTTCACCGTGCTGCGCTGAGCTGCCAATGAAGCGTCTACGAATAG
This sequence comes from Zeugodacus tau, assembly GCA_031772095.1. Lineage (NCBI taxonomy): Eukaryota > Metazoa > Arthropoda > Insecta > Diptera > Tephritidae > Zeugodacus > Zeugodacus tau. The sequence goes on along the minus strand of CM062653.1, from coordinate 58,681,632 downwards.
TGAATTATATGCGTTTTGCCGCCGTTGAGGTAGTTGCAAGTTGCATGAAAATGCATTTGTGGCAGTTGTGTCTAGTCCTTGTGACGCCTCGTTGAATGCATAAGCTTTTTGCCTCGCCTGTGTGGCGTGGCTCTCTTTAGCGGGCGCTCATTTTATTAGCAAAGGAAGTGCTGGCGTTAGAAAACATGTGCGCCACCGGTGGTTGGAGAAGCAACTTTTTGGCTGTTGCAGTGGATATTGTTATTTGAAAGTTTTTCGGCTGCAGACAATTTATCAAAACTATCTATCTACACACCATGTAGAGTGCGGGTGCAGTCATGCGCAAAAATATATTTTGTTGTTTATTAAGTTGGTTTTTTGATAGGATCTTTACGCTTGGTTAAATTATAAATATTTTAAAATTCATTTACTGTTTCAAGTGGAAGTAACTCGAAGTGTATTAAAATACAAATTTTGCAAATAAGTGACTATTGCGCTTATATTTTGTATCTGAGAGACACTAACAGAGTACTCACTGTCGCAGTGAGATCGTATGAGGTTTTAATGGAGACACAAAAAGGGTCACGTTCAATTTTTTTTCGAAAGAGTACCACCAAATCCAAATACCAGCTGAAAATTAAACAAAATATCTCCTCAGCTCATTTAGTGTGGACCAAGTCATCTGCATTCCTTTGGAATATATGTAGCTCGTTCATATAGGTTTGTGTTCCACAAGTTCAATTATTCACAGATTTAATGCATAACTTTTTACTCGAGTTCTTTTAAAGGCAACTCGTATAATGATAATAAAGTGTGATAGTGAACAATTTGGAATGAGATTACATTTCTTTTAAGGGGACCCCCCATTCCCGGTTTCAAAAAAAACGATTTTTTTAAATTTAATTCGAACCTATAACTATTCAAGAATGTTCCTTTAAAATTTTAAGTGAAAATTTCAAAAACTCTTCAGGCGACGCCGAGCGGCTGGCGCATGAATTTACTCAAAATCTATTAATCCAATCGGTTTAATACGTTATTCTATACATATATAGCTATGGTATGAACTAGGATAAATCAAATCGGTGAAGATCTTCTTTACTTTTCAACTTGTTTTGTGGCTGAAAAAAGGCGATTTTCAACCAAAATTTTTTTTTGTGTGAAATTAATAATCCTAGTTCAGTTCATACCAGAGCCAAACATGTACTATTTCTAATCCCGTTGGACTTTTTGGGTTCTGATGTTCCAGTAAACGGAAATCACATACGCCGCCGAAAAGAAGGGCTTTTGTTTGATCACAAAAAACAACAAAAAAATTATGTAAATTTTTTTTCTTATTTTTTAAGTCTTCAAATGAATGTATGCAAAGTTAGAACCCTAAAAAATAATTTAATTTGTGTTCATTTACGAGAATAGGGGGTCCCTTAACTAATAATGGCTACCGATGTATTGGAAGTTACTCTAACTGTATCTATAACAAACTGATGATGCTGCTTGGATCTCTCTAAAGAATTGATAGAATATTCATATCAGATTTAGAATAAAGCCCAACCGGTTTTCAAATCTCAAAATTAATATCTGAGCGAAGACTTGAGTTTATTGAATAACTGAACCTCTTGAAGAAGCAAGGAAATAATCATGAGATAAACAGCCCATAATAGTGGTATTTGAGAAGAAAGTGTATCTCTCAAGCGAACTTGATGCTAATCTATTCATAAAGGTTATAGCAACAGGACTTAGGAGGACGGATTTCTATTAATGCCAACAATCGCCTAAGTACCATTGAAAATCGCAGTATTACTACACAGGGAAGAGAAAGAGAGAATCTTCATCACTGGCAGAAATTGGGAAGGTGTTTATCAGAAGAATTTTAAGGATGAGAATAACTGGAGGAAACAATTTTAATAGCGATGAGTAAATATAAAGTTTTTGAAGAAAGTGAAGAAGAAAGAAAATGAAAAATAAAAATAAAAACAAGATTTTTCTTACTGAAGGCAAGACTTTTCATCCGAAACATCGAAAGGTCATTTAATTTGGGCTTCAAGTAAAATAGAGAGCCCAATATATTCCACTGATTTTTATAAAAACATGTTATAGGAAACTATATAGAAATAAATAACGGTGTCACAACTGATACTCTGCACAAAGTATTTCGCAAGTGCATTTCATTAAATACTCAAACTCTCCCAGGTCTTATCGACACCGTCTTTAAATGACATAATCAATTTACACACGGCTTAGGGAGTAAAATTTAAATTTGAAAGTCAGCGTGTAAGCTGGACGAGCCACATACAAATCTTAGATTTGTAAACATTTGTGCTCAAATATGTGTCAGCTTGCTTAAATGGCTGTAGTTTAAATTTAATAGTCCAACAATTACCTTTTACTAGAAAACAAAACAATTAAAGACATTGAAATCAACGCAGACAACGCCGACTGACATACGCTGCCACAATAAAATTTTCGCTGATTTTTATCTGCGAGACACTTAATCCCAATGGCTGGCTCAGAAATACTCGGATGAGTGTGTGTGTGTGTGTGTTTGGACTTTTATTTACTCTAATTGAAAGTTAAGTCAAGTTTAACACACAAGTGGACAAACACGTGAAGAAAAGGGCCAAGGCCGCGAGCGACCGTAGCCATATCTCGAGCTTGAGCGTGACACATATCGAAAGCCAGTTCGGCGGACGGACGGACAGCAGCACCACGCACCGAACGCCGACCACCAACCTAGCCTCGACTGCACTGGCGCGCAATTAAATCGTAAAATAAATGAAATACAGAAAACAAAAAACAAAAGCGCGTTTAAGAAAGTTGTGAAAAAAGTGGCGAGCCCACATATGTACATAACTCTATGCTTAAACCACAACAACAACACTTATGTGTGCCAGAAAAACATGTTTATAGCTACGCTGCTACACTTATGCTTATACATACTCGTACTTGAGTCAATGTGTTTGGCAAACTCACCTGAAAGATCATATAACCCGAATCGTACATCCAAAAGTCCTCGGGGGTATGACCGGGTTTACTCAGCTGTATGGCGAGACAGCGTTGTAATATCAGCCGACAACGTTGCGGTCCACCAGGCGATTTGGTACCCATTGTGTTGCTGTTGTTGTTGTTGTAGTTGATGATGATGATATTGTCGCTTGATTATTTAAAGACCGGTGTTAAGAATACACTTGAATATTTACTTATTTGCACTTTTTTTCTTATTTATGTATGTATGCGTGCGTGAAATTTCACTTTCTTAACATTTGGGGGGGTTTTGGGGATTTGCTTGCAGTGGCACTTATTTTAATTTTTATAATAAAAAAAATTATTTTTATTTTGTATTATTGTTGTTGTGTTTTTATTAGAATTTGTTGCTTATTTTTATTTCAATTAATTTTTCGATTTTATTATTATTTATATTTAATTTTTATATCTCATTTTTTTATTTTAATTTATTGTAATTTTAGTTTAATTATTGTTTAAAATTATTTATTTTTAATATTTTTTCTTTTTTCTTATATGCGTGAACTATTTAAAAAATTTTTTTTTTGAGATTTTTCGGAGCACTTTTTGTTCGAAAAATGTTTAGTATTTGCTTCGAAATTGTCTATATTATTATTATTATTTTTATAATATTTGTTTAAACAATTTATTTGATTTAAATATTTTGTTGATTTTCAAAAATTTGTAGACTCGAGTTTTTTAATATTAGTTTCAAATACTTTTTCTTGCTGTTTTTAATATTTCTTTGTAAAATATTTGTATTATTTCGAAAAATTTTATTATGTAATTTAAAGATTTTTATCAATTTTTTTTTTCAAAACTTTTTTTTCAAACTTTTTTTCAAACTTTTTTTTCAAAACTTTTTTCAAAATTTTTTAATTTTCAACTTTTTTGTATAATTTGTTATTTATTCAATTTTCGTGTTTTCGCTTTTCAAATTTGTATTTTGTAAATTTTTGCATACAATATTTTGATATTTTAATCTTATTTTTACTGATTTATTTCAATAACGTAATATTTTCCAATATTTCCACACATAAATCCGCTTCAAAATTTCGTATCTTATTAATTTTTCGCCTCAAATTCCTTATTTATATTCACACTCACTTGCACATTTCGTTATGTAATGCTGCTCGTTACGAATTTCGTTTTAATCTTTCGCCCAAAAAAATCTTCTTTTTGGCGAATTTCGAAAATTTATTGCCTTGTGTTACACAAAAATCACTTGCTCACATTTCCGTTATTACAAAAGCGCTCATTAAGTTCACCGACAAAATTTTTCGTATCTTTTCGCTGATTTTTGGAATTATTTTTTATTTTGGTCAAAGTTACACTGACATCACTGATGACACCCGGACAGTAGAGCACGCAACACAAGCAACATTATTCGGTAGCTTTTTCGCATTCGAATTACACACAAAATTTGCACTTGCAATACACAATATTCACTTTTTTCCTTAACGCATGCGCGACACACTTTTTACGATGAAGCTCCTGCGATTCGCAGGCGAAGTAAAGTTACTCGTTCGTTTAGGAAATTACGTTTTCTCGCCTACAACCAACACACAGCATACCAACACACGCAACGAAACGCCGCACAACCGCTATAACGGACAACGCGCGTCGGTAGATGAATTCGTACTAGCGCCGTCGGAGCGCCAGCCCTGTTGACAAAGTCAGCCGAAAAATTCGGTTGCTCGCCAAGTGTGCGACGTTGTTCTCCAACGACGTTTGGAGTAGGTAGCGGCAGCGACAGCGACAGCAAACCATATGCCAAAAGTCGAAAATCAACAAAAACAATGTCTGGAGTTGGTCGCAAAGTACTTGAGCGCACAACAACAACGAAGCACACACGAGCTACTTGAGAGTAAGGTAAACGATGATGACGACGTTGGCGACGACGTCGCGCAGCTCAATGGAGACACCGACGTGCACACGATTACGCTCGCCGTTTACAAAGACGACCACGACGACGACAACAACGACATTTGCCGAACGCTGCGGCGCACTCGTCACTCTGTTTCTTCTCACTGCTGCAGCGTTGGATGCTAGCCATGAGGTGGCGGCGCTGGTGTTTGGAGGTGGTGGCGTTAATGATCGCTACTGCACGACTGCCAGTCTCATGCGTCTGTGAACTGTGTTGATCTGTAACGAGAGAGAGAGAGAAAGAGAGAGCGTATGAGAGCAGGTGAGAGATTGGAAGAGCACAAGTTTTTGAGATGTTGGCGCTTTGCATGCCAAAATAATTAATAAGGTACTACACAAAGGTAAAGCTTACTGCCAAGTATTTGGCGTCGGCAAGAGCGTGAGCAACTTGGTGGCAGCAACAAGTTGGCGCTCTCAAGAATCTATAAGTGAGTTCACAATGCCGATTGTCGCAGGCGAAAGATCACTGCTTTTCTCACACATAATAAAATTAGAGTTGGTTGGCGCTTTTCTTGTTGTTGTTGTTGTTGCTTACAACATATTTACATATCTGCGAATGTGTGTGTGTTCGTATGTATGTGCCTCATATTCGCATTCCGTTGTGAATTTGAATTGTGTAAAAAGTGGCAGATCGGGTTCACACACTGCATGTGCGATGAGCGACAATTCGAAACTCACCTTAAAAATGGCAACAAAAAAAAAACGCAGAGTTTTTGCTGCGGTCGTTCAATTAAATCTCGTACCTGTTGGTCGTGCCGGTGATTTGGCTGGATGGTTTCTCACCAGCTAGGAATGCGAGATCTGGGCTCGTAGCCATGCTTTTTTTGTCGTTTTCTACAATTTTTACAAGTGTGCGCTGTTTTATGTCAGACTTTTAATCATGAAACAATGCGCGTGGTAAAATGGAAAGGTGATTCATGTTATATGTCAGCGTAAAAATAGCGCTTAAGCTAATAAATAACGGTAGTTCTTGAATGTAAGGCGACTTTTAATTTGTTGCGAAGCTGTTGTCAGCATATAATATAGGTTATGCCAGTAAGACTGGTATTAATGGTAGAAAATATTTTAGGTATGACGTCACTTTAGCACTGTTCTGTGTGAAAAGTGAGAGAACTGACAAGTCGTTTGGAATGTGATCCCACTAACTATTTTGCACGATATAATTCTACCTCAGTCCAATATACCCGTTATCGATGACTTTTTTGCGGTACAATTTTCAAGATGTCGGCAAAAAGAAGGGACCTGATTGAGGTGAAAAGATCAATCAGTAATGTCTGTAAATCAAATGATCTTATTAAAATTCCGAATAAATTTTTGATGAAGAAGCTTTATTATGTATATTTAATGATATGGGTTCAACTCCGACAGGTTTGAATTGTTCAATGATACAGATAAAAATAACATAATTTTGTTATCGATAATTTCTTACTTCGCTGATAAGTCGAAGTATTTCTTTCAAAATTTGATGAAATAGATTAGTAAAACTTTGACTCCCATCTCATCACTTGATGAGAAATCCAACTGGGATTCAACCAATTTAAAATTAAGTTTTCTGTAACTTTATTGGCAAGCTCATTCAAAGGTGGAATCACTGGTCTTTTGAAAAAATTCAGGTGATAACGTCAGCGTATTCGAAGTATAGTTTAAATCTAAGAAAACATGTAATACAAACGATTGAATTCTAAAACGTATTAGTCTAGTCAGGGTTCCAAAACATTATAAGATAGTGGACCTCAGGTATATTCTTGATCATTCAAAGAAGTATAGTAGAACTACCCTAACTCGGATCACCATAATCCACAAAAAAACGTGACGAGTTAGAGAGACTTCCGAGTTACGGAAGGTAATTTGTATTAAATTTGATTTCTATTGCCAATTCAAGAGTTCGAGTTATGTAGAATTTCGAGTTATAGACGTTCGAGAAGTTCAACAGTAAATATATAACTCTTGTGACAGATTACCCTATTATGTTACATTTCGGGTAGTTTTAGTATCAAAATTCATGTCGAGCTATGGTGCTCCGAATTTTCTAGATAATATTTCATTGAAAGTCCAGTGATTCCAAGAAAAGTAAGGTAGTAAAATTAGTTCGATGAAATGATTAAGATTGATAAGAAGGAACGTATTATTTCCGAACTGAAAGATGAGTTTTGTGCATAATGGCAACTGAACATAGTCCCGTAACACACATATCTTTTGAAGAGGGAGAAAATGATTGTAAACAAGTTTAAAGTCAATTAGCTTTTAAAATCATTTTCAGGGCTACTTTAAGAGTAAGTTCGTCAGCAAATAAATAGTTCTTTAATGTAATACAGTACACTTAAGGGGTTTAATTTAAGACTAATTTGAGAAGAGTGCAGTTAGGGAAGTTTGGAATTCATTTAGCCCTCTAGATCCACAGTTAACTGATTCAAAACTGTAATTGACTCTTATATTTTATTATCGGCCAAATTAATTGATCAATTTAAATTTTTATTGAGAAACCCTTTTTTGCCTCTTATACTGCCGGCTACTCGATAACCGATCAGCTGTTATACATTTTTGGTTTTTGCTTTTCATAAGAAGTTGGTAAGTTTCATCAGCTGATTAATATTTTCTGCAGCGACATCAGCGATTAATTGTTCAATTAGATCTTGTCTAAAAACGCTATAAGTGAGAGAATAAAACACAAAGGATCATCATAACACCGGTAAATGGTTTCAAATAAGTTAGAATCGGATCCAGTAATACATCACGTACACCATTATTTGACTAAAAATAGTGGAGGTGTTGCCAAATATCTGGCTATTGTATTGTTGCCGTGCGCAATTCTTCATACGTCAAGTAGTAAATCAATCTTGCAATCTCGTCCGGCTCAAGCTCACATGCAGCCGGTTTAATTTACTTTTCGCATTAACATGTGTTACAGTGCTTGAGCTTGAGACAAGCTTAAAATCCGGATAAAATTGGTAACTGTAGCAAAAAAAAGTATTTAAGAAGATTTATTAGACATTCTGCAATGTTAACACGTTGTTGAGCTAATGTTTTTTTTTTGCAACAATGCGATTTTGGCATACGTAATTTTTATAGTACAACTATTTCTCAGATACACATATATATATATAAATATATGCATAAGTGTAAATGAGTGTGGTTCTGCTCTATTTAAACAAGGTTGACTTGACTTAAATAAGTATCGTGTGTTTGAATGTATGTAAATATGAACTCAGCTGCGGAGTTCTTAAAAGACGCAAAATAATTGGAAATAATACGAAAGATTACCGAGTTCAAGAATCTTTTTAAGATCTTGTTGAATGAAGCAGCAGCGCTGAGGAGCTTTTATGTGCCAACTTTATGGCTTTTTACTTTTTATTTCTACCTTATGCTTTACCTTATGCTTTGCTTTAGTTTATTTTGTTATAAGCATTTATGCGGCTAGCTTTGTGTTTATCACTTACATACATACATATATACAAACATATTTACTTGCATATACATATAAATATATATATATGTGGCAGCATGTGTGCACTAAAAAGTTTATGGCTTCGTGCGAATATCTTGAAACTCATTAGCGGAAGTTATAATTTAATTGCTCGGTCGTGGTTTATGTGCCTTTTGTTGTTTTTGGAATTTGAAAGAATTTTTTTTTAATTTTGTGTAATATTGTTTTATCTAACTGTAAATTGTTAATATTTTGTTCTATTTATAGAAGGTATCTGATTAAAATTCTTTCACGACTTCAAAATGGTTTTTAGAATATAAAGTGATAGGGTTCCCAGTTGTTTACAGAAAATTTGAGAAAACTTTATTAAAAAATATTTTATGGATTACTGCCGAGTCCTTTTCGCAGATCCCTACCTCAAATGTAGTATTATTTCCAATATTAAACATAAAAGTGTCATAACTCCAAAATTATGAATTTTGAGAAAAGTTAAAAAAGAGTTATTATCCAACCACATTTGATTTCCATAAAACCATTACATAATCTCCCTTTTACTATTATTTCATTACTTGTTAATTAGTGTAACATCTTCGAAGGCAAAAAATGTAAATTTTTAAAATTTTCCATGCTTTCCTTTCAACTATACACATACTATATACCATTTGTATTTAGTTCAAGGGACGCTTGGTCTACCAGGCTTGGGTGAATGATCTCAACGGCTCGTCTTCGTTATGTAAATTTTGCATTTGTTTTTGTTTTAATTGCTTTAAAAATGCGGAAATGTAAATTTTATCTTGTTAACATAAGCGGAGAAGCTGAAGACAAAGCGTTGGAAAATATTTATTTATTTATTTTTTTACGAACTATATAGTAGATAGTAAGTATTAAGCGTTTAGTTGTGTGTGTTAAGCTTCACAAAACAGTTATAATACCAAATAAATATTTAGAGAAGATATAAGTGAACTTTATCAGCAGAGTTGCTTAACTTAATATTTATAGATGAGGCATATATGTGTTTAGAGCTATATTTATATGTATGTATGTGCTCAATATATGGGCTTGTCTAAACAAATATACATATGTAGGTCTCACACCTTTATGAATTTATTATAGCGTTCTTTTGGCAAATAAAAATGTAAATTAAGACATATTTTAAATTATTTGTATTTACTAAGCAAATATGCCGCTTAATTGGATTTTTTAAGGCCAAGCATATTTATAGAAAAAGCTTGTTTGTAGAAGTTTAAATGAATCAGAGACACCGATTGTTGTTGTAAATATTAAGTTATTTTATATTTTTTTCTGAATTTTAATAATTTAAAAAATGGTAATAAATTAGATGGACTGCAACGAAATTGCGTTACGTAACAAAATCCCGTCACGCTTATAATAAATGACACCAGATGGAATTTTGAAGTAATTTCAAATAATTTGGGGCTTGTTCACTGTCTGAAATTACTTTAAAACACAAACTCGTTAGAAGGTTGCCACCTGAAAATTTAAAATCAACTGAATTGTATATAAAAAGAAACTCTAATATAATAGCACAAATTAACCACTATATAGGCTTAAAATAGTTCATAATCGAAAAAAATAGTTGCAAAAACTGAGGAGTGTTGCCACCTTTGAGAAAATTTTTACTTTTCAATGAGTTATTAAATAATGTTTACCAACATAATAGGTTTATGAAAGTTGTAAATATTGAAACAAATTTTCGAAAGTGTTGCCATATGTTATTTTTTTAATATTTATTTTTATTATAAATTGAAAACAGTTGCCAACTATTTGGAAATTGAAATTTAATAAAATATTTAAAGTAAGTATATACAGTAAAATTAGTATAAAACTTAAGAATTGCAAAAAATCTTGCTGTTGAAAATATATTTTGAGTAGTGTTGCCATTTGTAAAAAAAAAAAATTCCAGAAATTCAGTCAAATAAACGAATTATTATAATATGTATATGAAACTAAAGGATATCAAAGGCTCAGAGTTACTTTTGAAAAGGGTTGCCACCTGTTTCAATAATATTTATTAGTGGAATTGATGGAAGCTATAGAAAAATTGGGTGTGCATAAGATTTGAGCAAAAATTCTATTGAAAATTTTAATATTGAATGTTGCCACCTGTTCAAAAAATGGAATTGGAAAAAATTGAAAAAATAAAATCATTAGATTTGCAATAAATGTATCAAACTGCAACGATTTTTTTTCATTTCTCAAAGAATTCATTGAGTATGTGAGTAAACAAGTCCATATAATTTCTCTAACTTTCAAGGAAATCTTAAAATTTCCTTCCTTTGTATTCACACATACAGTTCAAATTTATAATAAATATTTTTCTGCCTGAGCGTTTGGATGTTCTAAAGATATTATTTTATTTTTAATAATTATGAACACTTAGTATATAAAATTAGAAATATTCTTTAGCTCTCGGCCACGTCAATAACTTGTCAAGTAATTACGTTTTGCCATACTTCAAAAAAATAAGAAATGACTCCGCTTAATTTTGGTCATTGATGTTTGATTGGACTGTATATATGTATGCAGGTAAGTATATATACAAGAGCCAGCATTTACTGCCAATCAATCTTAGTAATATTCCAGCTGTATGCCGCGCGGATTGGCCAAAAAGCCGCATTTGTATGTATATGTTAGTGTGTGTGTGTGGCAAAAAGCAACGTGTCAATTCCAAATTTTGTCTTATGATCTCATCGCCCACATAATTTATTTAATTTTTTTCTTGCCGTTGTCCACATTTTAAGCCACATTTCATTAATATTGTTCCATTTTTACTGTTTTTAGATATTCACTTTTTATTAACTTCGGTCTCGCTGTTGGCATTTGGCATTTTGAGGGGTTTGTCCATCTCAAAAAACCAAAAAATAAGCAACGTAAACGGTCTTGCGGTTTCTTTTTACGTAGATCGAAGATTAATGCTTGGTCGCTTTTAATTTGGACAGACGTGCAGACTTGTGTGTATTAGGGTGGGGCTTAAACGGAGTGGAGTGAAACTGAAAACTTTTTCAGGGATGATTTTTTGAAAATTCTAGTTGGTGTCTCTCCTTAAAATATCGATTATTCTCAATCCGATAGTTTCAGTCAACAGTATCTACGAATTCTCAAAAATATAATTAAACTATTTTCTTCCAAAAACTAAAATCGATCTTAGCTGATCTTGAGTTTTTGAACCTTTTTAGAGAAATGAGTTCAATGGCATCTCTTACTAAAAAAAATAACTATAAATTTAGGACTTTCGAGCCTAGTAGAAGCAATATAAGCCTTCAAGTTTCGGGGACCCAAAATATATATTATCTCCCTACTTTCAAGAACCAACCACCCTATCAACTAGAAACATTCACATATACATCCCTATACAAAGTGCCATTTTATGTTTCGATTCGCAACGGTTTTTTTCTGTGGTTTTTGTTTTTCGGCAAACATCTTGTGCTGAACTGCGATTTCTTTGTAGCTCATATTTCACTATTTTTTCCAGTTGCCAAGCTACTAAGAGAAGAATGTACCTCGCGCAAAGACACAAAAAGTGATCAGAAGGTCTACGGATGATTGGTTATAAATTTGAATAAATTTGTTTAAGAAATTTTCGCTGTATTATATTCGCGGTATTGTTCGGGCGAATTCGCGCTTAGCCTTGTTTATGTGCTAAGCTTACAAAAGAGTTTAAGACTTTTTGTTATTCAAAACCCTTTAAGCGATTTATAGTCGCTTTCATTGTGTGAATGGGTGTGTGTGCGCGTGTGATCTGGCATGCCAATTAGCGGTGTAAATATTTGGTATTCTTTGCACAAATAAGAGTGATAGACAAGTGAGAGGGTTTACATACTGATCTACAGACATATAGATGTTTTCCATAAACAAATATTTCATGTGATTTCTTGTGGCGATCTTGTGGTTTCTTTAAAGAAACTGAAGTGATCAAGAGCTTGAATATAATAATTGAACTGGATTGGCATGCGAATGTAAATTAGAATGCCCAATTCTCCCATTTAGCTCATGTTGTCTGATAAAGTGTTTCTTCGAGAGAGAAGACACGTAGATATCACAGTATCAGCTTAAATAATATGTAAGGGACAAATAGATCAGTCATTGCACTCGGCTCGAAGATCACTTCCACAACAATAATAACTCAAACTGAGTTTATCTAAAGAGAGAAGTTGTCCATTTTTTCGGTTATTTATCAAAATGAGTCGGTACTCAAATTATCTAAGGGAACAAATACTTCGAAAACTTGAATTCGGATTCTAAGTATTACTAAATAGGCCATATTCCACCTAAAACTATAGAGCAATATACATTTACCCAGTATAAGTAGTTATATATCTATCTATATATTCACAGTAATACTTTTCAATCCTCGAAGTGTGCATACCGTTGTGTATAGCTGTTAATGTTGTTGTTTACAAAATTGATTGCAATTTAATTGTGTAAAGTGTTGGCACGAAATCATTGTAAACAAAATTAAAAGATGTAAAATCGTTGATAGCAGCAGACGTGATCAAGCGATGTTAAGTGCGAACTGCTATTTAACAGGCTGTTAATGGTGATTGTGAGTTTAGTGAAAATTTACAGTGTTACAGGTGTGTACTCGTATGTGAGTATGAGTGAGACTTAATTGAGTCATCAGCTAGTGTTGTGATGTGTTTGATTGGATTATTGGAGATATGGATATAAAAAGGTTAAATGAAATAATGTATAAAATGTAGATCATATCAAGCATAAACACTACATTAATTAAAACTCAAAATACTTCCTCAAAATCGAATGGCCTTCATTGAAATGTGTGACAAAGTTTATTGAAAAAGCAACACTGGAATGAATACGAAAAAATGTGAATAAAATGCGTTCATGACTGTTATGGTTCTAGTTTCGACTTGTGCTCTAGGACTTGCGCTATTGGCTATGTTACAAAATGTTAAGTAACTATTTGTAACACTGTTAATATTCCCGTAGGTGCAGTTTTCGAGTGTCCAATTTTTAATATATTTAATTTCAGATATTTCAAATTTTTAAATTCAAATTTTTTTAAAGATTTTTTTTTTGAGATTTGATACAAATTTGGTTTTTGGCAGTAAAATTGGTTACACTAAATTTTTTATTTTTCCTTAAATAAATATTTAATATTTATTGTTTAAGTTTTGTGACTTTTCATAATGAACAACATATAATATTTTCCGCTTTATTTTAGGCTCATAAACCTGAGTTATTACCAATTTTATTGCCTTTTTCCTTACAAGAACACTAAAAAAGTACGTTTATTATCATCACTGGCCAACAATGAAGTTGCTTTACTTTCACTTGGTTGAAGTAGGCTCTTTAAAATGTGAGTTAAACAGCGTTATATTTACTTTTGAACTTATTTAGGCCAAAATACGCTAGCTCGAAACACATAAATTTCACTAATTATGGGCCAAAAGTGTTTAACAACAATTAAATTGCAATGAATCATTAAAAAGTCAAAAATAAATACGGCCCATATTGACCTGTAAAAGTTTTCAAAAATACTATATATTTGTCGTCTTTATTTGGTTTTGTTTAATATGGTTGTTTAAAGAAGGTTAAGTTGAATATTAGTTAGTTTCCATAAAAGTTACGTTAGGTTAAGTTAGGTTAGGTTAGGTAAGGTTAGGACAATGGGTAGATCTTCGCAACTGCAGACAGATTCGACTTTTCTTTTGAGACACCCGGTTTCTGCTGACTGATTTCTAAGACCCTTATGATTCGACAAAACATAACGGAGAACATCGCATAAGTATGGCGAATACTGGACATTGAAGGAGGAAGTGCTTGGTTGATTCCTCGTCGCCTTCCTCCAAACAGCTTTGGCAACTAGCGTCTGGCTTGGTCCCTAACTTCACCGCGTATGTGCCTATTGGACCAGTAAGCACAGCAGTGATTGCGGAGAAATGAGCCTTACCAAGCGACAGCAGCTGGAAGGACCGTTTTCGATTCACTGCGTGCCAGAAAGACCCCGCTATTGTCACGGATAGACACCCACACAGTTACCACCGTTGATGGGTGATATCCGCGCCGCCTATTGTGGCGGACGATTCCTTCACCACAGGGACACGCCCGGGACACTATACGTTTTGTGCGTCAATTTCGACACGTTATCCTCCTTGTCCATTTTAGTGTTGTTGTTACTTTTATACATTTTTATGGGTCACCACTGAGAGCCGTTATCCACCCCGGAAGGTAAGAGGCCAAGGCGAAAGTTTACGCACGCGGTCAGATCCAATCAGCGTAAAGAGTGAGTCTTCTACATCTACCACATTATCTTAATGATGACGGGCGGGAACGTACTCTGAGGCTTTCCATAGTTTTAACGGGACGAAGGTAGTCCAGGAATTAACCCACCAGTCATTTCTGAAGAATTTCACCCCAACATACTCAGGTGGCGGAATAACTCAACCACCAGCCCGTTTTGCAACCAAATTAAAAAAAAACTGTAAGCCGTTTCAAGTCAGGGCTTACCGACCCGGGTTTTAAGGTCGGAACCCATGATGCACCCCGTGGATGCGACATCCCCAAAAGTAAGGTTAGGTTTACATGAATTAAAATTTACGTTTTTATATCTTCAAGTTGGCGTCTTAATTAGTCAAAATGTTGGTTCTTAAAATTAGGAGTATGGTTCAGCCAATGTATAAATTTATAGCGATGTTATTTTCTCGAAGAAAAGCATGAAAGTCTAAAGCGAATATTATATTTAATTAAAGTGTCGTGATATCAAATCATTAATAAAATTGTTGTAAATGAAAATAGTATAATACTCGTAACAACAACAACAACCAACTGTTCAACAAACAAGTGAAACCTCAGGCTCACAATCAAAAGAAGACTTCGCTGAGTTGTGGGTGACTTTTAAAAGGGTGTAACCAACGTCGAACTGTATCGTGTTGTCGAGTGACGTTACAATGGCAATTTTCCTATTCAAAGCTGGAGGTGACCAAATTGCTTGTTGTTGTTGTAGCTTCTGCTGCTTGCCTGGCAATGTCTCGAAAGGAATGATGGATTACTTTGTTGTGAGCGGGCTGCGTTGATGAAAAGGTGCATCATTGCATTGCCGCAAGCATTTTTCCACAACACCGTTGCAGGCACACGCGCATTCGTGTGTCGACTTGTGTGCGCTTGCGAAATGCATAGAAAATCGGCAAATGGTAACGGAAAATTCAAGTTTTCGCTTTCGTTAAATTGTGAAACTGTGGCAGAAAAGTTCACAGTCTCAGGCATTAACTGATGCGATCGCGGCTGGTACACGTATACAGCACTTGTTGCATGCAACGCTGGCAACTGCATGGCATAAATGCCAAAGCAATTGCATTGTTTCGGGCAAAATGTGTCTGTTTATGTGTGTGTGTGTGGCAGAAATTTCAGTTTCATGTGAATAAATGCAAGCATATATTTACTGCTAACTAGCGGTTTATGTGTATGTGTTGTGGCGCCCCTTCATAGCGGACAGCAGATTTTTCATAAAAAATAATGAGCAACCTACGCTATATGCTATAACTGAAGCAGTTGTTGTTGTAAAATGTTGTTGTTGTTGCTGCTTAACATGTTGCATGCCACAATATCGAACGTCACTACTCGCAGACATTGATGTACAGCCGTCCGTCACGCGTTGAGGCATCACTGAAATTAACATATAAACACATACAGTTAGCTTGTTGCTAACAGCTAGCCTGGGAAGTGCTGTAAGTGCTGAAAGTGAAGCGTCAAATAGTCAAGCCCCATTGATGTTGCAAGTTATGTTTGTTGTTGACGCTATCGAATGTGAGTCCCTCGCCGCCTAAGGCAAAGCTAGTTTAATTTCCCTTGCTTTCAGTTACCACCTTCGATTTCTTTGTTGTTGTTGGTATGCGAAAAAAAACGGTCGAAAATTGTGTTGTCATGTCAGAAATTAGTTGAGTCTTCGCATAGCATATGTGTGGCATGGCTAGTATATAGTATGCATTAATAAAAATTTGCTGTAAACCACTCGTGGCGTTCAGTTTTGCTGTTGTTGTTGTTGTTTTTAAATTTTCATATATAAAATTCACAAGCAAAAACAGTATGTGTGGCAAGTATGGCTACTTGCAACACCCCTTTAACATTACAAAAATTGCAGTGAAAGTTGGTGCGGTTAAGTATATAGTCGCAACATCTGCCCTGACAAGTGATACGCTACTCAGTATTGTTTTTGTTTTTTTTGGTTTCACACCCAGCTCTCCATTAGTCGCGATGTTACTCATACGCCTAGTGGTTTGCAAGGCGATATGTGACACCTACAGTTTGACAGCAAACGCATTGCTGACTGACGCCAGTTAATGAAGTAAAATAATATATTTATATATCTGTATATATATATATATATATGGTACCGTTGTATGGCATTTAACACAATTATTGATTTCTCGCTAAGTGAATAGTAACACAGCGATTATTTTTATGGTTTGACAAGCGTGGAGAAAAGTAACAAAAGTAATATAAAACGTGAAAAATAACAATAAAAAATAGAAAAAAACAACAACAACAAAAACAAAAACCTAAAAAAATCATGCTGTGGGCGTCAACATTCGCAGCTTGTTTTATAATTGCTGTCATCTCTCATTGTGACAGTCTTCATTGATGACTGCAGCCTCTTCAGCGACAACACTTATTAGCCTGTAGTAGTTTCTTTTTTTTACTCTGTCACTACATATTTTTTTATAAACGGATGTGTTTTAGCAAAACAATAGCAACAACAACTATGCGCAGCTCTAAAATGGCCACTCAATAACAGCGCGCTGCAAGCCAACTGTCAATCAAGTGTCACTTGAAGCGGTGAGTGCGGGCTAGTTTACGGCCGGTGTTGATGGTCATGGTCAAATTTCGCTTAGCGGTGGTAAAAAAAAATAACAAAAAAACTATGCCGCTGAAATTTATGTACATTTTATGGCGCGCGACATTTTCACAAAACAGGTGACACTCGACAGTTAATTGTTAATTAGGTGAGACTTCAAGAAAGTCACAATAAATATATTTTCATGCGGCGACTTCTTGTTGTTGTATTTTTTTTTATTTGAGGAAAGTGAAATTCAAGTGTTGTATATTCAAGTATATAAGCTCAAGGTCATGTAAAAAATAACTTTGTTGTTCCTGAAGCTTTCAAAAATCAAGATGAGGCAATACTTTTCTTATACTATTTTTGGGGGCCAAAGCAAAAGCGATTAAAAATAGATAAGAAGTGTCAAAAATATTAAGAAAAGCATTGTGATAAATTTTCTTCACCAGGCTCTACTTTACTTAGTAATAAATAAGGTTTATTTGTTGAAAAAGTAGGATAAAAAAACAATTTTTGAATTTCTTTAAATCTAGTAGACTATTTCAGTTTAGATTGAAAGGTAATACTGCTGATAGATATCATGAAAGGTATTCCATCTTTAGCCATTTAGACATTTTTAGCTTTAGTTTTAAGCATATTTGTGTACCTTGCATGACTATATTTATATCCTGGGAACCCTAATCATCTTCACTTAGTTTCTCTATTAAATTTCTCTTTATTCCTTTTAGCTTAAGAATTATCAGTAAATATAGAGTAAGCTATCCCCCGAAGAGTTGTCGAAGAAAGTTGCGGTCTACGACATGGGATTTTCTGAAACAATATCAACAGTCATTGAATTTGAAGCTACCTTCTATACGAAATCTTGTTGTTTTGTGTGTATGAAACCAAAACTACTATGGATAACCGTGATTTGATGGATTCTAGATTGGCAGATGTCTCTATGCGCGATAGCACGCCAATGTAGACCGAGGTCTGTGACAAGATCGAGTGTGATGACTTTTAGAATCATATTGTTGAATCTGAATGTGTCATAATTCATTTGAATTTTTATTTGCCTGCGGTACTTTATTTTTGATGAATTTTATCAGATGAACTGCGCCATCGAGTTGATTGGCGATAATTGCATATTTCCCCTCCCGATGAAGTTCACACAGTAAATAAGGCATAATTTTGTTAGATGCCGTGTTGAAAAGTCCACTTCTTGGTATAATTTAATCAACAAAAGTTCATTTAAACCAAATGAATTTGAACCAATTCTCTGTTACTAAACCGTTGAGTCACGGTGACATTTTTCACGGATGGATCTAAGTTCAGAGGGTAAGGCAAGGAGCTTGGTGTCAAGTACAGGCTAGGCTGCTAGATAACTGGAGCGTTTTCCCATAAAGGCAGCATCTGATAGATTACTCTGAAGTGCTCCCTCTGTCACTGAGGTTGTGCTCCCTGACTGTTCGCTGCTGGTATCTCTATCAAAAGCTTCTAGCTACTTTAATATAATACTCGACCTGGGACCCAAGGCTATAGCGGTTTCGCTAGGAACTGCAAAGCCGATGAGATTGCGCGTAAGAGCAACCAAGCTGCAATCCCATCAGAATGGGAACTAGCTATTGCCCCACTGTGAACGAATGAACTGGCGTTGGACATCGACCAAGGAGTAGGAGTTCTTATTGGACATTGTCCGATGGTCTTAAATGCCGTGAGGTTAAACATCCTGACGTATGCAAATTAACAAAGTTGCATGAAAGAAGGGGAGATTGAGACATCGAGACACTTTCTCTATTATTGTCCTGCTTTCGGTAGACTACGGCTGAAACATATTGGCTGGACCAATTTCGGACAACCAGTTAAACTGTCCCGTTTGTTGCTTGAACAAATTCGTAAAATGATTCAAATGCTTTTTCGCCACTTGTGTGTTTTGGCCATCCATTTTGAGGAGTGTGCAGGAATAAATAAAGCACTGGCTTAAGCTGTTTAAGTGGGATCTCTTGTGGTACAGGGATTAAGTCGTAACTTAAATCGTTAAGCTTCAAGCTGCTACGTGTTTGTGAGGTAAATTCCATGATTTTTAGAAGCCTTTCTGGTATTAGCCTTTGTACCTTAATTTACTAAAGTATACTGAATGTAAATGTCAAATATGAGTGTTGATTTTGACAGATGGTTTGGCAGCTATGCAGCTAGCTTTTACAAATATAGCCTATATGTATACAGTGGTAGACATTCGTTTAAGCGCAGCCTTATTTTTCATTTTACTTCATTCTCTCTCTTTTATCAATGACTTGCTTAAAACAAATTCTATGTTATATTGATTGCTAGGCTAACGGGAGATTGTTTGTAGTGCAAAAACCTAGGTTCGTTGTTGCTGTTATTTTTGATGCAATTTTTTTTAATAATATGATAAAAAAGAGGTATACATTCGTTTAAGCGCACCTTGGCAAAGAAAGCGAAAAAATTTTTTTGATTGGAAAAAACAACTGGATTGCTTCGTAAATTAAATAATTGGTATATTTAGGTTAATTAAACAGTAAAATTGTTTTATCATTATTTACATATTTAAGATTATATCACGAATCCAGGGGAATAATACCTCGGTGACACAAAACAGCTCAAATCAATATTTACCATAAGGAAGGTTATTGAAATATTGTGCGATATGTTCCTCCAAATGCTCTCCACTGAATTCCAATCAGGACTGCACTCTGGGCACTTTATAAGTGCAATATTGCGCTCCTCAAACCATTTTAAAGACTCCTTAAAAACGTGAATGGCAGCGTTATCAAAAATGGTATCTGCATCCATTTTTTTATCCAAAAATTAAATGTGAGCATGGTCCAACATGTCGGTTTATGTTTTGAGTCCATTTTCGGCGACATAAAGCTTAATTTTGCTTTACCTCTCGATTAAAATGCCTCCCAAACCATAACGCTGCCACCACCAAACTTAATTTTTGAAAAATCGTGTTAGTAACAACTATAAAAGTGTGGACCATCTAAATTTAATATTTTTTCATCGGAAAACACAACATCATCCATCTCAGTTGTCTACTGCATGGGTTTCCGGGTGAAGTCTAAGTGCACTTGTTTGTGATGAAGCTTAAACCAGGCTTGCACACCGATTTTTTCCATTTTAACTAATTTCTGTTATGTAAAATGTGAGAAATAAGCCTGGTTGTCACTGGAAAACCCAAATTATCTTTTATTTTATGTGGAGTTCAAAAAATGTTTAGTGGTTTGATTTTTAATTTGATTTATCTGGCGAATATTAAGTTTTACATTGCCCTTCGTTGGACTTTACACGCCAAAATTTTTAATTTTTTTTTTAAATTGCTCACGACTCATCTGATCTTTCAATTTTGTGCCCGAACTCCAGGTTTCAATAACCTTCCTTATGGTAAATATTGATTTGAGCTGTTTTGTGTCACCGAGGTATTATTCCCCTGGATTCGTGATATAATCTTAAATATGTAAATAATGATAAAACAATTTTACTGTTTAATTAACCTAAATATACCAATTATTTAATTTACGAAGCAATCCAGTTGTTTTTTCCAATCAAAAAAATTTTTTCGCCTTCTTTGCCAAGGTGCGCTTAAACGAATGTCTACCTCTTTTTTTTCATATTATTAAAAAAAATTGCATTGAAAATAACAACAGCAACGAACCTAGGTTTTTGTACTACAAACAATCTCCCGTTAGCCTAGCAATCAATATAACATAGAATTTGTTTTAAGCAAGTCATTGATAAAAGAGAGAGAATGAAGTAAAATGAAAAATAAGACTGCGCTTAAACGAATGTCTACCACTGTAGAAGGTTCAACTTGGGGGCTAAATATGCACTGAAATAAAAATTGAGTACTCCAAGCTACATATGTAGATTTGTATGTATGTATGTATAGTGGCATCCAACATATACGGAGAAATATTTCGTCTTAACACTGATTTCCCTTCAGAAGTGTTTATTAACTAGCATTATAGGTCATTTCGAATGCGGCAAGCTGACAATTCAATACTTCAAAGGCTGTATAGCCCTTAAAGGCATATAATTTAGTATATCCATATATATATGTATGTATGTGTGTATGCATTGCAGTTTAGTTTTAGAGATTTCCACATACTAAATATGTAAATTTTTGCATTGTCTACGCTGTCTTTTATTTCTTTTCTTTGTAGATTACTAATTTTCATTTTATGCGCCCGCAATGCAACAACAAAGCAACGACAATATGCAACTTTACCAAACGCTCAGCGCTCAATTTCCGCATCAGCAATTCAAAAGCGAAAATTTCCCAACCAAACACATACACACATACACATTCATATACAGATGTGCGTTTCTCTGCATGTGGGTGAGTGTGTGTGTGTTAAGCGTGTTGTTGTTATTCATATATGCAAATTACTCTATAAAACTATGTGCCAGCTACAGGCAATAATTGCAACAGCGAACAGACATACACATGCATTGATTGCATGAATGAATGAATGAATGAGTGAAGAAGCAGCACAACTGCAAGCAGCAGTCACAGCTAGACGATGGATGGCAGACGCGTTGCAGCAGCAGCAGCATTACAGCGCTAATGCATTCGGAGCATCGCTGAAGCAATTTGAGGCGTATGAGAGATGCCAGCGAATGCCGCAAATACCGCAAAGATGTGGCAACGACAAAAGCAGAAACTTTCGCAGCAGCAACAACAACAACCAAAGCACCAAAAAAAAACACATAATACACAGCGTATACATAACACATAAAGAGTAATAGTAAGAAAATAACAACAACAACAACGTAAGACAACAAGTAATAAGAGCACTCAGCACTCATCTGCTGCGGCTCTGTTGTGATTCGAAAGAAAATTGTCTGTTGTAAATTCAATAAAGTGAATGCAGTAAACAATCAACGGCTCATTGAAGAGTTCTACAACAACAATGCACAGCAACAACAATAGCAATCACGACATCAACGCCGTTAAAGCCATATCAAAATTGTAATAGTTGTTGGTGCGAAAAGAAAATAAAAGTGGTTAGAGGAAGCGTTTGAAATGCAAAGCCATATTTGCTTAATGTGTGTGTGTGTGTGTACGTAGGGAAGACACAAGCAAAACTTGGTCGCTTTGTGGTGTTGCCATACAAACTGAATGAAGTTAGTACACAGTTGTGGTAGATGTGGGTGTTGTTGTTGATACATATATATTATTATATATGCAGAATCCGATACAAATACATATACATACATACTTATTTACTGAAATATGTAACAAACACTTGCGAGCAAGAGAAGTGCAACATGGCAATAAAGGTGTAGTACACCAAAAAGTCTTATGCATATCGACAATGTACGCTAAAAATATGCAAGAATCAATATGAGCAATAAAAATTTAAGTTAAAATAAGGTTGCCACCTGTTTTTAATGACATAAAAATGCAATACTTTCTCGTGCAGTATTTTGTGAGCGTTAAAAAATGTCACTAAGATAAAATTTCTTCGAAGGCAGGAGAAGAAATAATAAAAATATTATATATGGTGCTGCCAACTGATAAAAATAATTAATTTAAAATTATTAAAAATCTAGTAGTGATTCGAAAAATTAAAAAGAAAATAGAAAACTCATAATTTTTGACTTTAAGTCAAATTTAGAAGAAAGGTTGCCATATTTAATAAATTTTTTAATTAGACATCAATCTAAAAATAAGCAGAAAGCTTTCGATAACATCTGATATTTTAAAAGTATTTTAAGGTGGTCTAATTGTGTTTATTTAGAACTTGTAAGCATAAGAGAGTTTCAAAATCATTAAGGTTGCCACACGTTTTTAATTATATAAAAACGTAATATATTCTCGTGAAGAGTTTCGTGAGCCCTAAAAAAAAATCATTAATTATACAAATGGGGGAGAAGAAAATTATATGGTGATGCCACCTGATAAAAATAATAATTTTCAAAAATAATTTAAAAATTAAGTAATGATTCGAAAAATTAAAAAATAAAATAAAATATAGAAAGCTCATAATTTTTGACTTTAGGTAAAATTTAGAAAAGATGTTGCCATATGTAATAAATTCTTTAATTAGGTAAAACTGAAAATAAGCAGGAAGCTTTCGCATATAATTGCAATTTTAAAAATATCAATATGGTAGTATAATTCTGTTTATTTAGAACTTATGTAAGCTTAAGAGAGTTAAAAAATCGAGAATGTTGCAACATGTTTTTAAATAGAAATAATTTAAATAGCAAAGATTTATTAAATTCAATACTGAGAATTTTTAGAAAAGTAAGTAAGCATTAATACAAAAATATATTTTCGTTTAGAGTTGCCAACTGATTTTAGCTAAAATATATTTAAGTTGATTGAAAACGAATGACAATATGAAAAAATCATGTATAAAATATTTCAGTGTAAAAATTATTAATTTAAAAAAATTATAAATGTTTAAAAATAATTTAAAAAACTGAAATGAGAAATGTTGCCACATGGATTTAATTTAAAATATATCAATAATAATATTTGGTCTTGTCTTGAAAGCAGTAATATTTTTATTTAAACACTTTAAATGACATTTTAAGCTGGCCGTTCCACTGAAATATTGTTTGAGGAAGTTGCCACCTATATAAAAATTTTTGATGAAACTAATTAATAATTGGAAAGTGTACATTTCTAAAATACTTTATTTTTTTTGTAATATGATATTATATACATAGATTTTATTTTCTAATATGACGTGCCATGTTTTTGAAATTGACAAAATCAAAAATAAAATAAAAAATAAACAAAATTTTTTCGAATTCCATTGTTATTATTAAAAATTAAAATTTGAAATTTTTCAAAATTTATGTAATAATTTTTATATTATACTTAAAAATTTTTTTAATTTTTTCAAAACCAAATATTTTTGAAATATGTATTTTTTAAATGATAAATTTTTTTATACTTAATATTTTTTTCAAATTAAAAATATTAAATTATTCTTTTTTTTTATTTAGAAAATAGTTTTTAATTATCTTTCACCCAAACATATACTTTTTCCATGCAGTGTTCATACATATTTCTAAATACAACGCAGTCGCTGCAAAAAATATGCGCCATAAATAGCTTGCTTGCTGCCACACTTGAGTGCAAACAATTGCTTTAGCAGCGCTGCGATGCGATGCTCATTTGCGGCATTGCAATCACCATTTGAATACACTACAAACATATATTAGTGTGTGGCAGTTGCACGTTTATGTTGCAATTTGGCGAAGAAAATAGCACGGCCGACTAGAAAGTGTAATAAGAATGCAGACACTGCCTGTTGCACAAAGAAAACGGCGCGCCGGGCGGTCAGTAAAATTTTCAGTCAACCATTCAAAGTCACATCTTTATTCATTCACATATTTCTGCGATAGTTGCAAGTTATTAAAGTGACTTGCGCTCGTCACGGTGACAGACGCCGCGGCATTTCTTCCGTGATTGCAACATTGGCACTTAAATACTCGCCACTGCACACTTAATTTGCACTTTATTGCTGTGGTGACATTAAATTGCAGTGGCAAACCATCAGTGGCAAAAAGAAAAAACCAAAAAGATTGCGTACTTTTAATTTAATTTTATTAGCCACAACAACAACACACAAGCCTATAGAAAAGGAGTAATACAGTGTGGGGTAATATTTTTCAAAGGTTTTGAAAGGAAGCAATTTTATAAAGATAACACACAATTTCACCCATATATTCGGCATAAAGTCCACAAGAATAACGAAAATCATCATATATAGTATATGAGGGCTGAGGTAATTCCTGAACCGATTTCACTCAATTTCACCACCAATGTACACTATATCTAGACTACACACTCTCACTCTCACACTCTCACTTAATTTTGCTAAGATATCTCGCATATTAACCGATTTATAAGGTATAAAGCCTACCGGAAGTTTGATAATCCGAATATAAGTTATATGGGAGCTAGGGAAAGTTATGACCCGATTTTCACCAGTTTTGGTACAGAGGCACACTATTAGAAGAAAAAGATTCCCTCTGAATTAAATTAAAATATCTGAGGGATTTACCGATATTTTCGGTGAAAAATTGCCATAAGGTACTGAGTTCGTCATGTTCGATATCAGGGACCTAAAAAAGTTATAGACCGATTTCGAAAATGTTTTCACAAGTGATGCCACAGTTCAAAAACAGTATTTGTGTAAAGTTTTATTCCGCTATCTTCGTTGGAAATGTTTATATTATAAAATGAAGGAATGAGATGGAACTCAAAATTGAGTTATATGGGAAGTTGTCGTGGTTGTGAACCGATTTCATCCATTTTCCACACTTGTCGTTAGGGTGTCAAGAAAATATTATATACCGAATTTCATTGAAATCTGTCGAGTAGTTCCTGAGATATGGTTTTTGACCCATAAGCGGGCGATGCCACGCCCAATTTCCATTTTGTAAAAAGATCTGAATGCAGCTTCATTCTGCTATGTCTTCTGTAAAATTTAGAGTTTCTGACGCTTTCCGCACTTTTAGTAATTTTCAACCTAACCTTTGTATGGGCGGTGGGCGTGATTATTATCCGATTTCAACTATTTTCATGGTGTGTGGTGGGGTACGTAAGAGAACCGACTGCAAAAGTTTGGTTTCCGAAATATATACAAAAAACCTATTTGGGGGCGGGGCCATGCCCACTTCCCCAAAATAATTACATCCAAATATTCCTTTTTCTAGTACGATTCTTTGTACCAAGTTTTTTTTTTTAATTTATGGCTTAGTTTTGGCACTTAATGTATTTCGGTCCCGATTTCTCCCATTTTCAATAGCAACCCTCTCACGGTCCCAAGGAACATGTGTACCAACTTTCGTCAAGGTATCTTAGTTTTTACTCGCGGACGGAAAGACGGACAGACAGACTGACTCACGAAATTTAAGTCCTCTCGTCTTTTTGTTCATTTTGATATATATATATATAACCATATATCTCACTGGTTCATCACCAAATATTTTCTTCCTGAACATTTCTAGTCCTCACTGTAACTGCACATGCACCGTAAAAGCGCATAATCTCCTATTCATGAAACTTGCAACACAAAATTCGCTGCAACTTAATTTGTTTCTCCTCACACGCTGCAAGCAATTGCTTGCCCCGCACAGAAGAAATTCGCTTTGTTTCCGCACATTTTAATTAACAACTCAATTAGAATATTATGCCATGTCGCGTAGTCATTCCCATAAAATAGTTGGCGATTTGTGCGCTTTTGACAAAAATTACATTTTCATTTTCATTTTCCCACTCACACGGATTCAACACAGCAAATGCCGGCAGCGGCGCTGAGAAGTTGCGCCTTTGGCCCCAAGAGGCAACGCCAAGATACCAACTACAACGCAACAAGTACAACAACGAAGCTGACTCGCGCGTGTGTTTGTGTGTTGATCATATCGCCAGCATGTGTTTGTGTGCCACAAGGCGCTGCATGGTCCGTCGAGGCGCATTTACCACTCCTCGCCAATAAATTATCACAATCTCATCGAACAACGTGAGCGAACGAGCAACAACAACAACACATACACACACAACTGCAACATGCAAGCGCCCAAACGCCGGTCGTGTCGGTCGAATCAACTGAAGTTGGCTAGCTAAGCGGCTGTGGCAGCGGCAGCGGCTGCACTGAACGCAATAATCATAATAATATAAACTAATTAGTAATTGCAGCAGAGACAACAATCATAACTAACGAAACAAAACGCCAAGCGGCAAGCATTACAACAACAACAATAATCCATTATAACAACAACAAGAGTAGCAAGGAGCGCAATGTTGCAAATGGCAGGGCGGCATGCAATGCGCGGCGCCACACGATGGCGCAAAAGTCGAGCGCTGGCAAACAAATAGAGGAGCTCTATTAAATATATATTATTATTGTTTGTTGTTGTTGGCGTTGTCATTGCATCGTGCAACAAGTGCAACACATTTGTGGCAAGTGCAACAATTTAAGGTGTGGCAGGTGGCATTTTGACTCTTTAACTTAATTTAACTCATTCATTGTGTGGCACAGAGTAAATACCAAGAAGACGGCGCCTTTAAATGCGCGCCAAAGACTTCAAGGCAAGACTAATGGTATGCCGGCGTGGTTGTTGTGGTTTGTATTTATGAGCTTAATAGGTTTATTTAGAATTTTGAGAATCTATTTTAAGAATAAAAGGCGCGGAAGTAATCACATTTAAAATTTTCCTTAAATATTTGTTTTACATAATCCTTTGAATGGAGTCCTTTCTCGCAAAGGCTGATTGAATAATAATAATTTCTTCAAGAATTGAGTGATCCCATGGGTCTTAAGAAACAAGAGAAATACTTTTTAACCGTAATTTTAACCTACTAACGAAAAGCTTAGACCAAAAACACATATTTTGATCCCATCCAAAGAACAAAGTTTAAAGAGGCCCTTTATTTGTATTCCTATAATCATTACTGCTCCCTTGGTACTAAGTTTTGAACTACTAAGTACTTAGAAGGAGAAGGGGAAATACGCATATTTCTATTCATTCCCTCTCCCTATTTGCGAAGAACTCGGACAGCCACTTTTCACAAGCCCCCTTTGAGTTCAATTTTACACCACCAGGATTTTTTTCGCCATGGACAGGAACAGGTGGTAATCACTTGTCCGGGCTATATGGTGGATGCGATAAAACCTCTCATCCGAGCTCCCGTAGATTCTGACGAGTCATCAACGATGTGTGTGGACTGGCGTTGTCCAGGTGGAACACTACACCCTTTCTGTTGGCCAATTCTGGACTCTTCTGGTGGTTCATATGGGAGCAGCTAGTGGATGATTCCCTTCTAATCCCACCAAGCACACGGCAAAATCTTCCTGGCCGTCAATCCCGCCTTGGCCACTGTTTGGGACGATTCACCGGTCTTCGACCACGACCGTTTTCGCTTGATATTGTCGTATGTGATCCATTTTTCGTCGTCAGTCACTATTCGCTTCAAAATGGGTGGAGTACGTTTCGTTTCAGTAGCATATCGCAGGCGTTGATTCGGTCCAGAAGGTTTGTTTGCGTCAAATCATGCGGCACCCAAACATCAAGCCTTTTTGTGTATTCAGCCTTCTGCAGATGGTTCAAAATGGTTTGGTGACTAACTCCCATCTCCTGGGCTATATCACGAGATGCCATATGCCGGTCTAACTCGATGTTTTCCATGATTTGATCAGTATTCGTCGTCACAGGTCTTCCGTCGGCTGGCTTATCCATGGTGACGTTTTCACCCGCTCTGAATCGTCGAAACTACATTCCTCCGCAGTTTGAAGTGATAGAGTACCATCCCCCCAAAACACCATTAATCTCACGGAACGTTTCTCTAGCGGATTAGCCGTTAAAAGGAAAACTTGAAAATAGGCAGAACAGTTCAGAAGAAGAAGCATTCCATGTTTACATGTTTATGTAATGTTTATCTGTAACTGTTGAACGCAATATCCAAACTAATCATGCATAACGTCGTTTTGTAGGTTATGTCAAGACCTTTCAAAGGCGTATAGTATTGCCAGATACAAGCTCTGTAGCGCTTTATACATAGCCGCGAAAAGACAAAAATGCGGAAAGATATTTGACAGCCTAATTTAAACAGCACTAACAATAGGCAATATCAGATCCAATAAGGTCATATCATACCATACAAAAATATATAGAAAATATGGCATCATCAGAATTTTAGTGAAATATTTCCATACCTTTAAGCCAGATATTCATGTCAGTATTTTGAATATAAAATTAAAATATATTTTCTTAGATTGTTGAAAAAATGTCAATTACAAACATTTTCCCATCAATTCAGAGCGTCTTACAGTAGCGCCCACAATCCACCAAACAACTTCCGCTACTCTCCTTGCACTCGCGAAATTATTGATTTCCTAAATGCCACCACTTACCCACTTAAGTATGAAATGCAATTGACCCAAACGCGAATTAAATTCAATCGGGAAGAAATACCGAAGCATTGTCTACTTGAGTATTGCCCCGAATGTACGTGAGGGCGCGTCGCTGGTGTCAATGGTGGGAAATAAATAAATACTTAAGTGGCTTTGGTGGCAGCAGCAAGGCTAAACTTGACTGCCAGAGAAAATACAAAAAAAATAAATAAATAAAAAAAAATACAAATAAATACAATAACAACAAAGAAAATGGCATTTGCAAATATTGACACTCTAAACTAGTGCTCAGCTTGTGAACCGTTGCACCATTGTTGCGGCGGTGTCGTTATTAACTGTATTGATTGGACAAGTTTGCTTTTTTTCTTTTTTGGTTTTGGTGGAATTCATATTTAATTTGTATTGAAAAGAAAATGAACAATATTTTGCGTTATGTTGTTGAATTCTCTGAGGTTAGGAGAAGATTAAGATTAAGATTTAATTTTAATTTTAATTTTAATTTTAATTTTAATTTTAATTTTAATTTTAATTTTAATTTTAATTTTAATTTTAATTTTAATTTTAATTTTAATTTTAATTTTAATTTTAATTTTAATTTTAATTTTAATTTTTAATTTTAATTTTAATTTTTAATTTTAATTTTAATTTTAATTTTAATTTTAATTTTAATTTTAATTTTAATTTTAATTTTAATTTTAATTTTAATTTTAATTTTAATTTTAATTTTAATTTTAATTTTAATTTTAATTTTAATTTTAATTTTAATTTTAATTTTTATTTTATTTTTTATTTTTAGTTTTTAATTTTAATTTTAATTTTAATTTTAATTTTAATTTTTAATTTTAATTTTAATTTTAATTTTAAATTTTAATTTTAATTTTAATTTTAATTTTAATTTTAATTTTAATTTTAATTTTAATTTTAATTTTAATTTTAATTTTAATTTTAATTTTAATTTTAATTTTAATTTTAATTTTAATTTTAATTTTAATTTTAAATTTAATTTTAATTTTAATTTTAATTTTAATTTTAATTTTAATTTTAATTTTAATTTTAATATTAATTTTAGTATTAATTTTAATATTAATTTTAATTTTAATTTTAATTTTAATTTTAATTTTAATTTTAATTTTAATTTTATTTTTAGTTTTATTTTTAATTTTAATTTTAATTTTAATTTTAATTTTAATTTTAATTTTTAATTTTAATTTTAATTTTAATTTTAATTTTAATTTTAATTTTAATTTTAAATTTTAATTTTAATTTTAATTTTAATTTTAATTTTAATTTTAATTTTAATTTTAATTTTAATTTTAATTTTAATTTTAATTTTAATTTTAATTTTTAATTTTAATTTTAATTTTAATTTTAATTTTAATTTTTAATTTTAATTTTAATTTTTAATTTTAATTTTAATTTTAATTTTAATTTTAATTTTAATTTTAATTTTAATTTTAATTTTAATTTTAATTTTAATTTTAATTTTAATTTTAATTTTAATTTTAATTTTAATTTTAATTTTAATTTTAATTTTAATTTTAATTTTAATTTTAATTTTAATTTTAATTTTAATTTTAATTTTAATTTTAATTTTAATTTTAATTTTAATTTTAATTTTAATTTTAATTTTAATTTTAATTTTAATTTTAATTTTAATTTTAATTTTAGTTTTAATTTTCATTTTCATTTTCATTTTCATTTTAATTTTAATTTTAATTTTAATTTTAGTTTTAATTTTAATTTTAATTTTAATTTTAATTTTAATTTTAATTTTAATTTTAATTTTAATTTTAATTTTAATTTTAATTTTATTTTTATTTTTAATAATATTTTTTTCTCAAATTTTTTTAAAGAAAAAGTTAAAAAAATTAACTCTTCAGTTACCAAAAAAAATTAAAATAAAATACTCAATCGCTGTTATCGCATTACTTTTACCGAGCTATTGCATTTTATTTCCCTTTCATGAAAATAACTGTCTATTATTATTTTTGTTTTGTTTGTTTATTTCATTGCGACTGCCGAAATGTCATAAAATCGCAATGGCTAACAAGTTTGACTGACAGCCATCATGGAGATTACATCACATTAAAATTGTCATAATGCTAAACATTTTCCTACAACTAGCAAAAACAATAACAACAACAACAACAACACAAACACTAACTGCTACCTGCATTTGATCGACGCTGCACTGTCTGCGCTTGCCATTTTGATTGCCCGTACGCGTCGTTATACCAGAAATGTCAAAATGCCAAAAATTGGTGGAGAATACACAAAAACGCTGCAAAGCGCATGCGCATGCGCAGATTTTGTTAATTTCCATTTTTCTATGCAAATTTTCACTTCCTTGACGGAAAATTATCGCAGCCGCCGCCGTCGTCGCAGCAGGAGCGATGATCGCAGCGATTACGCTGATGAAAACGAAAGATTTAAGCTGCGAACTTGAAGAGTTCGTAGCGTGAAGGTGGCAAATGCACCGTTGCAGTGATTAGGTTGAGATTGTGTGTGAGAGCGTATGTGTGTGTTTGCTTGTTAGGGAAATATACTTAGATATTACTGCTAAGGCTGCCTTTTGAGCGCAGCAAGTGTGCAACAATCAAATTTTTTTTGTGAAATTACAACAACAACAATTGCAAAACATTGCGGAATTAATCAATGCCAACAATGTGACAATAGCAAATAAATGTGATGCATAGATGTATATATGTGTATGTATGTATGGCAGTGACAAATGGCGCAGCCAAAGGCAGGAAAACTGTCAAATCATATGTGACTTGAAAAGCGGTAGCATTAAATTAGTAATTTCAAAATAAAATATTCAAACTGCTCAACCAACTAGCAGTCACTCTATCAATTGCTCTCAAGTGTGAGGGATTACTGTGTGTTAGAAGGAAAAAATTGTTTACGGATATAGCATGTGATCACTGCTTTTCAGGCTAAGTTAACAGTTCAAGTGTCAACAAGATAAAGCCAACTGAATATGAATTTTTAAGGAAATATCTGTATATAGAAGAAAAGTAATACATATATTTTGAAATAGAGTTGGCAAGGAGTTAAAAATTATCATATTTCGGAACAGAGTTGCCACCTATCAACAAATTAAACTGAAAATATGGCAAATACTGTTTAAATGGAATGCCTTCCAACAACAATTTCGATATTTCGTATCCAAAAGGTCTTAAATTTAAACATATTTCGGAACAGAGTTGCCACCTACACAAAAATTAAAGGTGAAAATATCACAAAATATTTCCAAATATTATATCTTCCGACAAGAATTTTGATATCCTTTACTTTGAAATTTTTTTGGAACAGAGTTGCCACTGATTTAAAAAATATCATATTTTGGAACAGAGTTGTCGCCTATCAACAATTTAAACTGATAATATTTCAAATTTTGGAATGCCTTTCAACAACAATTTTGATATTTCGAAAACGAATGGTCTTAAATTTAAAAACATTTGGGAACAGAGTTGCCATCTACATAAAACTTAAAAATTAAAATATCAGAAAATATTTCAAAATAAAATATCTTCCGCCAAGAATTTAGATTTTCTTTACTTTGAGATTTTTTGGATTATAGTTGCCACTTATCAATGAAATTAAAACTGTAAAATGTATTACCACTTGAGCTAAGCATTCGTGCGCCCTTTGATTTACGAATATTTTCGTGTAATGCCTTCCAACAAGAATTTCGAGATTTCGTATTCGTAAGGCCTTAAATTTAAACATATGTATTTCGAAACAGAGTTGCCACCTACACACAAATTAAAAATGTAAATATGACAAAATATTTTCAAAAAAAAACCTTCCGACAAAAATTTGAATTTTCTCAACTTTGACATTTTTATACTCTCGCAACAAAGTTGCTACGAGAGTATTATAGTTTTGTCCACATAACGGTTGGTTGTAAGTCCTAAAACTAAACGAGTTAGATATAGGGTTATATATATCAAAATGATCAGGGTGACGAGTAAAGTTCAAATCCGGATGTCTGTCTGTCCGTCCGTCTGTCCGTCCGTCCGTGCAAGCTGTAACTTGAGTAAAAATTGAGATATCTTAATGAAACTTGGAACACGTGTTCCTTGGCACCATAAGAAGGTTAAGTTCGAAAATCAGCAAAATCGGACCACTGCCACGCCAACAAAATGGCGAAAACCGAAAACACATAAAGTGCCATAACTAAGCCATAAATAAAGCTATGGAAATAAAATTTGGTATGAAGGATCGCACCATGAAGAGGCATATTTGGATGTAATTTTTTTGGGGAAGTGGGCGTGGCCCCGCCCCCAAATAGGTTTTTTGTATATATCTCGCAAACCAATAGAGCTATATGAACCAAACTTTCTGCAGTCGTTTTTTTAGCCATCTTCTTATACAGTCCAAAAATGACAGAAATCGGATAATAACCACGCCCACCTCCCATACAAAGGTTAGGCTGAAAATTACTAAAAGTGGGTTAACTCACTAACCAAAAACGTCAGAAACACTAAATTTCACATAGGAAATGGCAGATAGAAGCTACACTCCGATTTTTTTACGAAATGGAAAATGGGCGTGGCGTCGCCCACTTATGGGTCAAAAACCATATCTCAGGAACTACTCGGCCGATTTCAATGAAACTTGGTTTGTAATAGTTTCATTACATCCCAATGATATGTTGTGAAAATAGGCCAAATCGCTTCACAACCACGCATACTTCCTATATACCAGAACTTTGAAGACGATCTGAATCGTTTACTTTACAATATATAATATTATAAAGTAAGCACTAGTGAAGATATCGATGCAGAACTTTGCACAAATACTACGTTTATAGTGTGACAGCCCCATTCTAAAAATCACCGAAATCGGACCATAGGTTGTCAAGGCCCCATATAGCGAACATGAGGACCTCGATACTTCTAACCTAATATTATGGTTTCTAACTTTCAATGGATTCTATACAATATATATGACGAATATGTGGGTCAAAATGTGTATTATATAATAGAAATAAAGTTAAATAAATAAATTGCGAGAGTATAAAATGTTCGGTTACACCCGAACTTAGCCCTTCCTTACTTGTTTTGGAATAGAGTTGCCACTTATCAATGCAATTAAAATTATAAAATTTAATACCACTTGAGCTAAGCTTTCGGTAGCGTTTTCTTTCCGAATATTTTCGTGTAATTTTCCGAAAAATAGTACAGCAGAAGACATTTGAGTTGTAGGGTGTATAGAACACTTACCTGGAAATAAAAGAGAATAAAAAATATTTTAGTGATAATGATTTTTATTTTCAAATGAATAAATATAAAAATTTAAAAATATTTAAGTATGATCAAGCTTAAGTAACTATCCTTAAATGACATTTTAAAAATACGTCGCCAAGTAATTTTCAATAGAAATCAAAATATAAATCATCTGAGAGTGTGTAAAATATTTAGATATTTACTTTGAAGTTTTTTGGAATCTAGTAGATCTAGACTTGGAGTAGCACATTGGTGACACCCGAAAATGTTTGCAAGAGTCCTTCACGACCTTAAGTAGACGCTTGCTTTATACTTATTATTGAAAAAACTATGATTTGCCGCTGAATTTTGAAAATTATTTCAATTTCATTAAGGTGAGAATAGTTTTCAGCTGCATTAATATTTTAACTGTCAAAGCTGAGATCTCAATTACTCAAACCCTTAATGTAGTGTATATGTAAATAATTTTAATTTAAACAAAACCATTTTTCAATTCTAACTCGAGTGCGAAACGAAATACTGCAATAAATACAACAATAATATCAACAACGTCAGCTCTTAATAATTAGCAAAACAATAGAGTTGAGCGCGAAACGCCAAACAGAGCACTTGGCACTCGTGCATCCATCGCGCTGGCAATGAGTCATATCGAAAATGAGAGTGCAAAAATTAAAAAAATAAAATTAAATTGCAAAAACAATAAAAGCAATAAGAGCATCCATTGTCATTGTTTCGTCGAGCGTGGCAATTACAAATGCATGTAAAATATATGTATATAGTGTATGTATGAATATGCATGCCTGTTTGTGTTCTCCGGTGATTTATGTGAGCGGTTGACGGCTTTTCGGTGTATTGTTTGATTTGCCAGTAAGGTTGTTCTTATTGTGCACAACGTGTAAATGACTGATTGTACTCGCATTTGCAAATTAGGTTTATGTACCTACAATATAGATTTGTAAGGGTATATACTCTACGTGTATATACATATGAATCTGAAAGATCTCATCGATTTTGTGCAATAAGTTAGGAAAATTCTTGTGTGAGAAAATAAATTTTTAAAGCTTATTTGTGGACTATATATATTGCCATCGTTTCTTCATAATCTTTAAGTCTTATTCCTATCATTATCGCTGGGACTTTATTTATTCCATATTTGGAAGATCTGTCTGACCCATTTTGGTGGCCGATCCGGTCGTAACAGACCGTATTATTTCATAAAAACAAGTCCCAATACCATTCAGTCCAAAGATTATAAGGCAGATAATAGACACAGGTCTTCGTCGCTGCACATATGTATCTCTTCAAAAACCTCCGATCTAATGTTATAAAATTGGATAGACTTAATAAAAGTTTCAGTTTTCTGCCCATACTGTTCCTAATATTCAAAGAGATATTCTAGTCATAGTCAAATCAGCTTAACGAATCAACTGAAGTCGAAGATAATATATAAAATAAAGTTTTCGATGACGGAATGGTCTCTTAACCATATTTAAAAAATCCCCATATTTGAAGCTAAATTTAAAGAGTTAAAATCCAACACATAACTTCTGATCTTAATGAGTTTATTAATAATGAATTCTGATATAGTTCTAGATCAACTTTGTAACAATTTCTGACTCTTCCACGATTCTTGAGAAGCCTAGTGATTATCCGATACTAAATTGCGAGATTGCTAAACTTAAATAATCTCTTTCGAAGAGCATGTTAGTCTACATATTTTTTCTAAGGATTTTATAGAGCTTCGTGTTCGGTTCGCAGTGGTTATATTGGGCTTATTCGACAAAGAAATTGTTCGAAAAATATATCGAGAAGCTTGTATGACATATTTAAGAAAAAATGTTTATCGAATAAATAATTAGGCGCTTGCTGAAACCCTTTTGAGGTGAGAAATCGGCATCATTACTCCAAATAGGTGATTATTTTCGAACAAATATTTCCCACAAACGACTCATTGACCTCTTATGCTTAGCGGTAGCATGAAAAATGAAGCGAAATTTTTTTTTCCTATTTTTGTTGTACTACTTTGTAAAGGGCTCACAATTTACACAACTCATTGCTTGTGCTTTTCGCATTAACCAAAATTGGTATTGTTCATTACAATTTCTCCCATACACCCCAGCTTACTAAAATCTATTTTTGCACCATTATGTAATCACACTTCGGCAAATATAATAATACCCAGGCATTATTAGGTTGTAACAATTAATAAGCTACACGAAATTTTTGGCAAGCCTCTGGGCCAGGCCTTAATGAGGAGGTCGTGTGAATGGGAAACGAAATGAAATCGTTGAAGGCGAAACACATGTATATACATGTGTGTGTTTATAAGAGTGTATACGCCTAATGAAATCGCAACGGTAAACAAGTGTAAGATAATAACTGTCTGCAGCGAAACGAAAATATAGAAATCAAGACGAAAAATCTGCAAAGAAAAAAATTTTGCAATTATTAATGACAGCGGCGGCAACAATGAAACCGATTCGCTGCGCAGCAAAGCTATGAGCAAAATAGGTGAAAAAAAACAATAAAAATTTCGAATTCGAATTCGAAAGAAATACACGCAAGTAGGCAGTCATAAACGCAAAAGTATTGTTGTAAGGGTTTTAATAATTGGCAATAGTTGGATTTCTTACCTTTTTTTATTTTTAATATTTTTTTGAATTTTTTTTCAAATTGATGTTTGAACAAAAACACCAACAACATTTAGCACTTATTCAGGTTAGATGTATATAATTAGTTTTTCATAAATCACAAGCAAACAGCATCAGTGACGGCAGTAAATGAACAAAAACACAACAAACACAGCAAAAAAATTCAACAACAAAAAAACAACAAAAAAGACAACAAAAAATGTAAAAAAAAAAATCGCTACAAAAACAATTACGTATGTAAAGTGAGCGCAGTGCTCATGGCTCAGCGGCTTATGAGTGTATTTGGCAACAGTAGCAACAAACGCCTACGGCAACATGTTGCGAAGGTGGTCATATATGTATGTATATATGAATATGTGTATAATATTATATTTGTGCCACAAACGTCAGTATGTTGTTGTTGTTTCTTTTATTTTAGCTGCTTGGGAGTAGGTCAGGTACACGCACTTGTTGTTTTTTCACATTAACTCTGCGAGCTTAGTTGCATTGAGAAAGTGTTTTTGTTGTTGTTATTTTATGTTTGTGATTTTTGTTGCCGCGGCTGACTTTATGTGTGTTAAACAGCAGCGGAAATAAATATTGCGAAAATTTGCGAGGTGCAAAAACGTTTTGATTGATGTGCACCTACTCGTTTGAGTGAATTTCTTGGCTTTATTCGAATTTCATCGTAATAAAAGACTTCGGAGCTATTCGTTTATCTATCGTTTTTGACCTTACCATAATATGGCCAAAACTCTGGAACCGTTAACCGTTTTATGCCATTTCGGAGTTGTGATGACCAAATATCAATATGGTCCAAATCAAAAATCTTAATTTTGTTATAATTAAATATTAGGTTGCCAAAAATCTCCCTCCGCCTTTTTGTCTTTTGAATTTCGCGGATCTTTCGATTCTTTAAGAGGTCTTGACATAACCTACAAGACGACGATATTGCGTTCAACGGTTATAGAAGTGTAAACATGGGGTTCACTAACGCCGAAATTCGCACTATTTTAAAGTTTTCCTTCGGTAAAAGCAAATCCGCTTTGGAAACGTTCCGTAAGATTAATGATGTTTTGGGGGATCGTAATTCATTACTTCGAACTGCGGAGGAATGGTTTCGACGAATCAGAGCGGGTGAAATCGACACCATGGATAAGTCAGCCGGGGGAAGACCTGTGACAACGAATGTCGATCAAATCATGGAAGACATCGTGTTAGACCGGCATGTGGCATCTCATGACATCGCCCAGGAGATGGGAGTTAGTCACCAAACCATTTTAAACCATGCAGAAGGGTGGATACAGAAAAAAGCTTGATGTTTGGGTGGAGCATGATTTGACGCAAAAAAACTTCTGGACCGAATCAATGCCTGCGATATTCTGCTAAAACGGAACGAACTCGACACATTTTTGAAGCGGATGGTGACTGGCGACGAAAAATGGATCACATACGATAATATCAAGTGAAAACGGTCGTGGTCGAAGGCCGGTGAATCGTCCCAAACAGTGGCCAAGCCGGGATTGACGTCCAGGAAGGTTTCGCTGTGTTTTTGGTGGGATTGGAAGGGAATCATTGATTATGAGCTGCTCCCAAATGGCCAGACACTTAATTCTACCATCTACTGCGAACAACTGGACCGCTTGAAGTAAGCGATCGACCAGAATTGGCCAACAGGAAGGGTGTAGTGTTCCACCAGGACAACGCCAGACCACACACTTCGTTGATGGCTCGTCAGAAGCTACGGGAGCTCGGATGGGAGGTTTTATCGTATCCACCATATAGTCCGGACATAGCGCCAAGTGATTACCACCTGTTCCTGTCCATGGCGAACGCCCTTGGTGGTGTAAAGTTGAACTCAAAAGAGGCTTGTGAAAAGTGGCTGTCCGAGTTCTTCGCAAATAAGGTGGGGGGCTTCCACAAGGGGGGTATTATGAAGTTTCCGTCTAGATGGAAAGAGAATATCAAACGAAACGGCGCATTGAAAAAAGAGGAAAAAAGCGGAATATTTGCCAACTTAATATTTATACACATTTTTTTGGGTTCCCAAACATTGAGGAAATATTTTTTAATGCTTCCGGATAAAGTGTTTCCGATAACAACATCTACATATATATTCATATTTTGATAAACCCGGTAAATCCGAAATCATAGCTTAGTATTGCTCGTATGTTCTCCTATTCAAAAGTTCCCAGGGTTCTCCAATTCTTCATTGAGATACAAAAAATAATCAATGAGTATAGTCTAGCATATTCTGTAGTCACATTATCAAAGAAGTCCGCCTTCTTTAAGTGAAGCAGCAACGGATTTGGAGTCATTAGCTTAGCCTGGGTCTGAAATATGTTGTTGTTTCCAGCATAATATTCTACCATAAAAATATAGATCATATGACTATTTTCAGATCGAAAGGCTTCTAATGAAACTAAATTTTTTATCAACCTCTCAAATCCACTCTCTAAAAACACTTTTTAAGAGACTGAGATAAGAAAACTCGGAAAAAAAATTTGCGAAGCAGCGAAAGCTACAAGAGGATAGTGTTGAGGAAGAACTAGAGAAAAAATATTATTTTTTTTTGATTTAATAGAGATAATAATAATAGATTTTTGAAATTCGATCAAGTGATGAGATCGTGGAGAGGGTTTAGATACTAAAGTATTATTGAAAAAAAAGTTTTGTAATCTGTGAAGAATGCTAAAAGAAGAATTAATAAAATTATGTCAACAATAATACAATTTTCAGCACCCTGTATATAATTACAAATCCTGTTTTGCAACATCTACTGGAATCCCCCTACTTACAGCTAACAAACTCTAATATTTTTCCATACTAATACCAAATTTATGGCACTAAAGCGGTCCGATTGAAAACCAGCAACGCATGACATCAGCGCCGTTTGTTAACACAAAACTTTTAATCGCCTGTCAGAATGACAAGCAATAAATTAAAAAAATTCTCTACAGCGCCAAGTGACAAATGCAAGCATATAGTAAGTAAGTAAATATGCATTTGCGACCACAAGTTTAGAACGCAAACTAGGCTAGGTAAACAAGAATGAATTTGAAGCAACAACAAAAATGGCTATGCCTCAAAGTGCTTGCAACAGCGCCACCAAATAAAAGGAAGTCCATTGGAAAAACAGAACCAAAATAAAAAATTTGTCAATGCATTTTGCCGAAAACGAGCAGGCGAACTGGTGTTATGACCAATAAAATGGTCTAAGCACAAAAGAAACTGGAAATCATAAAATGGTGAAGAGGCGGGCGGACTGCAAAGCAAATGAGTGCAGAGTGTCAACTACAAGCGATTGTAAATCAAAAATTCCCACACATAAAAAATATTATTGACTTTGGGTTAGTTTTGTTACTCGTCAACGCTATAGTGGTAAACAGTTAACAACAACAAATATAAAACCACAAGAAAAGACTAAAAACGTTAAACTTCAACAGTCAAAGCAGCATATAAATCATTATTGCCCTCAAACTACATGGTTCGCTGAGGAAATGGGTGAGCTGGTAGGAGAAGTTGAATGTGCCGTTGCAAATAATATTTATGCATACTAGGGTGGTTCAGAGAAGTTGATATGTATGGCCTCTTCAAATATCACTTCTTCAAATGAAGTTCCAGAAAGCAGGTACAGATATTCAACAATCTTAAGAATTTAAATTTTGAAATAAACAAGAAAAAACGTTCACTTCGGCTGTACCGAAGCTAATATACCCTTCACAGGTGCACATCTTTTAGTAACTATGTGTTTAAGCAAATTTAAAGACGTAAGAAAAATTAAGTAAAAAAAAAAAGAAAACATTTTACTAATTCTTTTTAGCCGGGTTGTTTGCTAGAAACATTAAGGATATATAGTTAACCGATCTGAACAATTTCTTCGGAGATTATATTATTACCTTAAGCAGTAATCCATGTCAAATTTCGTGAAGATACCACGTCAAATGAGAACATTTTCCATACAAGGCATTGATTCCGATCGTTCAGTTTGTATGGCAGCTATATGCTATAGTGAACCGATCTGAACAATTTTTTCGGAGATTAAATTATTTCTATGAGCAATATTTCACACCAAATTTCGTGAAGATATGTAGTAAAATGCGGAAGTTTTTCATACAAGCCTTTGATTCCGATCGTTCAGTTTGTATGGCAGTTATATGATATAGTGGTCCGATATCGGCAGTTCCGACAAATGAGCAGCTTCTTGAAGAGAAAATAACATCTGCAAAATTTCAAAACGATATCTTAAAAACTGAAGGACTAGTTCGTATATATACAGACGGACATGGCTAAATCTGGGAACCAGCATTAACAGCAATAACAATGTCAGCCTGGAAATCCAACGCAGAATCACTCTTGCCAACAGGTGCTACTATGGACTAAGTAGGCAATTGAAAAGTAAAGTCCTAGTCCTCTCTCGACGAACAAAAACCAAACTCTACAAGTCTCTCATCATTCCCGTCCTACTTTACGGTGCAGAAGCGTGGACTATGTCAACATCCGATGAGACGGCACTTGGAGTTTTCGAGAGAAGGTTTTGCGGAAGATTTATGGTCCCTTAAGAATTGGCAACGGCGAATACCGCAGACGATGGAACGATGAGCTGTATGTGTTATTCGACGACATAGACATAGTCCAG
This sequence comes from Zeugodacus tau, assembly GCA_031772095.1. Lineage (NCBI taxonomy): Eukaryota > Metazoa > Arthropoda > Insecta > Diptera > Tephritidae > Zeugodacus > Zeugodacus tau. The sequence continues at coordinate 58,640,109 of CM062653.1, read as the reverse complement.
CGAATAAGAAAACAGCGGCTACGCTGGCTCGGTCATGTTGTTCGAATGGATGAAAGTGCTCCAGCTCTGAAAGTCTTCGATGCAGTACCCGCTGGTGGAAGCAGAGGAAGAGGGAGACCTCCACTCCGATGGAAGGACCAGGTGGAGAGGGACCTGGCTTCGCTTGGAATAACCAATTGGCGCCAAACTGCCAGAAGGCGGGATACGTGGCGCGCTGTTTTGGACTCGGCTATAACCGCGTAAGCAGTGTCTACGCCAGTCAAGAAGAAGAAGAAGACATGGCTAAATCGACTCAGCTGAACATACTGATCATTTATATATGTATATACTTTATATGGTCTCCGGCGCTTCCTTCTGGGTGTTACAAACATCGTGACAAACTTAATATACCCTGTCTGTTCAGGGTATACAAATCGGGATACGATATCTTGAAATTTCGGGATCCCGATTAATTTATTGTTAACTGAACATTTCATATCTTAAATTTTTAATTTACATTGATGAAATTCCTATTATAAAATCGGGGAATTATAATCCCGAAATTCTAGGATCCCGAAAAATTTACTGTTAACTCTTTTTTATCTTCAAAATTTTCTTATATATCTAATTGAATTAAAAACTTTATTTTACTGATAATTTTCCTTTTTTATTTAATTCCAATTTCCATTCCCGATAAAAACTCGAAATAATACAATCCCGAAATTTCGGGATCCCGAAAAATGGTCTGCAAGAATACGATCCAAATAATTCGGCGAGCTTTAAAATTAAGTTTTAGTACTTTCAGTTTCATTATTAAAAAAAAAATGAGCTCCATATATATAAGAACAACCCTAATCCAAATATATTCCTATGCCTCGTCTAACCGTACAGCATGCAATTGAAGATGGCAATGCATTAACAAATGGGTCAAGTTGTTTTAACAAAATGCCAAACAAACAACAATAAAACAATAACAGAAACAATCTAACACTCGAAGAAATCCCAGCAGATTCTTCCGCTGCTAACTCACGGATGCGCTATTGACAACAACACAAAGTGGGTGGTGAAGGTAGATGGTGGAAAGTGCTGTGCGGCTTGTCAGCAAAAAGTAAGCGTTGAAAGGGAAACATTTTAAAAATAGAAACGAAAATGAAAAGTTAAAACAAATAAAAGTCAAATAAAAACGAAAATATCGGTAAAAAAAGTAAAAGAAAGAAACAGGTGTCGAAGGCAAAATGTGGCACAGAGTGACTTCAATAAATTGACAGCTCGGCATACCAGCCACGCTGCGACTTCATACACTCACGGCCACCGGAACGTGCAACATTTACGATGCGCCAATTTGCAGTTAGTTAAGCTCTGCGCTTCTCACTGAAAGCAAGGTAGATGCTAGAGTATGTTTGTATTCATCTCTATGTGATGGTGTGTGTGTAACGGTGTGTCGCTTCTCAAAACTATTTCAATCATGTAGTCGTCGTTAGAGACGCTGTGATTGCTTGCCTTCATCAAAATTTCACGCTGCGGACGTGCAAATATGCCGGCAATGAAAGGAAATTGCGAAAAATCTAGTCAGGAAAAGTGAAGTGTGAAATGTTGCAAGTGAAAAACGGCGCAGCAGCGGCAAGTCTCTAGGGACGATTGCAGGTAACTTTGTTTGGCTTGTGATGAATTGCTATGAAAGCTGAGATGTAGACTTACTTAAGAAAACTGTTTTACTTCTACGATTAATGAGGTTCTTTAATAAAAACATAAGCCAGAGGGATTCGAAAGAAAGGGGGTTAGTTGACTGTACTATATAGCAGAGCTGTATGTGATATTCGACGACGTAGGCATAATTCAGCGAATAAAAAGACAGCGGCTAAGCTGGCTAGGTCATGCTGTTCGAATGGACGAAAGTGCTCAAGCTCTGAAAGTGTTCGATGCAGTACCCGCTGGTGGAAGCCGAGGAAGAGGGAGACCTCCACTCCGATGGAAGGACCAGGTGGAGAAGACCAGAAGGCCTTCACTTGGTATTACCAACTGGCGCCAAACTGCCAAAGCGAGGAATAAATGGCGCGCTGCTGTGGACTTGGCTATAACCGCTTAAGAGGTGTCTATGCCAGTCAAGAAGAAGATATAGCAGTTAAACCCACCTTCTTCTTCTTCTTGACTGTCATTGACACCGCTTACGCGGTTATAGCCGAGTTAAAAACAGCGCGCCACGTATCCCTCCTTCAAAACCCACCTAAGAATGAGATATACTAGGAGCTGTTTGGATACCAATAAATGAACAAAATGTAGAAATTGAGACAAGTGTTGCAACCTCATTTAACTCGACTCGACAATATTTGAGATGTTGCGAAGAGCTCTCAGCTGACATAAGCTCTAAGGTGATCTTGATGATACAATCTCTGTACAACTGAAGGAGCTTAGCTGGGGTTCGATTCGAGTTCTTACTATATTATTCTGAAATGGAATCTAGATATAATTATATACATATATCTAGGGAAGAAAAGTTATTTCTTTCAGTGACAAAATTCTTCTGATAGAACTAGTTGTGAGCAATGTTTACTAACAAAAAATATATTTCGCGCGGATATCTCTTTCACTCTCTCTCTTTCTCTCTCTGAGCAAATCTTTCGACTAAACCCTTGGTGTCATGATAGATTATATGCATTCTGATTGCTATACCATTTCAAATGCTTTTCAGTAAGACTACAATTGTCGCGAAACGAAGGGCGCTTTTTAAATTTTAGCCACTTCTCTGGTTGTTCTTTTTTGGTTGGAACAATATAAGAAAGAAAACGGCCATGACATAGCCATGATTATGTGAAGAACTGTCGGCTATTATTTATTTCTTTTTATTGACTTCGGCACATGAGAAAGCCTCAGCAGCTTTTTTAACTAGGTCTATTCATAGAGAAATATACGAATCTACGGCTGAACCCTGGATGGGCTTTATATCCTGGACTTTGGTGCTGTTTATCGGAATAATGTTATGTAATATATTCGGAGCAGATCTAGAGGTTTTAGAGGAATAAACGGGCCTGCCAGTGAAGCTAGTTATTACAGTTATATATTGATTTAGGGATTTTTGAAGTTTATGGCTATTCTAAGATTAAAATGCACCAAATAAATCACTTTTCAAATTGTCTCAAGTAATATAGAATATTTTGGAATGTAATGATAACGCATTGTCTTCTCTAGAACAGATTATTGAACGGTTGAGCGGACCCGGACCATCGATCGATGTTTGAAGATTTCGATAATATCAAATCAACTCTCGTAAAATGTAGTTACTGGCTATTCGGTTATTGGGTTTCATATATATATATATATATTTGGCGTAGAAACCGCATAAACGATTATAACCGAATCCACCAGAGCGCGCCACTCGTTTCTCCTTTTTGCTTTTTGGCGCCAACTGGAAACACCAAGTGAAGCCAGGTCACTTTCCACTTGATCCTTCCATCGGAGTGGAGGTCGTCTTCTTCCGCGGCTTCCTCCAGCGGGTACTGAACACTTTCAGGGTTGGAGTGTTTTCATCCATTCGTACACATGACCTAGCCAGCGTAGCCGCTGTCTTTTTATTCGCTGAACTATGTCAATGTCGTCGTATAACTGGTACAGCTCATCGTTCCATCGTCTGCGGTATACGCGGTTGCCAATATTCAGAGGACCATAAATCTTACGCAAAACCTTTCTCTCGAAAACCCCAAGAGTCGTGTCATCGGATGTTGTCATCGTCCACGCTTCGGCGCCATACATCAGGACGGGAATAATGAGCGACTTGTAGAGTATGATTTTTGTTCGTCGAGAGAGGACTTTACTTTTCAATTGCCTACTTAGTCCAAAGTAACACCTGTTGGCAAGAGTGATTCTGCGTTGGATTTCAAGGCTGACATTGTTGGTGTTGTTGATACTGGCTTCCAGGTACACGAAATTATCTACAACTTCAAAGTTACGACTGTCAACAGTGACGTGGAAGCCAAGACGCGAGTGCGCCGACTGTTTGTTTGATGACAGGAGATATTTCGTCTTGTCCTCATTCACCACCAGACCCATTCGCTTCGCCTCCTTATCCATGCGGGAAAAAGCAGAACAAACGGCGCGGTTGTTGCTTCCGATGATATCAATATCATCGGCATGTGCCAGCAGCTGTACACTCTTGTAGAAGATTGTACATTCTCTATTTAGCTCTGCAGCTCGTATTATTTTTTCCAGTAATAGATTGAAGAAGTCGCACGATAGTGAGTCACCCTGTCTGAAGCCTCGTTTGGTATCGAACGGCTCGGAGTGCTTGGGCTTCATATAGTGTTAGTAGAAATTTCTCTAAGCTATATTTCTGGTCTATCATGATATATAGGTTACGGTTTTCTTATTTTAAGCCAGAAGTTTAAATGTTTTTCTTTTTCCGGACAAGTAACTTCTCCTAAACTCCCCTAATATTTAGAGTTAGAGTTTACAGGTATATAAGTAAGCTTCATTGGTAAACAAAAGTAAAAAAATTTCATATAGATCAGGTTAGGATGAGTATTGAAGCTTTTAATATATTTTTTATATTTGCAATCGACTTTTTATATACAAGAAAAATAAATATTTTTTTATTTACTCGCCAACCGGCCTTTAGTTAATTGGCTGAAATCACCGCCGCTGCGCATAAAGACGTCAATGTTTCAATAATGCCGCGGCGTTGTTGTTAGTCGTTGTTGCAACTTTCACGTTGGTGCAACAAAACAATTTATGCGTCTCAATTTAGATCGACATGTATCAATTTCACATATTTCACCTCAGTCAGCCAGTCAGCCAGTCAGCCCATTTAGTAAGCGTTCGCTCAGCCGTGCAGATAATTTACTAGTGGCGGCTGGTTTTCTTGTTTTTGTAAAGCGCGTCAACAGGCGGCCGTGCAGTAGCGGCACACACAAACACATTCATATATATGTATGTAGAGGCACGTATTTGGTAAGCTAAACGGTTCATTAATCATTTCTCTTCACACTTTTCTCATTTCTTTTTGTTGTTGTTTGCCGTTTTTATTGTTTGTTTGACGGCTTGGTTTGGTTGATGGGCCAGTAAGGCGCTTGGTCGACTGGTCGCTTGGTCGGCTGGTGGCAGCGTTAAGTGTTAACAGTTGTGCGAAAAATAACGCACCGCCTTGCGTCAAGCGCATGGGCGATGATTGTGGTGGCACATTGTTGTTGTTTTTGGTTTTTGGTGTTTGCGTCAACACTTTTGGCTGCTGAATGGGTTGCTTACACTGTTGTAGTTGTTGCTGTTGTGCGTTTTCGGCGGCTGCGGTGTGACAGCAAGGCGCTGCTGGGCGCCACAGTAGCTGGTGTTGTCAGTGTGCGTGATTTTTTTTTAATTTTTGTGTTTTTTTGATGCATGAAAATCGCTGCAAAACATTTGATTTGCCGAAGAAAGTTTTTGCCGCTGCGCGTTGTCGCTTTATTATGACATTAGTTGTTTGTTGGGCCGCCGCCGCGCTCTGTGCAAATATGTTTGTGACAGCGCATAGAAATTGAATTGCCGCCACTTAAATGTTTTCATTTTCACCACTTGCCACAATGCAGCTGTTGCGGCAACAACAACAAAAACAAGTAAGCATGCCGCAACAAAAGCTGGTCAGCGCTGCCCATTTGTGGCGTTTGTGGATAATTGTCAAATTCGCCGACTTTTCATACTCGTGTTGACATTTTCGGATTCGGACAACAGGTCCGCCGTCCGTTGTTGTTCGTTTGATGCGCAAAAATGTTAATGACGGGACATCAAAGAATTCTGCAGCTTCATTGCAGTGGGTAAGAGTGAAATTCGTGTTTATTGGCAGCTGGGCGGCGCATTGTTGCCTGACATTTAATTGAATTGCGCTGCAGATCTGTATATGGCGTCAGCGCATAGCTTGGGTTTGTGCTTTGGAATTTGCCAAATTTGTTTACTGTCATTGCGGCTGTGATTGCATGTCACTCATACGTCCAGGTGGTCCCTGTGCGTTGTGTGAAAGTAATTTGCATTGATTTTTCATTTATTTTTTAAATTTATAAATTTTACTTTTGTTAAATCTGAGCTTATATCGAAATTGAAAATTAATTTGGGAAGTAAAGAAAGTTAAAGAAAAATAAAAAAGTAATTCTCTTATTCAGCGAAATGTTGCAGAACTTTTATTCGGCAAGATCACTAACAGATCTGGCCTAATTTGTTTTTTATTGTGAATGCTATTTTCATTAAGACAGGATTTAGAAGTATTTATTGAAGACTATTTCAAGGGCTCATATTTAAAAACCTAAAATTTTGCATTGATTTCTAGTTTCATCATATTTTATTTTATTTTAGAATAATTCCGTGATCACACTTCTTCAGTGTAATCTTTTTATGAGCTTAGTCGTTTTCAATTCATCAGTGTAGTAAAAATAAAAGAGATGCTTATTAAATATCTCCCTTTTGTCTTTTTAATTTCGCATCTATGTATAAAGCGCTATAGAGCTCGTATCTGGCAATACTATACATCTTTGAAAGGTCTTGACATAAACATAAAACGACGCTAATCATGATTAGTTTGGATTTTGCATTCAACAGTTATAGATGTGTAAACATGGAGTCCATTAACGCCGAAATTCGCGCTATTTTAGGGGTTTCCTTCGTTAAAGGCTAATCCGCTAGAGAAACGTTCCGTGAGATCAAAGGTGTTTTGGGGGATGGTACTCTATCACTTCGAACTGCAGAGGAGTGTGGTTTCGACGATTCAGAGCGGGTGAAAGCGACACCATGGATAAATCAGCCGGCGGAAGACCTGTGGCGACGAATACCGATCAAATCATGGAAAACATCGAGTTAGACCGGCATGTGGCATCTCGTGACATCGCCCAGGAGATGGGAGTTAGTCACCAAACCATTTTAAACCATCTGCAGAATGCTGGATACACAAAAAAGCTTGATGTTTGGGTGGCGCATGATTTGACGCGTAAAACTTCTGGACCGAATCAACGCCTGCGATATGATGCTGATACGGAACGAACTCGAACCATTTTTGAAGCAAATGGTGACTGGCGACGAAAAATTGATCACATACGACAATATCAAGCGAAAACGGTCGTGGTCGAAGGCTGGTGAATCGTGCCAAACAGTGGCCAAGCCGGGATTGACGGCCAAGATGGTTTTGCTGGGTTGGAAGGGAATCGTCCACTATGAGCTGCTTCCATATGGCCAGACGCTTAATTCTACCAACTACTACGAACAACTGGACCGCTTGAAGCAGGCGATCGACCAGAAGCGTCCAGAATTGGCCAACAGGAAGGGTTTGGTGTTCCACCAGAACAACGACAGACAACACACTTCGTTATGACTCGTCATAAGCAACGGGAGCTTGAATGGGAGATTTCATCGCATCCACCATATAGCCCGGATATAGCGCCAAGTGATTACCATCTGTTCCTGGCCATGGCAAACGCTCTTAGTTGTGTGAAGTTGAACTCAAAAGAAACTTGTGAAAAGCTGTTCCGAGGGGGTCTTCTACGAGGAGGTATTATGAAGTTGACGTCTAGATGGAAAAAGATTATCGAGCGAAACGGAGCAAAAGCGGAAGGGAGATATTTGCCAACATAATATTACAGATTACAAGTATTGGATTCTTTTTTTAAACTTATATCACCATATCTGGAATCGACAGTTCTATTGTTCATGTGGAACTAAAGCATATTTGTAAATAAGTCTCATAATCTTCCACTGAGAAAGTGGAAGTTAGGACTAGAATTACTAATAAAAAGTAGATGTCCACGTTTCTAATAATCTCTCATTTTTTTGAACATTTTAGAACGACCGACTTTATGCTTCAAAAAATGTCTCTGTCTTGACTATTCTACCGACTATTCACTTAACTTCTGAGAACACGGAATAAGTTACTGCGACCCGATCTCTAGATTTTTATAGATGCGTTAGCAATTTGGCGGTATATTCTTGCAATTTTCTCATAGTTTTCACATTTTTTTGTCACGGCAGAGTCCAATCAAAGAGAGAGTTTACATACTCTAATATTCAAGAACGATATGTTCATAATATTTCTTTGGTATTCAGAGTAGCACCCTTTACGATCGACGCTTTTCTACCGTCATGAAAAATAGGTATTTGATTATTTTTGGGCGCTTGTCTGTATCCGGCCCTATTGGATGTCCATATTGTTCAGCATATAGAAAACTGCTTACCTATTGATTTCCAAACCTGGTGCAGGGCCTCGATCCAGCCAGTTCAAAAAATGGAGGAAATTGGATTATAACCACGCTCACCTCCAATACAAAAGATATCTTGAAAACTACTAATAATGCTTTAATTCAGCAAGGGGAAATACCAGAAACCTCAAATTTCATTATAAAGATGGTACAGAAGGGAAGCACTCATATTGGTATAAAAAATAGCAACTTATGGGTCCAAAACCATATCTCCGAAACTATTCGACCAATTTCAATGAAATTTTGTTTGTAATAGTTTTCTTACATCCCAATGAAATGTTATGAAAATATGCCAAGTCGGTTCACAACCACGCCTACTTCCTATATACTAGAATTTTGAAGTCAATATGAATCGTTTACTTTACAATATATAAAGTAAACACTAGTGAAGATAGCGGAAAAGAACTTAGCAGAAATATGCCCTTCTAAAAATCGAGGAAATGTATTTTACCGATCCAATAATTCAATTTGGTCTGTTTGATATTATCGTGAGATGTTCTTGCTCCTTTAATGTATTATCTCAATGTTTACTAACCGAACCTCATTTTTGACTAACACAATTTTCTATTATAAACCTGTGCTTAATTCACTTTTATAGTAAAAAAATATAGTCAAAAAATCAAAAATATTTTCCGGACTCAAAACAACCTTGACACAGCACAAGCTCAATCAAAGAAATATGTAAGCATATTTAAAATAAATAAAAAAAAAATCTTTATTCATACACGTGCCCTTATCTGCTGCCAACCTTAATTAGAATGTAATAGTAAAATGAAAAAAATATATAAAATTGATTAATCCATTGACTTGCGGGTGGTCAGTACGCTCAATTTGTTTCGTTTGCCTTGATGCAATTAATTTGCAACTGTTGCAACGCTTGTCTGCCTGTTAAATTACAGTGATTATATAATTAAGCAGTTAATGGAGAAATAAACAGTAAACGCCCGTTCAACAAATTACACACCTTTATACAAACAAAGCAAGCGAACTGGCTTTTTTTCCACAGCTCATTCACTCACTCGCTCGCTTAAGAGGCACTTTACGTGTGTGTGTGTGTGTGTTTGAATGTTATATTTCTGCTAAGTCCAAGCTGGTTGGCATGCAAGTGTTGGCAATACATTAGATCAGCGAGAGTGGAGAATAATAGTAGCATTTACACAGACATGACGTTCGTTCATTAGACAGACGGCTAAGCTAAGCTGTGGAGTGTATGGCTTTAATGAACAAGACAATGCAAGCTTTTGAAATGGACAAGCCAGACAGATTGGATACAACACAAACACACACACATACAAACTCATTGGTGGACGACAGTCAATCAGACGCATAAATAAATATACATATATGTATGTGTGCTTGTGTTAAAATGTGGCAAGTTTGTTATGTTTGTGTCTCACTTTTGCTTCAATAATGCCAAGTAGCCACACCACATTTTGTCTGTCTGTCTGTCTGCATTGCTTGGCTCATTATGTTGGCCAAAGTTTGGTTTTGTGTGGCTGCAACCAGGCACTTCGTTGGCGTTTATCAGACAGTCAGTTGGTCAATCAACGTTTAACACCTGAGTGATTTGTGCGGTACAACAACAAAAACTTGTTGTTTTTGTTTATATAAAATACAGTAAGTAAGTGGGTAAGTAAATATCAATTATAATAAATGACTTAAATAAATTAAAATCGCAAACATGCAGCACGAATTGCAAAAGCTAGTGGCGCAACAACAACAGTAGCATATTATAGTTATATTAAAAATAAGAAAAAATCATTAAGAAATGTGGCATAAACAAATACTTGCCACATATTAAACACTGCACTGCATTGTTTTGCGACATGCCACAATATGTTGCAGCAACGCGTGGCTGTTTTTATACTCTCGCAACAAAAGTTGCTAAAGAGAGTATTATAGTTTTGTTCACCTAACGGTTGTTTGTAAGTCATAAAACTAAACGAGTTAGATATAGGGTTATATATATCAAAATGATCAGGGTGACGAGACGAGTCAAAATCCGAATGTCTGTCTGTCCGAGCAACGGATAACTTGAGTAAAAATTGAGATATCTTAACGAAACTTGGAACACGTATTCCTTGGCACCCTGAGGAGGTTGCTTTCGAAAATGGGCAAGATCGGAGCATTGCCACGCCCACAAAATGGCGAAAACCATAAACTTATAAAGTGGCATAACTAAGCCATAAATAAAGTTATGAAAATAAAATTTGGAGCATAGGATCGTATTAGGGAGGGGCATATTTGGATGTAATTTTTTTGGAAAAGTGGGCGTGACCCCGCCCTCAAATAGGTTTTTTGTATATAACTCGCAAACCAATAAAGCTATATAAACCAAACTTTCTGCAGTCGTGTCTTTCATCCGTTTCCTTATACAGTCCAAAAATGAAAGAAATCGGATAATAACCACGCCCACCTCCCATACAAAGGTTAGGTTGAAAATGACTAAAAGTGGGTTAACTCACTAACGAGAAACGTCAGAAACACTAAATTTTACATTAGAAATAGCAGAAGGAAGCTGCACTCAGATTTTTTTAGAAAATGAAAAATGGGCGTGGCATCTTCCACTTTTGGGTCAAAAACCATATCTCAGGAACTACTCGACCGATTTCAATGAAATTCGGTATATAATACTTTCTTGACACCCTGATGACACATGTGAAAAATGGATGAAATCGGTTCATAACCACGACAACTTCCCATATAACTCAATTTTGAATTCCATCTGATTCCTTCACTTTATAATGTATACATAAGATAGCGGAATAAAACTTTACACAAATAGTACATATAACGCTTCACTTGAGAAAAAATTGTCGAAAACGGACTATAACTTTTCAAGACCCCAGATATCGGACATGTTGAACTCAGCGCCTAAGGGTAAATTTTAACCGAAAATATTGGTAAATCTCTTAGACAATTTAATGTAATTCAGAGGAAATTGTTTTCTTCTAATAGTGTGTCTCTGTTCCAAAAATTATTAAAATCGGATAATAACATCTCCTAGTTCCCATGTACCTAATTATAGGTTTTTCAAAAATACGGTGGGCTTTAATCCGCATATATGTATTGGTTAATATGTGAGATACTATATCTTTGCGAAATTAAGTGCGTGTATAGTTTTGGATAAAGTGTACCTAGCTGGTGAAAATGAATGAAATCGGTTCAGGAATTACCTCAGCCCTCATACACTATATAGGACGATTTTCGTTATTCTATTAAACTTTGTGCCGAATATATGGGTCAAATTGTGTGTTATCTTATTAAAATTTATTCAATAAATTGCGAGAGTATAAAATGTTCGGTTGCACCCGAACTTAGCCTTTCCTTACTTGTTTATATAGTAAGTTTCTAAAATCGCAAGTTTATAAACAACATTCCATGGCACCAACAAGTAGCGTAGCTAAGAGAGACAGCTGTGCGAGTTATAAATAACTGATTGTTTATATATATAAATATATTTATTTATCAAGATAAAAGCGGTGGCACAAATGTCAATACAAAAGCGCTTTCAAATAATTTATAAAAAAATTACAAAAAATAAACAAAAAGTTCAGAAAACCACTACTCGCCAGCAGGCGACAAATCGCCGATTGCTGCAGCAATAGAAAATAATTGGCGAAACGAAATTCGACGCGACGAAATTGGACCATTTGTTGGCGGTCCATTTGTTGCATGGACAATGTATGAATGATGTTTGTATTTATTGTAGATTTTTCTTCATACAGATAGACGCTTACAAGTGTATGCACATACAATAAATAATATATATATGTATATGTGTGTGCCTATATGTATGTATTTATACTAGTGTCGCACAGTGTAACACAAATTAATTTCGCTTACGAATCAGTCTTTTTTGCAAAGTAGCGAAAAATTGGCCTTTTATTAACAATTATACATGGCTTGCTACGCTGCGTACCAGTGAAATCTATAAATGCTTGATTGTTTTGTAAATTAAGTAGTTTTAACTGAATGTGCATTTGCGCAGGCGCCATATATTTTGTCTGTCAGCTGCTTTGTTGTATATATTGTTGTTGATGTTGATGATATTGTTGATGATATTGATAAATTCAAATAAAATAAAATAAAATAAAATAAAATAAAATAAAAAATAAAATAAAATAAAATAAAATAAAATAAAATAAAATAAAATAAAATAATAAAATAAAAAATAAAATAAAATAAAATAAAATAAAATAAAATAAAATAAAATAAAATAAAATAAAATAAAATAAAATAAAATAAAATAAAATAAAATAAAATAAAATAAAATAAAATAAAATAAAATAAAATAAAATAAAATAAAATAAAATAAAATAAAATAAAATAAAATAAAATAAATAAAAAATAAAATAAAATAAAATAAAATGAAATAAAATAAAATAAAATAAAATAAAATAAAATAAATAAAGTAAAATAAAATAAAAAAATAAAATAAAATAAAACAAAACAAAATAAAATAAAATAAAATAAAATAAAATAAAATAAAATAAAATAAAATAAAATAAAATAAAATAAAATAAAATAAAATAAAATAAAATAAAATAAAATAAAATAAATAAAAAATAAAATAAAATAAAATAAAATAATATAAAATAAAATAAAATAAAATAAAATAAATTTAAATAAATAATACAAGCATGTAAGGAAAGGCTGCAACCGAACGTTTCATACTTTTATGATATAGTTCTATATAGATTAGATAATTTGACCCATATATTCGGCATAAAGTCCAATAGAATAACGAAAATCATCATATAAGGGTTGAAGTAATTCCTGAACCGATTTCACTCGTTTTCACCACCAAGGTATACTACTATTATCAAGAGGAAAGATTTGTATGTACATATGTTTGCAATGAATAAACTCAAAAACTACTGTGCCGATTTCAAAATTTTTTCCACCATTGCATTGGAAAGCTACATTCACTCTGAGTAACATAGGCTATATTTATTGCTAGAATCTCAACTTTCTGGAAATAGTTCACAGGTGAGGGTATAAAAAGTACTCCGTGATGGAGAATCTTAATCTGAAACTGAAAATCACCTTGCAAGTCAAGTTTTAGCTCATTGCAAATAAAATATAATTTCATGTTAGAATTTTCCTCATTTTACTTTTTTAAATGAACACACGCAAGAAACGGCAAAGTACATAAATACATATGTATGGGAGAGTGTGTATAAGTTTGTAAAACCTTTTGAAATTTGTCTTTAAACCCTTGCGAAGCCGTAGCGGTCTGCTACTATATTATAAAGTGAACGAATCAGATGGTATTCAAAATTAGGTTATATGGGAAGTAGATGTGGCTGTGAACCGATGTCGCCTATATTCGTCCGTGTCATCAGGGTGTTTAGAAAATATTACATACTGAATTTCATTAAAATCGGTCGAGTAGCTTCTGAGATATGATTTTGGATCCGGACAGACGGACGAACTGACATCCGGATTTCGAATCCACTCGAATTCATCATTCTGCCATACTGTCATTTATATATATATATATATATATATATGTATATATAACCCCATAACTCTTTTATTTCTGGGTGATACGAGCAACCGTTATGTGAACAAAACTATAATACTCTCTTTAGCAACTTTGTTGCGAGAGTATAAAAATATAATCATTTTGCATTCCAAACTATACCAGAAAGTAACTCTTTTTGGATCTCTGAAAAACGTGAAACAATTCATTATCAAAACCTAATGTACAACGGAGGAGAAGAAAGATATTTCCTCTTTTGCAGATATACAAATTAATTTAATGCATTTTACTTTTTTTTATATAAGAAATTTTTCTAAAATTTTATTCGGAATAAATGGGAATTGTGTGTAAATATAGAATTTTAGCAAGAGGCTTAACTCATTTAGTTTTCGATTCTTTTGGAATAATGCTAGAATTTGAAAACACTAAGAAGGAGCTGGGTTTATACCCATTTACTATCAATATAAAAGAAAATGTTTAATTACAGCATTGAGAGTATTTTGTGCCACCTATTATTGTCTAGCAAATAAAATTAGTTAGAGAGAACTAAATTTGCTTTTAAAGTGATTTTTGTGAGAAATATACCTTTTTCATCTCCATCGAACCTATAAGATATAGCCTAAATTATATGCAGTCATCATTTCCGTATATATTTCATTACTACATTTCTTAATCTCAACCATTTGTTATACACTTAAATCGCAGTTCCCCAAGGTTACATGATGACTCTACACCTTTTAACTGCCGCCTCAAACATTCGCTTTTCATTGCGTGTGCAAAATCTAGTAAAAGTGTATTAAGTTATCGTTATGAGAAGTTATAAGTACTAAGTACGGTGTTGCTAAAAATAGCTATCTGCCGGCCACCCGAGTTGAAAGTAACGATCAACATAAATTGTAATAATAAATGACAGTTCTCGCTTATCGCGCGGCGCATTTAAAGTGACGGGCCAATAAAGTCCATAAAAATAATAGTAAAAATGCTGGCTATAATATTCTTGGTAACAACAACAACAATAAGAGCCATGATCAACAATATTACAACAACATTTAAAAGGCACAGCGACAACAACAACGTGTGTTGATAGCATTTTTAATTGCATGCAACAACGCGGCGCAATGTCGTGAATGGCAACACAAAGTGAACGCTAAAAAGGAAGCGACAACGACCATCATGAGTGCATACTGAAGCTGAAGTTTGCGACTTTGAAAAGTTGTTGCAACAAGCGTTGATGCTGCTGTTGCCTGCCGCCGCGCCGCCAATCGATGTTGTTCGCATCTTGACTCTCGACTGCTTGTGGTTTTGTGTGGGCAGTAGAGTAAATGTGGCAAAAAGCAATCGAAAAGCCAATGACAACAGGCAACTGAAGTTGGTGAAGGGCAGTGAGGGGAGTTGAAAGGTAGGAAGGCAGTTGATGACTGTTGTTGCTTGCTGCTCTTGCTCTTGATTGCGATTTGTTATTGTTATTGCAATGTCTGTTTGCTCTCATTGTTGTTGTTGTTTGCTTTGTTGTTGTTGCTGTTGAATTGCTAAAGTGCTGTTTTTACAACTCTGGCGATTTGGCGTTGGTGTCGTTGGCGGCTAAGGTGGCACACCGCGCTAGTGGCGCTGCCGGCGGCTGCTGCGCAATCGCTGACTTCACCTAAATGCATTTACTTGGTGAGCGCTAAATTGGCAGTTGGAAGTGAAAAGCGTGATGCTGCGGAAGGCCGTTCATTGACACCGAAAAACGCGAGCAGCATACACACTAGCAGCAACAACAGCAACAACAGTCGTGGCACAAATGGCACAACAAGAATATTGACAGTGACGAAAAAGTGCAAAACAAGTGCAAAACAAGTGCAAAACAAGTGCATACAAAAATGGAAAATACTACAACAACAACAATAATTATAACAACAACAACAATGTCTACAACAACAACAATAACTACAACAACAACAAAATACAAAAACAGCAAATCGCGTCTGTTTTTGCATTCCATATCAGTTTTTTTCCCATGACTACACCAGCGACAGCCTGCAGCTTGCGATATGCCACACACACACACTTACAACTCTGGCCATATGACATTTGAAATATTACATATGTTCATGTGTGTGTGTGTGCGCCATTTTTTAAGGCAATGAGTCGACAAGTTGCCTCTTTGTAGGCGACAGTCAATGCCAATTGTTGTTGTTTGTGCCAGCGATTTGCTTGCTGTGGTGACTAGTTGCCTGCTGCTTGCTCTTGGTTTGCTCGCTAGTGGCTGCTGCGGGCAAGATTGCCGCCGACCACTCTTCGGTTTGTTGGTGGGTGGTGAAAAGCTTAATTGTTTGTTGCCTTATTTGTTTTAGTCACTTTATCGGATTTCACCGTTTGTGGAAATGGCACATTTTTTTCTCTCTTTTCATTTTGGTCTTTACTATGGCATTGTTGGCCATGTGGCAATCAATGGGCTTGCAGTAGCGCCGATTGTGTCCAATTTTGATTGAAAGCAAATGCTAATGGAATCTCGGCGCTTGATATACAAAATGTCGCTGATTTGTTGAAACCTTGCATTTGTTGTTGTTGTTGGTGGTGGATATCTGTTGAGTTTTGATACAGTTTTGTTGTGGTAGAGTCGATGGAGGTTCGATAGGGTAGTGATTAAGAACGTTAATGATGTTTTTTTTTTTCGAAAAGAAAGTATTCTTGGTTTAACCAGTGTTCTAACCTTTAAAATAGTATCTGAGAGTCACTTATCTTTTTTTTTTTTCGATGTTATATATATGGGGCCTCGTGTTCGATATATGGGGCCTTGAATACTTATGGTCCGATTTCGACGATTTTTATTTAAATGTATGATGTTTTGCTTCGACATCTTCACTAGTGCTTACTTTATATATTGTAAGGTGTACGATTCAGATTGACTTCAAAGTTCTGGTATATGGGAAGTAGGCGTGGTTGTGAACCGATTTGGACTATTTTCATCACCTATCATTTTCATCACCTAGACAGATATTTTGAACCGATTTTCATTGAAATTGGTCGAGTAATTTCTGAGATATGGTTTCTGACCCAAAAGTGGGCGGAACCACGCCCATTTAAAATTTTGTATAACATTTTTAGTTCAGCTCCCCTGTACCATCTTTATAATAAAATTTAAGGTTTCTGGCAGTTCGACTGTATACGGAAATCACAAAAAAATTACATCCAAACATGCCCCTTCCCCCTAGTATGAGCCTTTGTAACAAATTTCTTCGAAAGCAGCCTTCGTATGGTGTCAAGAAACACTTGTACCAAGTATCATTAAGATATCTTAATTTTTACTCAATTTATCAGTTGCATGGACGGACAGACAGACATCTGAATTTCAACTCTACTCGTCACCCTGATCAGCTTGGTAAATATAACCCTATATCTGAAAAAAGGGGAAAAAACTATTATATTCTCTTAGCAACTTTATTGCGATAGTATAGAAATATTTTGCTGTGGCTCAGGATAGTCTACCAAAGATTTCAATTTCAATCGTATTTTGAGGACTCATGGGTATACGGCTAAAAGTTCCTATTTCACTCTACTAGTTCTATCTAAGTTAGAAACAGCCACCTAATGTCTTCGGTTTCAAAAATAAAATAATTCTGACACTACAGATACCACATATCTCAGCTAGAAATCAAGTAAAGAACACCTTATTTGTGGTTTCGGGTGTATTGAGCATCAAAATCTGCTTTATTTTTTATGATATTTGATAAAGATTAAGTCCAATCATGAAAAATGTTAGAGAGGGTTTAGTTGTCGGCGTCTTTGAGATCCCCTTAAACTGTTAAAGCCGTTTTTTAGTCTCTATTAAACTTGAAAAATTGGAATTTGTTATAATAGAGTTTATAAAAAACCCCGACAAGATTTCGACTCAGACAATTAGAATGATTTTTTCGAAAATTTTTCATTTATATTATTTGGAGAATTCTATTCGGTTTTTATTCTCAAATGTTTCTTGCTTCACAGTTTGAGAGAACGCACTTTAAATGTGCTAGTTGCTTGGCTTGGATTTTTCATAATTTACTCAGATCCGTTCTCTGTGTCTAAAAGGTTTCTCAAAAAAATTTCTAATTACAGTGTTGTTCTAAAGATATTACAAAGACTGAATGACGATAGTCATGCAATAAATGAAAAATGTAATAACTACATATAATTGTTTCGTCAAATAACCGTTAGAATAGTTAACATACAAAATAGAAACCACTTGAAAATTATGTCAAAGTTCATTTAACTCAATGTGAGAGCAGTTCGTGAAAACCAACTCTGCAAACAGTGACTTAGAAATAAGAACACAAAATGCCATTGTTTTCAAAATTGTGAGAAAATCCTAAAGAATTATTAAGTTTTTGTCAGCTATACTAACAACTAAATAAATATATGAACCGTTTTTGACGCAATCAGAGAATTCTACAAGTATTCCCATAGAGTAAAAAGTGGTTGCGCCCATTTTTAGCAAAAATCGCATAAATGGAAATAGCACAAATATGCTCTGAACAATTTATAAATGAAGCTGTATGCAAATTTAGTTTAGTTATGAGAAATTAGCGCAAAGTATAAAAAGTTAAAAGCGCAAAAAAAATATTTTGCTTCGTGAGAACTTGCAACTTTTGTTCTATAGTGAGTATCTCGAATATCAGTTACTGTCCACCCACACTACTTTTTTATACATTTTATTAGACGTGCTTTTATGGTCATACTATGTTTGTATGTGTGTATAAATATGAAACACACAATCGTCATGGGAATGATTTCGTTGCGATCGGTTAGTTTTTCCGTTATTAAATTCAAAAGCAGTCACTCAACTGTCTGGCAATAATATTATTACTATTTTATAGTTAGTGTCAGACGTCATTTGATCTTGGATCTTGCTACTAATTGCTTTTACAACAACTACACACACAAACTGGTTGGTTAACCTGTTACGCTTGGTTAATAAAATATAATGAGTTAGTATTGAGCTTTTTTTATGTTTTATAGGTGCTAAAGTAACTGATTCTTATAGTATTTAAAGTTCAGTTTGAAGGTGTGTATTTTGTTTAAATATAATGGAAAATATTATATTTTGTTCGAATAGATTTTCAATTTGTTGACGAAATTCTCTTCAACCTAGACTGAATTGGCTTGTCTATGAAGTAGTCTTGAAAAATATTTTTGAATGACGATCCTGAAATGTTGAATGGTTTTCCTTAATTTTATGATTGTTTTTAAGGCCTTTTAGGGTCTTTAGTTGAATTTTCATGATTTGTTGAATACTTGAATGTCTAAATGAGTAAAGCAAGGCTTTCAGAATCCAGCAGACCGCAATTCCATTTTTTTAAGAGTTTATCGCTGTTAAAAGATCTTTTCTACAATCTTGGTACGATCCTTCTGAGAGATAACTGAGAAATAACTATTAATGATATTCATCATAGATAGAGAACCTCTTTGATATGATTAATTTTAGATCGAAGAATAAACGAAGCCTTAGTACTTTACTTACGATGGTTCTAGACCTTTTAAGTTTTTCGATATAGGAACATATTTAATACTCTCAAAAGTGAGGACGCCAGAAACTATCCATACTAATCTATTTCAACTTGTTACTGTTCTAGGTATCTTCTTCTTCTTCTTCTTGACTGGCATAGACACTGCTTACACGGTTATAGCCGAATCCTTCCATCTCTCCTTTTGGCAGTTTGGCGCCAATTGGTAATACGAAGTAAAGACAGGTCCTTCTCCACCTGGTCCTTCCATCGGAGCGGACCAGCGGGTACTGCATCGAACACTTTCAGAGCTGGGGCACTTTCGTCCATTCGAACAACATGACCTAGCCAGCGTAGCCGCTGTTTTTTTTATTCGCTGGACTATGTCTATGTCGTCGAATAACACATACAGCTCATCATTCCATCTTCTGCGGTATTCGCCAGTGTCGTTTCATCGGTTGTTGACATCGTCCACGCTTCTGCACCATAAAGTAGGACGTGAATGATGAGGGACTTGTAGAGTTTAGTTTTTGTTCGTCGAGAGAGGACTTTACTTTTCAATTGCCTACTCAGTCCATAGTAGCACCTGTTGGCAAGAGTGATTCTGAAGAACTTCAAAGTTATGACTGTGAACAGTGCGTGGGAGCCAAGACGCGAATGCGCTGACTGTGCTGACTGTTTGTTTGATGACAGGAGATATTTCGTCCTGTCCTCATTCAGCTCCAGACCGATTCGCTTCGCCTCCTTATCCATGCGGGAAAAAGCAGAACAAACGGCGCGGTTGTTGCTTCCGATGATATCATCGGCGTACGCCAGGAGCTGTACACTCTTATAGAAAATTGTACCTTCTTTATTTAGCACGTCGTATTACTTTCTCCAGCATCAGGTTAAAGAAGTCACACGATAGTGAGTCACCTTGTCTGAAACCTCGTTTGGTATCGAACGGCTCGGAGAGGTCCTTCCCAATCATGACGGATCTTTTAGTGTTGCTCAACGTCAGCTTACACAGCCGTATTAATTTTGCAGGGATACCAATATCAGACATAGCGGCATAGAGGCAACTCCTTTTGGTTTTTCTAGGTATACACTTTTAAAATTGAGACCTCTGCTTTCATGTTGATGGGGGCACAAAGTTCCAACTTGGTTGAGAATATAAACTGGAAAGTGCCTGGTTTCACACTCAATCATGAATCTCATGTGTTTTTTGATAATATTATTCTATACCAATATCTTCATATCATTTCATTTTCTCAACTCATTTGTGACTGCTTCGAAACATTTATTGCACATTATAGATAATATATGCACTACAAGTTGGGGTTCAAAGATGAAATTTATATCTGACCCTAAGATAGTCAAGTTAAGCCACTATTTACAGTATTTTAAATATTCCTAGTTGGAAAATGAAGGGTGTTTTCGAAGATGAACCCGAAACCACTAAAAATCTTTGCTTGCGGTTTAATATTAATACTATTTGTTCATGAAATAATGAAGAGCTCGGTCTCATATCTGTCAAAGTCGGAACTTCGTTATAATCATTATTGGCAAGCAGTTATATAAATATTTTTACAAACAAATCAATGAAACATAGACAAACCAGGAAATACAGTTCGATAAGGTTAACTAATATTTCCACAGCCGATGAAGGCGGTCTTCCTCACGACATGTCTTCCATAATTCAACAAGCAATTTTCAGTAGCAATAAACCGAAAATATTTTAATTAACTAAAATATTTAAAACAGGCCCAAACTCTCTTTACTTTCATGAAAGTGAAATTCGGAAAAAAGTTAAAGCCACAATTCAGGCGTGTAGCGCCTACCACAATCAACTGAAATAAAAAGCAAAAATAAAGAGTCAGGAGTTCACGCTGGTCACTGCTACGTAAAGACTTGACGGCCTTTTAATTATAGGCTCGTAAGTACAGTTGTCATAAAATGGTGTTTTTCGAAAAAATATTTGCCAACACGCGTGTGTGTGTGTATGTGAGTAAGTGAGTATGCAAATGAACGCTAAAAACTATGTACTTTCAAAAGTAATAAAATAGAATAACGACTTTATGAATAGACGAAAACAGAGGTTTAGCAAAACGAAACGAAACCAAAAGCACGGCAAACGGTAAACGTGCTCCGTTAAATGTTTGCCATTTTTTTGTTCGACAGCGAACTTCATTAACGTTCGGAAATTCATGGCAGAAGTGACATGCTTTTTAAAAACTACAAGCTTGTAAACAATCATGAAAAATCTCTCACTTAATGACGCGGAGCTCGTGTTGGGCGCGGTTGCTCATATATGTTTGTGAGTTTCTATATGTAGCAGAGAGAATTCATTTCACTTTTTATGGAGACCTGTAACAACAGTTGGCGTCATTTTTTTAAATATTAAATTTACCATATACAAGCTAAGTGATGGCTTTTGCTTAAGTGATGAGTGTGAAGAATTGGAATTGATTTCATTTAACTGAATTTAAAATATATTTTGTGTACTTTCTTTAGAGTTTTTGAGTGATTAAGATTTTTCTGATTACCAGTTTCGCCTAACGCACTCAACCTCAGATCTCTGAATTTATTCCACAAGTATGGCTAGTATTAACTCAAGACGAACTTTTAGAAATCTTAACTTCTGAAGAAGTTCTGAAGCATAGTAAGACAAACATTTTGTCATTCAAAGGGTCCCTGAATCAGATGTGAGTCAGTATATTACCGCTCAATGGTTTCAAAGAGTGAAAGTAGTGAAAATTAAACTGATTTAAAATAGCCAGAGAATCTTGTCAGAGAGAGTTGTCAAGGAATTGTTAAGAACAATTTATTTCACAAATATTTATAGTAATATTATATCATTTCTCTCTCTATCCGTCTACGGAATTCGGCTAGCATCTTCCAAGCGGAAGTTCTGGGCATAGAGGAGGCCTGCGAAGCTCTATTGAAAAACTACGAGAGGAGCAACAATCTACACGGATAGCCAGGCGGCACTTCTGGCCTTGTCGTCACCCATAACCTATTCCAGCATAGTCCTAAACTGCAAGAAGGCGCTGAGCTCTTGATCTAGGTTCCCGGGGCCACAGGAACATTTGCGGCAAAGAAAAAGCAGACGAATTGGCAAAGGCAGGAGCTTTTCTAAACGATCCGAAGCTGAGTTAATACAAAAGCCCGCTAGGGTCGATCAGGAGAGAGCTCAATTTACCATTTCAACAGTAAAAGTACAACAAAATGTACTTTTATTGAACAGATATGACCAAAATATGACAAGAAAAGAACTAAGGACTTATTAAATAGATCTAGGAAAAGTATCTTCAGAGTAACTGCTATCTTAACAGGGCATTGACCATTTCGAGAACAGGCGTTGAAAATGGGTATGTCCTGCCATAACATATGCTTAGTCTGCGAACTAGCTGGGAATAAGGAAACAATTTTCCACTTCCTCTGTGAATGCCCAGCCCTATCGCAGATCCGATACAGAACACTGGGAATCCAACAAGCAACAAACCTTGAATAGATGTCTACAAAAAGCATAACGGACATTAGTAGCTTCAACGAAACCACAAAATGATTTGAACGAGAAGATGAAACGTGACAGCAATAATAAGAAGGTCAACGACTAGTGCATCAAAATGGCACAGCTAGTGTTAATTGAGCCCGAAACATGACAGGTCAGCACACCTACCTATTATATAAGGCTTTGCTATATTTGAGAAATCGCCCTAAATTAGAATAAATAGGCAAGTATTCTTTAGATTTTCGTTTATGAAGGGAGTTTTCTTGAACGTATGGGAAACTCATACAAAGGTCTTGCCTTTAGTACCACACTTCAATCCGAAAAGTTCGAAGTTGACTCAATATTATGTTAGGTTAGGGACCGGCCGATTTTGTAGCATTTTTTTGGAACTTGGTTAATTTTTTTGGTTAACTAATAAGGGGATGGGTCATATGTAGAAGTTCACGCAAGTAAGGAAAGTTTCTGATTGTCATTTACTTCGGAGTGGCCAGGAACGATTCTTTTGCATATAACACAAGCAGCTCACGACTTCCGGTTTTAGACCAAGTATCCTCTGGGTAGCCAACAGATATCCGTTTGAAGGCGAGCTAAAGTGAGAAGGTGAAGCTCGCTTCTGCGGTTGTGCGTAGGGTTTGGGACCCACCAAAAAAAACCTCCCCAATGAAAGACCGAACAGAGCCTCGGATGAGAGGATTCGGCTATAATCGATTAAAGCGGTTTCTACGCCAAATTTATACATATAACTGTTTTTATTTATTAAGTGATAATTTTTCTAATACTAATTTTCTTAGGTTCACATGAATTCAGAAAGATCTCCTCTGTGTTGAGTTTTGACTAATTATGTTTCTATTTGATAAAAATGCTATTTCTGCCACAATGTTCTTAAGAAATGTCTGTGAGAGGATCCAACGATCATAATGAACCTCCGAAAAAATATACTACTACCGACCAAATGGCCAGCAGGAAATAGCAAATAGTTTTTTTTTTCGAAAACCAAATTCATTAATTTAAAAAAATTAAAAAAATAAAATAAAAAAATGAAAAGATTAAAATATATTATTTCCTGAAATTATTAACATAAGTTGTGACAAATCTTCAGTTTCACTTTCAAAAAATGACACTTCACAATAATTTTTGAGCAGGATGTGCTCATTTTGTGATATTTTTCAAGCCTAAAAAGACACATGAAAAATATGAGCAAAATATTAAAAATGATATGTGGCTGGGATGAACTGAAATCAGATGCTCAGTTTTCCTACAAAAAAAAAAATAATAATAATAATAATTGCTGGAGATGCTCTGCTGTCATAAAATTAATTATTTTTTCTTCGGAGTCAAGTTAATAGAATACATATGTGGGTTGCAAGTATCAGCGATTTCAGAGTATAAATAAATTTGGGTCAACGCCGCACGATAAATGGTGTACACTATTTTATTATGTTTTTTAATGCTTTGTATTTTCTTTATTTTTATTTTTTTAATTTTTTTTTCTCGTTTCAAGTTTTTTATTTTTTTATTTTTTTATTTTTCTTTGTATTTGCCACTGCCATAATGACTTCATGTATTTTTCTTTTATTTTAGTTCTACATTTCAGCAGCATCTCTTTGGATTAATAGCGCACATGCAATGCGCCGATATGTTATTTACTTAAATGCATTAAAAAAGGCCAAATGACATCAACTCTTGCATGCAGCGCTGGGTCGAGGCTCACTGCATACAACTATTTATGTATATATAGACCGTGTGGCTATAATTAGAATTTGTTTTCAATCACATCACGCCGGCATGACTGAAAGTCTAACGACACAAAGCGCTTTCCACGCTCTTCGACATTCGTGGCTTTTTTATGCTTTAATACAAAAACACTACACTAGTGTTGTTGTACGCTTTAGATTTATGCCCATTTTTCTTACATCTCTCCACCAGCATATATGCTGCCAGTTTTGTCTATGATACATGTGTTGGCTGCCGCATGTGGCATGTTGGTAGGTGTCGTGTGGCGTGTTTAACGAGAAATTCCACTTTCCAGCATTCATTCGTGTATGTATGTCCGTCCGTTCATCTGCATGGTGATGATCGTCAACTTCATCTAGTTGCATGTTTGGTCGCTTCATTTTCATGCCAATCTTTGCTTTATTTTTAACGCCTAGTTGTTGCTGTTGTTGCTTTGCTTTTTCTTCAGCAATTTTTCTTTTCTAACGCGGCAGCAAACAAGTCAACGATGCTAATGCCGCGCAGCAGCGTTTCATATGGCAATTTTTGAGGTCAGTGTGGCAACGAGTTAAGCAGTAGCAGAGTAGCAGCGCTGTCTGTCATCCAAAGCTGAGTGAGGCATTAGAATTTTTTATGAATGTGTCTGTGTGTATTTAGTCATTACTTTGTATATTTAATGGTGTTGTGTTGGTTGTTGTTGTTGTGCACTCGAATGTGCAAATATAGAGATTTGTCAGTGACTTATGACCTCCGGTGTGTTTTGTTGGTGTTGCATGAAATCATTTTCACTGCTTTGGGCTATTTGTCATACTCGAATTTTGAAGGAAAAAAATATTTTTTTTTATTTATGGAATTTTCATATTTTTATATTTAATTTAGAAATTTAATTTATTTTTATTTATATATTTTTTGAAATTTTTTTAATATATTTTTTTTTTATTTTTTTTGAATTTTTTAAAATAAAATTTTTTTATTATTTTATTTTTGATATTATTTTTTATTTTTTTTTATAATCCGGTGTTTTGTGGAATTTTTTTTTTTTTAATTATGAAATTTTCATATTTTTATATTTAATTTAGAAATTTAATTTATTTTTACTTATATATTTTTTTAATTTTTTATATATTTTTGAAATTTTTTTAATATAATTTTTTTTTTTATTTTTTTTTTTTAATTTTTTAAAATTAAAATTTTTTATTATTTTATTTTTGATATTATTTTTTATTTTTTTATATATTATCAATTTTTGTATATTTTTTTATACATTTTTTATTCAAGTTTTTGCGGATCTTCAACTTTTGCCTCTCAAGTTCCAAATAAATAATTAAATATCTAGTTATTTATTATTAAATAATATTCAGTCAGCCTCTCCATACTCTTCATTTCAAGATTTCATCTTCAATAAAACAACAAAAACACTACTTTTGAAAGCTGCGATGTCAGCCGCAGGCCATAGATTTGTGAATTTGAAAGCCGTGCTAGGTGAAGATCAATCAATTTCGTACGCAAAAAACCAGTTAATAAAGTAATAATATAAGAAAAAAGCCTAACAATAATAGTTAAAAATAACTGAAGAAAACACAAAAAAGAATAAACAACAACACTAAGATAACAACAACAAAAACACTCAACGGCAACATCTTAAAGCGTTGGTACAAAGGTGAGACTATCTCATTTTGAGGCTAAGCGTTGAGCCGTTAGTAGCAAGACACGACCAATCACATGAAGTGGATCCGCGTAGACGAAACAATTCATTTGCCAAATACCGTGCCATAAATGAATTTGCAAATAATTGCCAATTGATGTTAAAGACTCACTCAAGTCAAGTCCAAGCGCGTCACGACTAAAGCCGCTCTGCTGTTGAACTCGACGCTGGTCGAGTGCGATTACTATGCAGCCACTTCCTGCTGCTCGCACGGCATTGAAAGCTTTCTACTTGCGGCCATTGTTGACCTTCAGCTCAGTGTGGCGCTGCTGCTGTTGCATATTCCTGATAAAAATAGTAATTAAAACGCACCAAGAGGTGCTAAAGTGGCTATGTGTTGTAGAAATTAGAATAACGAGTTTTTATACAAGTACTCATGAAGGCCTTGAATATAAATTTAATTTTAATTGAGTATTATATCATTGACGTGATATCTTAACGGTATATCTAAAAATTTAGAACCACCCTAATGCATCGGGAATTATTTGTATTTGTATTAATATATTTGTAACTATTTTTTGTAGTTATTATTGCATACAATGAGATGCTTCATCTTAATACAATAATTTTTTGATTAAAAAAATCGTTTAGCTTACCTTTATTTACAGCTTAATTATGGTTTTCGCTTTGATCTGAAAATAAATGAATTTCTTGTTATAATTTGATAAATTTTTATAAACTTATTTATTACATAAAATAATTAAATCGATAGCGTAGAAAAATGTACATCTCCCATAAGAAAATCTCGTTTGCCTATAGAGATGATAGATGGCGCTATTGTGTTTTTGTTAGTTTAGGTAGAGCAAATTCCATAGGACATGTCTAAAAATCGATTTTTGGTCTTATTATATTCTATCTATACCATCAAATTTTGAATTTGATCCGACTAATAGTCATAGAGATACAGTTTGAACGTTGACGTTGCGTGCTCCAGGCAGGTTTTCAATGAACCTTTTGGGTACGTTTTTCTCAAAACTTCGAAATCGGTTGTCAAGATTTTTCAAGATTGATGATTAGATCTTCGAGACACAGTTTTCTTGGACTTGGAAGCAGATTTATTTTCAACAAAAAAAATATTTTTTTTTTATTTTAAAATTTTGAGTCAAATCTATGTCAAAAATCAAATTATAATTTTATCCCCTTCTTCTTCTGAGTTCCAGTTTAAAGCCTTGATCAAGTAAGTATCTATTCTTTTCACTGCAGATGATCCTGCTATAAGTTATGTTGTCAAGGTGGATGCACCTTTTTTCCGAGGGCTCGCCTGAAATGACGGCACAATACCGACTTTTTTAAACATTTTCTTCAAAAATTTCGGAAATTTCTCATTAAATGTATAGGCTTAAGGGGCTATTCCAGTTTTTTTGCTTATTAGATAGTTTATACTTTCCAAAATATCCTGTGAAATCGGCAAGATCTTATCTTGAATAGTTTTTGAATGACAGCGTTCTAAAGAGTGACCGCTCGCAGGTATAAGCCGCTATAGTTGAAACTTTAAACGTGTTTTTCTCGAAACGATATTTTCCAAAATTGCTGACTCAATTCATAATTCAACGAGAAATTGACCGATCGACTTCAAATTGAAACTGAGTATATTGAATATATTTACTATACAATGACCTCTTTTTGATTGGTTGAAAATTGTCAATATGGCATTAAAAAACTGCCAATTTTTTTACCTAAAAAACGATTTTTTTTTTAATTTTTGATATATTTTTAAATTGTAGGTCATTATATAGCAAATACCTTTAACTTTAATACCCTTTTTGAATTTTTTAGTTTCAGCTACTAATTCGGCCGGAATCATATAAGCAGTTGGGGGAACTTTTTTTGGTACCTCCCAAGAGCGCATTTCAATATTTTTTTTTTTAATCTTAAGATACAGCTGAAAATATATTTTACTATGTACAAAAAACTTCGAAACATTGATCTGACCATCTGGACATCTGATTTCATAGAAAATACCTTCATTAAAACTAATGACGATCGGTAATCAAAATATTCTTTATATACTATATAATGGCATAAATTGCTTGTATTAAATTTCCAGACAATTGCCAATTCAAAAATCAAAATTTGTTACTTTGGAAATCTATCATGGAAAACTGAATAAATTCTCTTAAATTCCATTCCATTTACTCGTCTTAATATTCAAATGTTTCTTTTTAATGCAATTTCATACTATTCAATAAGTATCGCTTTATTTGCAACCTTCTTGAAAGTACATTAAATAAACAACACTAAAAAATACAAAGGAAATACCTATTCACACTTTCAATTATAATAATGCAAACCTGGTTTCTGAGTACATAAAAACTGCATTCACTACACTTGATTACAATGATTCAATAAGTAATTAATTAAAGCTCCGAACAACGCTTTGGTACAACTTCAACTTAGCTTATGTTCGATAAATGAACAATATAATTGCCTATAAACAGCGTTGCCAGACTCCCAATACACACAAACCCACAGACACACATACTCAGATATTCATTAAGCAAAATAATTAGTCAATAAAATGCCGACTGAGCAATTATATATGCGCAGCGTGAGAATTACCTTTAAACATTTGGAACGCTGTGAGCAGGTCGATTCTGACTCATCGCACAACAACAAACTAGTTTAGTTGCACAAACTCAGGGCGCAAAACAAAAAATATGGGCAGACTCCAACAAGCTTTGGACCGCCTAGAAGGGTATTAGGTGCAAATTTAAATACAAATATATAGTCATAGTCACAGTAAATACCTTGTATTTGCATGTGTAAAATGCTGATTTGTTTTTGTTGCTTTTCTTTTCTTTGTGTTTTTGTAATAGCCACACACAGTGCGATTCATTTATATAAATTCTAAAGTCCGCCATAAAGCCTCGCTTGTTAGCTTGCTAATTACAATCCGGTGTAATAAAGTTAATGAATTTTTAGCAGAATTGGTCTTGCGTAAAAACAAGTACGAACATAAAGTTGTTTGTGTGGATGCTTGCTAATTGGAAAAATACTCAAGTGCGAACTGGCGAGTTTGACGTGCGAGGAAAGAAACGATGAATATGGTAAATAGTTAGGGGATTACTGGTTGTAAATTTAGTTTTTTAGTATTTATTTCTATAAAAATCAATGAAAAATTTGTTATAGAGTTGATCAAGCCTTAAATATGCGAGTCTATTAAATTTTATGTGTGCCAGTCCCTCAAAGAAGAGTCGAGTTTCTTAGAGAGGACAGTATATATTACAAATGCCATCTAAATATCTATAAAGAAAGAATACATTTTAACTTCAAAGTCTTATGGACTCATTAGGGTCCAGTTACACAAAACACGTCATGGTTTTCGAAGATTAAACCTTGTAAGGGTTTATATAGACGGGTTAATATAAAGCTAGGGATGGATTTTGATTCAGAAAATTTAACACTCACTATTCATCAACAATGCTTTATAAAAAGGGTTACAGTAATCGGATTTAGTTCAAATATGCGCCGTTTCGTTCGATAATCTATTTCCATCTAGACGGCAACTTTATAATAGCGCCCTCGTAGAAGTTTCCCCCCTTATTTGCGAAGAACTCGGAGAACCACTTTTCACAATCCTCTTTTCAGTTCAACTTTACACCACCAAGGGCGTTCGCCATGGACATTCATTTGGCGCTATATCCGGGCTTAATGGTGGATGCGATAAAACCTCTCATCCGAGCTCCCGTAGATTCTGACGAGTGAGTGCATGGTCTGGCGTTGTCCTGGTGGAACACTACACCCTTCCTGTTGGCCAATTCTGGTCGATCGCCTGCTTCAAACGGCCCAGTTGTTCGCAGTAACTGGTAGAATTAAGCGTCTGGCCATTTGGGAGCAACTCATAGTGGATGATTCCCTTCCAATCCAAACACACAGCAAAACCTTCCTGACGGTCAATCCCGACTTGGTCACTGTTTGGGACGATTTGCCGGCCTTCGACCACGACAGTTTTCGCTTGATATTGTCGTATGTGATCCATTTTTCGTCGCCAGTCTCATTCCGCTTCAAAAATGGGTCGACTCAGAAGGTCTTTTTTGCGTCCAATCATGCGGCACCCAAACATCAAGCGTTTTTGTGTGTCCAGCCTTCCGCAGATGGTTTAAAATGGTTTGGTGACTAACTCCCATCACATGCCGGTCTAACTCGATGTTTTCCATGTTTTGATCGGTATTTGTCGCCGTCTGGCTTATCCATGGTGTCGTTTTCACCCACTCCGAATCTTCGAAACTATTCAAAGTGATAGATTACCATACCTCAAAACCCCATTAATCTCACTGTACGTTTCTCTAGCGGATTTGCCTTTAACGAAGGAAAACTTTAAAATAGCGCGAATTTCAGCGTTAGTGAACTCCATGTTTACACGTCTATAACTGTTGAACGCAATATCCAAACTAATCATGCATAGCGTCGTTTTGTAGGTTATGTCAAGACCTTTCAAAGATGTATAGTATTGCCAGATACGAGCTCTGTAGCGCTTTATATATAGCCGCGAAATTCAAAAGACAAAAAGGCGGAAGGGAGATATTTGCCAACCTAATGTTTCGATAGTATGATAAAGATTTCAAAGCTAAGAAGTGCTTCTAAGATAAATAAAGAGGTCATTTACTGACGTGAACTAGCCAGTTGAGTCCATCAAATACGGTTGTTTACTTTTTACGAGGATTAGTTATTCAGGTTTCATAGCTGCTCAAGAATGATAGAAATAGAGGTTAGGGTAGCCTTTTTTCAAAGTCCTTGGTTGACAGACAATATGATATGTAGCGCCAATCTTCTAGCTCGTGAACTGACTGTTGATGCAGGCGGCAGGCGAAATAATGAGCTACTGAAGAGATGACAGTACAGGTCTGATCATTGCTCATTTACTTCTAGCCGAATCATAATTTTTCCGCCAGGGTTGCTTCATAAAATATATAGATTTTTTTAGAAAGTAACATATACTTCATATACTGACTTAAACAAATCAGAATCTGATATTCTTTCATGATAGTCTTCCTCCTTCTTTTCTACAGTAGTAAGTTCAAACTGTCCGTAAAATACGCGAATAATAATTCATATGTGAGTAAATGAATTTAACCATCTCCCTTTTTGTGATTAATAAAAATGAGATATTAGCCATAACATATTATTAGCACTAAATTACGCTTGATTGCTTTAAAACTTATAAAATTAATGAACACTCAGCGCGTATAATTAAGACACAACTACTGAAGAACACACTACAGATTAAGAATTCCATGGAAGTTGAAGTGACGTCAGTACAAAAGCCACATTACTTTTTCTTTAATAGTGATCTCTACTATTTATATATTTAATGCTTAGGCTTACTACAGAGTGTATGTTAATGTGCGGTTACCATTACGTCAAATTTAATGACATCATCTTCAATAAAATTATCAGCTTTTAATATGTATATATTTTCTGTAAATGGAGTAATTAGACATATTACGAAATTTCACGAATGTCTAAACGACTAATTTCATCGTCATATTATTGTCAGTTTAACTGACAACTTTGTCATTAAATTTGACAGAGTGAAACTTGCGCATTAAAAGTGATCTCGTTCTTTGAAGTACCCATAATGTATATATATATGGGGCATTCTCTGGAAAAAAAGCCACTTGAAAAAAAAAGTTCTTTATTTTCTTTGGCAATTATATATCTTATAGTACATGTAAAACCTAAAATAAAACATATGGTTTTAGGTCTGTGTAACGCGGGGTTGCCATATTATAAGGGGCCAAAGTTTTTTGTAAAAAAATTTTCGAACCGCCATAACTTTAAAACTAATGAACAGATTTTAAAACACCATGTGACTTTTTTGTACAGATTTTCTCAAACATTAAAACTGTGTATCGTAAAAATTTTTAAAATTAATATTTCATAGCAAAAAATGAAAAAAAATTTTTTTTTGGAATTTTTAACAACTTACGCCCCCTTCGATTTTTTTCGAAAATATCTTAAAATGTTCCTTATTTCATCACCTTTTTACCCCCCAAAGGGAATTTTGGGACAGCAATATTTGTATGAGCTACAAATAAAAAACCAACTCAGAACATGATGAAAAATCATTGATTTATGCACTATTATTATCAGAATTTAGCGTAACCCAGGATTAACGACGTGGACGTCTGCTAATCCCTTTTTGTTTTTTTTGTTATTTTTTAATATTTTTTTTTAATTTTTTTGTATTTTTTAAATTTTAATTTTTTTTTTGTTTTTGTTTTTTTATTTAAAATTATCATGTACTTGAATCTAATCTACGAAATAATTTAAAAAAAAAAGCAAAAACCAAAAAAAACAAACAAAAAAAAATTAAAAATTTGAAAAATACAAAAAAATTAAAAAAAAATATTAAAAAATAAAAAAATACAAAAAGGGATTAAATGTCTGCTACGTCCACGTCGTTAATCCTGGGTTACGGTAAATTCTGATAATAGTAGTTCGTAAATCAATGATTTTTCATCATGTTCTGAGTTGGTTTTTTATTTGTAGCTCATACAAATATTGCTGTCCCAAAATTCCCTTTGGGGGGTAAAAAGGTGATGAAATAAGGAACATTTTAAGATATTTTCGAAAAAAATCGAAGGGGGCATAAGTTGTTAAAAATTCCAAAAAAAAAAAATTTTTCATTTTTTGCTAAGAAATATTAATTTTAAAAACTTTTACGATACACAGTTTTAAAGTTTGAGAAATTCTGTACAAAAAAGTCACATGGTGTTTTAAAATCTGTTCATTAGTTTTAAAGTTATGGCGGTTCGAAAATTTTTTTACAAAAAACTTTGGCCCCTTATAATATGGCAACCCCGCGTTATACAGACCTAAAACCGTATGTTTTATTTTAGGTTTTACATGTACTATAAGATATATAATTGTTAAAGAAAATAAAGAACTTTTTTTTTTCAAGTGGCTTTTTTTCCAGAGAATGCCCTATATGCTAATGAATATAAATAAAAATTAGAGAAATATGTTCAAAGATTATCTGGATTATATTAACATGAAAAAGTCATTTAAATGTTATATGACATTAATAACAAATATTTTTTTTTTAAAGAAACAACGCCTGAAATAAAAAATATAAAAAATAATTACAAAATTATATATCGAAATTTTTCGTTTTTCGATTTCTTTTTCTTTTTCTCAACAATCTATAACATCTATATATAAATTCATATCTTTACTTCCATTAAAGCACACTCTGTGTTCAGCCTTAGACACCTCAAGGCATTATCATAATTAAATGCTGTGATAATACTGTATTAGAGGCGTAAATTATTTATATTCTTAAAATGAAACTTGCATGAAAAAAAATTTAGTTACGCTTTAATATATAATTAAAAGCATATAACTAGCAACTTGACCCGAAAACATGCAATAAATTTGCTTCCGTAATTATACGAAAATCTGTAAGACAGTAAGTGAGAACGAACGTGAGGCGTGTGATAAGAGAAGAGTAATAATTAAGTTGAAAAATGAAGATGGTCGAAAAATGTATGTAAAAAATTGGAAAAGATTAAATTAAAAATAAAATAAAAATAATTTTAAGAAAAAAACAATATTAATTTTTTTTTTAATTTTGAAAATATTTTTAAAAATAATTTAATGCAATAATTTCGAAAATTAAAAATAAAATAAAAATCATCGCCCCTAAGTAAGTTTTATGTGAATATCTCGCAAACGAATAAATCTATATAAACCAAACTTTCTGCAGTCGTTTCTCTTACGTACCCCACCACACACCATGAAAATAGTTGAAATCGGATAATAACCACGCCCACCTCCCATACAAAGGTTAGGTTGCAAATTACTATAAGTGCGTTAACTCACTAACGGAGAACACCAGCAACACTAAATTTTACAGAAGAAATGACAGAAGTAAGCTGCACTCAGATTATTTTACAAAATGGAAAATGGGCGTGGCATCGCCCACTTATGGGTCAAAAACCATATCTCAGGAACTGCTCGACCGTTTACAATGAAATTCGATACATATAATAACTTTCTTGACACCCTGATAACACGTATGGAAAATTGGCGAAATCGGTTTATAATCACGACTATTTTCCATATAACTCAATTTTGAATTCCATCTGATTCCTTCACTTTATAATATATACATTAGGAACCAATGAAGTTAGCGGAATAAAACTTTACACAAATAGTGTATATCATCTCTGGCTTCATTTGTGAAAAAATAACTAATAATAAAATAAAATAACGGATTATAACTTATCAAGGCCCAGATTATCGCACATGATGAACTCAGCGCCTAAGGGTAAATTTTAACCGAAAATATGGAAATATCAGATATTTTAATGTAATTCAGAGGTAATTTTATTCTTCTAATAGCGTGTCTCTGGTCCCAAATTATTAAAATCGGGTCATAACTTCTCCTAGCTCCCATATACCCTATTGTAGGTTTTTCAAAAATGCGATGGGCTTTATTCCGCTTATATCGGTTAATAGGTGAGATATCTTAGCAAAATTAAGTGAGCGTATAGTTCTGAATAAAGTGTACCTTGGTGGTGGAAATGCATGAAATCGGTCCATGAATTACCTCAGTCCCCATATCCTATTTATGATGATTTTCGTTATTCTATTGGACTTTATGACGAATATATATTCGGGTCAAATTGTGTGTCTTTATAAAATTGCGAGAGTATAAAATATTCGGTTACACCCGAACTTAACCTTTCCTCACTTGTTGTAAATTAAAAATATCAATATATAAGAATCTATTTTTAATTTCATTGTATCTTTTAAATCGCTTCCGCTTATATAAATACATTATTATGTCATCTACCACATAAATGTGCCTAATTTAATAAAAATAGCTAATTTGTTGTAATATGCAACTCACAACAGATAAAAGTCAACTAATTTTCAAGTAAAAATTTAAATGACAAATAAAATTCACGGAATTCTCTTTATTCAGTTCGTAATAATTACATAAAATTCCCCTGAATTACATATGTATATAAAATCATACCGAATGCTGCTACCAACAAAATTAGTTGTAGTACAACAACAACAATAGCAACATTCCACCATAAAAGCTACTGAATGAAATTTTTCATATTAAACTCAACCATTTTTATTGGCGCCTAAATCGCGTCATTCAAAATTTATGTCAAAGCAACAAAAAATTACATAAACTACAAATAAAGGGTGATTTTTTAAGAGCTTGATAACTTTTTTAAAAAAAAAACGCATAAAATTTGCAAAATCTCATCGGTTCTTTATTTGAAACGTTAGATTGGTTCATGACATTTACTTTTTGAAGATAATTTCATTTAAATGTTGACCGCGGCTGCGTCTTAGGTGGTCCATTCGGAAAGTCCAATTTTGGGCAACTTTTTCGAGCATTTCGGCCGGAATAGCCCGAATTTCTTCGGAAATGTTGTCTTCCAAAGCTGGAATAGTTGCTGGCTTATTTCTGTAGACTTTAGACTTGACGTAGCCCCACAAAAAATAGTCTAAAGGCGTTAAATCGCATGATCTTGGTGGCCAACTTACGGGTCCATTTCTTGAGATGAATTGTTCTCCGAAGTTTTCCCTCAAAATGGCCATAGAATCGCGAGCTGTGTGGCATGTAGCGCCATCTTGTTGAAACCACATGTCAACCAAGTTCAGTTCTTCCATTTTTGGCAACAAAAAGTTTGTTAGCATCGAACGATAGCGATCGCCATTCACCGTAACGTTGCGTCCAACAGCATCTTTGAAAAAATACGGTCCAATGATTCCACCAGCGTACAAACCACACCAAACAGTGCATTTTTCGGGATGCATGGGCAGTTCTTGAACGGCTTCTGGTTGCTCTTCACCCCAAATGCGGCAATTTTGCTTATTTACGTAGCCATTCAACCAGAAATGAGCCTCATCGCTGAACAAAATTTGTCGATAAAAAAATTTCGAACCGAACACTGATTTTGGTAATAAAATTCAATGATTTGCAAGCGTTGCTCGTTAGTAAGTCTATTCATGATGAAATGTCAAAGCATACTGAGCATCTTTCTCTTTGACACCATGTCTGAAATCCCACGTGATCTGTCAAATACTAATGCATGAAAATCCTAACCTCAAAAAAATCACCCTTTACAAAAAACACAAAAAAGAGTCCACATTTATTGACTGAAAAAAATGTTGCAAAGTAGCTGGAAGAATTTTTACGATGGCCGCGATTAATCGCATACAATTTATCGTCGCTTTGGGTGATTTCGTTTGTGAGGTTAAGTCGAGTTGAGTTGAGTTGAGTTGAGTTGATGAAGTCTATTGTCGTGCCAACATTAACGCTGATGAGCATATAAAAATTTATATTGATGTGCAACAACAACTAAAGTTGGACATTTTTTATTGATGCTATTTTCAATGAATATTTTTAGTATTTTCCTGAGCTGCAGCACGCGACTGTAGCAGTAATTGCTGAAGATAGAGAGAAAGAGTGGAAAATGTACAAGAGCGTGACAGAGCATTGCAGCGCGAGTGAAAATGATCGGTCGCTTGCCTTTTTTGACCTTTATAATTAGCTGAAAGCTTGATATGCTAATCATTGACTTATAGGCCTGCATGCGCCGCTTAAGGCTCATTCAATATAATTACCATTAATGG
Source organism: Zeugodacus tau (assembly GCA_031772095.1). Taxonomy (NCBI): domain Eukaryota; kingdom Metazoa; phylum Arthropoda; class Insecta; order Diptera; family Tephritidae; genus Zeugodacus; species Zeugodacus tau. The sequence continues at coordinate 58,603,463 of CM062653.1, read as the reverse complement.
ATTTAAATGCTTAATAAGGCTAAAAGAAAAATACATTTTTTTTATAGTCTACAATGAATAGCGCTTGATTGCAGACACGCGGTAGTTAGCTAGAAAGTAGCTATGTAAATGACTTGGGTTGTGTAACTCAATACTTTAGTTTATAAATAGAGTTGCTTTGAAAGCGGGTATCGATGACAAAAAACTTTTTAGTCTGAAGAGGAAAGCTACGATTCTTGAATTATTTATTGTTGAAGGTAATAATTTGTATAAAATTTCATAACTTGGTTCAAATATATAAATGATATTTATAAATAGATTGTATAAATATGCTAATCACTTGTAAATCAATATAATTTTATTGAATAAATAGCTCTTTAATGTTAATATATTAACTACTAGTTTACAAATTTCATATTTATTTGCAACTCAAAAAGAGAATAATGTAAAATAGAGCTAATGCCTTCAATTTACCAGGACGTGGATAGTGACGAATCGAACAAGCAACTCGCTTAAATCCTATATATTGTACTAATTAACTATATATTGCATTGAAAGAAGTGATATGTATAACTATCATCAGTTAGTTACTTACTCTTCAGTACTGAATTCGAATGAATAACTCGCTTGATGCTATCACCTGGAAATTTTAAGCGAGTAAAAAGAAAAGAACGAATCGAAGATGCCTATTCTAACTAATATTCAATAAGAATTATGCGTGAATATTGCTGATATATGCTATCAAGTTTCTAGAAAATGATTTCTCACATATTTTCCCTGGACTTTCTTCAGTTGAAAACATGTTTCAAGGGTAACAGAAAATCTATGTAAGATCAAGAAAAAATAGTTAAAGTGAAAAAAAATTATAGTATTAAATTCATGATTTTTCTACAATTAATTTGCGATCCAACAGAATGACACAGATTTATCACAAAGATTTGTTCATATTCATGAGCTTTGTCTCGAATAAGTCATAGAACCTTAACCTAGCCTCACCACAATATTCCGGTCTATGTAACTGTCATCTCACGTCAAAACACTTTGAGAAACTTTTGATGAATACAAAAACATTTGAGAAACGAATACAACAACAACAATCCGCCGATTCCATCATAACGATATCAATATTGATTTGAATCGTTTTTTCACGGCATTCAACTGCATTGAGTTAAAAAATATTTTTCCATAATGTTCTTCAATGAAAAATCTTCAAGTCTTCAGTTACTATGCAATAACCATAAAATCAGGCCTCAGTCGAAGAAGACGACGATATGGGTTTCGGTCTCTTCGACTAAACAGTTCAACACTAACGTTCTCTTAAATCTCTTAAAAAATTAAAACCATGGAAGAAAAGATGATGTTTTTGAAATATTAAGGAGGGGTAAGGTTTGTTTCGTCGAAAAAAGACCTTTTTTCATGAATTTTTTTAGAAAAAATTATTGCTGTGGGTTTATTTGACTTATTATTATATGAAAGTACAACATTTGAAGGATACTTAAAAAAAGTTTTATCGAAAAATAGCGAGGAATAATGGATTTATCGTCGATCTCTGCAGGCACCTCGAAAAGAAGTTTTTGTGCGGTGACCAGCCTACAGCATCACTGGATCATCCGAAACCAAAAAATCAAAATGCTTTCTTTAGTTTATTAGTTTATCTTTCAATTGACGTCGAGTTTTTTTCAATTTTTGGTACCATTTTCAAGCCAAAATGACGAAAAAATCGACCTATTTGTTATTGTAAAATTGTTAGTAAAAAAACTCGACGTCATTCGAGAGCTATATATATGTATGTAGAATATTTGTTCAAAATTTCAAAACGATCGATGCAGTAGTTTTTTCTGTAGCCCTGTCACCGACTTTAAAAATGACATATTTGGGAAAATCAATTCAAAGTTTTGTACACTCAGCGCAGGTAGCTGGAGGTACCGTTATTCAACCTGCTGTAACTTCGTTAGTTTTTCTCCGAATGACCTAAAATTTTAACACAATATTCTTGAGATGTTGATGGTTCAGAAAAAACAATAAAATAAAATTGTCAAACCTTAAGCTAAACTATAGCGAATGGAGAGTTTCATGAAATCCTGGAAATAAATTTTCGAAAAAGCTCCGAAAAGTATAAAGGCAAATACTTTATGCTAGAGTAGGATTGTTTGATGAAGGAAAAAGAGATCTTGTAGATTACAATTTATAATTTTCTAGCGAAATTAATTCTAGCAATATTAAAAATAAAATAACAATATTAATTTTTTTTTTCAATTTGATTTTTTGGAAAATAGTTAGGATAAAATATTGTATGCTTAACCATCTATCTTCTATGTATATACAAATTTCATGTTTGTCAGGGATTGACGCCTAAACGTCTGAACCGGTTTTAATGAAATATTGCACACGTCTGGTCCAACCTGAATGATAGGATAGTTTATGTTTAAAATTTTAGTCGGAATGTCCATTCGTATGTCCGGTCGGCTCATTGGTCAAGCGATAACTTGATCTGGATATCTTAATATAATTTGACACACTTAACCCTTGACACTATGAGAAAGTTGGTGTTGTAGATGGTCAAAATCGGACTACTGCAGACGACTAAAAAAATGCAGTTAAACCAAAACGGGATATAGGAAAGTTTCAAATTAAGCTATGTATAAAATATTTAATACTGAGATCACGGTACGGAAGGGTATCTGTGGTTAATTTCTAGATAAATTGGCGAGGCCACAGCCCAAAAGAGATATTTATATTGTACGAAGTCGATAAGACTTTCCAATATAACTTAACCCTTATCTCCGCCAAGGCCAATATAGATATCAGAATAAAATGTGGCAAAATACTTACAATCATAAGCTTTTCGAAGGGGGAAGCGTTTCTACTGCCTGCAGATTTCCGTTAAACTTGGCCTAAAAACAGTTTGATATTGATAATATTTTCAAATAATTAGTGACTCTCTGAATAATTTCATTTTATCAAACAGTTAACTAGAATATAATTTAATGTATACCTTACACACAGCAATGCGTGACCCGGTCACTAGTATAAAATAAATTTTTTTTTTTCACAAATAGCTATTCAATTGAAAGCTATGAACTCATTGAACCCACACTATTTTCAATAATTCGTGAAATTCGAGTGCCAACAGACCTAAGAAAGCAAATGAAGTTCAAAGAAAATATATGTATGTCTGTATGTTCATATATTATATTCTTGTGTGTCTTCAATCCGTGTGCAGCGCATCATCAACCAGATAAAAGTGCAGTCGTTGCAATTATCTATTTGATACTTCATTATTAAAAATAAACTCATTTACATACCCACACATGTAAACATAATAATCTGAATTCTTTGCCGGTTTAAATTCTTTGCATGCAACGCCAACGTTGTTGTTGCCGTGAAAGAAAAGCGAACGAAAAAAGTAGCAGTCAAGCCAAGTAGAATGCATTCACGCGGACAATAAGACTTTCCATTTCTATTGCAGCTACCTGCACGCTCATTTCGTTTTCATTCACATAATGCCGCGTGTGTTTTCCCTCACATTTTTCAATGCGCTTATACATACACACAAACATGTATACCCATAAGTACGTGCATCCATTTCACTTCTCTGCCTTGCGTCTGCCTTGTGGCGTTGGTGTGTTGGCAGCATTTCACTTTTACGCGCAGCTGCCGCAAGCGTTGCGAGGGAAATCTTCCTCCTTCTTTCCACTGCTGCTGCTTTATTTTATTGCCTTTGTGGCATACATACATACACATAATATGCACACACATGCGTGGCACATTATTTGATGACTGCTCATAAGTAGTTGCACCCACACGTCGCAACATGCGGCTCACACGCCTCACTGCTTGGCTGTGCAACCGCCGGCCTCCGCTGGCCCGCCTCCTGCTGCCGCTGTGCCGTAAATCGTGCCATTGCATGCGGTGCACAGGCTTAGCTTGTGGAAAATGTGTAAACACAACAACAACAACAACAAAAAGAAATTGAAAGAAAAATATTGTTGCCACAAATACTTCCCTGTGCGTATTTTTACTATTTTATTACAATGCATACGCTAAAATATACACAGTTAAATATAAATATAAATAAAAATATCTAAATACATATATGCATACATACATACATAGAGACATTTATAAATATATTTTCTAGCGTTGCCTCTTTTAAGTTGCGTGGCTAATATTATACAATTTTCTATTGTTGTCTTTTATACTTGCTCGCATTGTTGTTGCTATTTTTGTTGGCGTTATTTTAATTGTTATAATTATGAACAATTATACAACATGCTGTTAATTTAATATTAGATCGCATGCTTAGTTTTCATATGAAGACACAAATATACACACAACCATATAAATATGTCTGTATACTGTAGTAGCTACTGCCAAAGCATGAAAAATTAAGTTAGTAGTATCTGTCTAAAGCGTAACGTTACAACTAGGCTAAGCATTTAGTCAGTCAGTCGGTCACGCTATTGTACATTTTGTGTGGGTACATACATACAAACATTTATGAAAATCAACATCTGATCCAATATATAATTTTTTACACATATGGACACAAAAATGGGTATAACTCACTGATAATTGTATATTGACTGCAGTGAAGTAACCAATTTATAGGAAAATATGCCATTTTATATATCGAAAATCCCGTCTATAATTCAATTAGACAGAAAGATATCGTTATTAATCGCAGAAATCAACAGTTAAAGCTGAATGGTAATGAATACAATAAAATGTCAGGGGCCTCGTAGAAGTAAATTGAGTATCTATCTCTATGTTTATCCTTTATTCTGTTTCAGTTTCTATTTCTATTTCTATTTCAATCTCAATCTCTATCTCTATCTCTATCTCTATCTCTATCTCTATCTCTTTCTCTATCTCTATCTCTATCTCTTTCTCTATCTCTATTTATATTTCTATCTCTATCTCTATCTCAATCTCAATCTCAATCTCAATCTCAATCTCAATCTCAATCTCAATCTCAATCTCAATCTCAATCTCAATCTCAATCTCAATCTCAATCTCAATCTCAATCTCAATCTCAATCTCAATCTCAATCTCAATCTCAATCTCAATCTCAATCTCAATCTCAATCTCAATCTCAATCTCAATCTCAATCCAATCTCAATCTCAATCTCAATCTCAATCTCAATCTCAATCTCAATCTCAATCTCAATCTCAATCTCTATCTCTATCTCTATCTCTATCTCTATCTCTATCTCTATCTCTATCTCTATATCTATCTCTATCTCTATCTCTTTCCCTATCCCTATCCCTCTTTCTATCTCTATCTCTATTTCCATCTCTATTTCTATCTTCAACTTTAGCTTTCTATATACTAAAAACTTAAACTAAAAAGTCGGATCAACCATAAAAATGGTTGCAGCAAAATCGCTTTAGAGATAAGTCAGATATACATATGTACATCAAAGATTCAGATATGGTGTAATCAACCATATTTTACCCGAAAATACAACTATTGAAATCATTCGAGAAAATATAACCTAACCTAAATCCATTTAAAAAGCAAATCTTTCAAATATTTTGAAACTCCTACCATGATCCTAACTGTTACAACTAATCTCGAACCGATCAATATTTTTAGAGATATTTCGATAATTATTTTGATAAATAGTAAATAATCGAGATAAACAATGAAATTTTATAGAAAAACTTTAGATAGTGAGCAGAAAACATATGGAAAGAAAAGTAATACGGGAAACTGGAATTTATTTTTATCAGGACATTTTGTGAGAACGACATTCGCTATTTTAAGCATTTTCTAATATTTAATATGAAAGTAAATTGTAGAATATATGACAATTCACGTAAAAGAGATTCAATTACTATTGAAAGAATATGAGTATATAATTCTAAAATCATTCATTAAACCAGGGATTCGTACTATAGAGAACACCGCAGAATGCATAAGAATTTATGAATGATTCTCTCGGATATTACGTATATGTACTAGATAATCTTTTGGATTCGTTTAGACCTAAATTAAAGTTGGATCAGATCGTATAATCCAGAAGATTCCAAGCTCCAACTCTTCAGAAGAAAATGGTCTTATATACTCTGAAGATCGGGCTCGTGTCAAAGGAACTCCTACCCGGAATAGTAAAATAGTGTTACTTTCACAGAAATCCCGGAGTTTTTAATAAGCTAGTACGTACATCAATAACAACACCGTCCTCAATAAAACTCGATAATTGATATTGTGAGTGATCTACAAGATGAGAATTAAATCGATACTGAAAGCAAACGATATTTACTGTTATTATAGAGTAATCATATGTGGCATGCATCGTATTAACTGAAAACTATGTTAAAGATTCTTTCCACTTCATCTTACTTCACATAGTTATTCCATCACTGGTTTTGTGCCTCATTATTGACAAGCGTGTTTCACATTAACACACATTTGTTTCGTTTCAATTCCTCTTTATTTACTTAATTTTTCCTTTATAACGGACAACACAAGCAATTTATTACCACTCCCCGCTGTTCGCTCTTACTTTTTGGCTTTTAATTCATTTATTGAGGTTATGTTTTGGTGGGTAATCAGTTAATTTGTGAGCCACCAGCTTTTTATGTAATTTGCCAGTTAATTGACTACTTTTTACTTGTTATTGTTGGCTTTTTTCACTTCACTCGCTGGGCGTAACAAACCACTTTTGCACGCGTGTGTAGATACCTACATACATATGTATGTACATATGTTTGTCAGTGTACTTGTCGTATTTTCCCGAACTAATGCATTTTATTGCAATTTATTGTCTAACTTTCATTGCTTTTTGTTTTATTGAGTGCTCAGCTGATTAGCTTGTTGGAAGCTGTTTGCCGGTTATCTGATATCTTAAAGTTTATGAGCTGAATTTAGTGGCAGAGTGTCTGAGTTGTTTACATAACCTGTAGTGGTTCGGAGTGGGAAAGGATGAGTGCCAAACTTGTTAATTTTGGATGGATCTCAGACTTTGCTTTATTTCAAGACCTTATTTGGAGATAATATTATGCAGTGTCTTAGATTTTGATAAGGTATCTGATATTAGATTTTAGATCTTAAGTAGCAATGTTGGGCGCAGGAACATACTATACTACTGGAGAGAAAATAAATAAATAATATTTAAAAAAATATGTTGTATTTTCCCTAATAATGGACAGAATTGATTTCGGCTCAGATATATATTATATATTTTCCGTAGTTCCCAGGTGGAACATGGGACATAGGATCATATACAAATCCATAAATTTCTCTGTTTATCAAGGATGAATGCCTTAATTGTTTGAGTCCTGCTTTAAGAATGTATTTCGAAATTATTTCTGTAAACTATCGACCACATTTTTTATCTGCAGGGTTGCTAATTTATTACATACCGCCTATTTTATAACAGTACGTACAATTTGCCAGCCTTATTGTTGTTATTATGTGATAGATGGTGTTTCTGATATGCGAATCTACTTGTCGGGATGCTTGTTAGATTATTTAAGCAAAAAACAAGTTTGTTAGTTGTTAAAGACATTTAATGAACAAAACAAGAAGTATTTGTATGTAGAAAGTACACAGCACTGGAAGAAAAATATATGGAAAGACTATTTGAACTTAGGAGTTATAATGCTTAGAAAAATAGATATACCTATGTAGAGAAATTGAGAATAAACTACGAAACAGCTAAGAAGCTTTCTGATTTGTTAAAAAACGATGTAAAGCTTGGAGAGTAAATTCGAAGAGGAGGAAGACTATAGTTAGCCTTTGGAAATATATTATATCTACTATGTTTTCTTCTTTAAAATATGATTCAGAGAGCCATGAACTTATATCAACACATTTTCGGTCTTATCTCTTTTCATATTGAGTCGGCGTAGTTTACTAAATAACACGATAGGTGGCGCTTTGGTTGAAGTATTTAAAAATTTGAATAATCTTTTAAATATTAAAAAAAAAAAATCACAAGTAATAAGTGCCTTTTGATTAAAGGTTTATTTTAAAAATTTAAAAATAAAGATTTTTTGACGGTATAGCATTTTTTAGAGGGATAATTGTTAAGCCAGCTATCAAATTGAATAAATTTCAAACCATTATTTTACTGGGACGAGCTTTTGACGGCCGAATCACATGAAAATTTGTAATTGAACCCACCTCTTAGGTTAGATGAAGGAAGAAGGCGTGCAAATATACTTTTCTTGGCTGAGAACACTTCAAAGATGGTTGCACTACCTTTGATTAGTACTTTATCTGTCTGCTTCTTACTTTATCCATAGAATAATTGTATACTTCGGTAAATAAAAGATAAGAGCTATTGGGTGTCAGCTATGACAATTTGAAAATTTTTAAGGCCTTGAATTCATACTATTATTAAACTATTAATTCTACGGAATTTCTCAAAAACCCTAATCCTACGTTGAGTCCAGCAAATACAAATATTATCCAAATTCTCCCACAAATTTTAAAATTAAATTAAAAAAAGTCTTTAAAATTTGAGGTTATAAGTTACATAAAAAGTTTTAAGGTAAAATATCGAAACATAAAAATTATAGTCTATAGTCAGCATTATTAAAACATTAAAAAAAGAAACAAAATTTTATAAAAACAATGAATCCATCGAAAAACAAGGAAGTTTTAAATCGAAATTTGATAAAAGTTTCCACTTAAAGTATCGTATTTCACTGCCATAAAAGATCAATTTTTTGGCAATAATTCCTTGCTGGTAAAGTTATGAACGACACAAAGTCGTAATGAAAACAACAATATTTTTTTATTGTCAATAAAATTCAGATAACAACACACGAAAACAAACTAAAATAAATAAAATGAAAATTTAAATAAAAGTGAAAGAGAAGGATGTCAGTGGCTTCGATTGGGTTACAAAAGTATGGAATTTTGTTAAGCATATACATATTTTGTAAAATTTTTCCGAAAATATTTATTTTCAAATATTTTTTAATATTTTTTAAAAATATTTTTCTCAAAACATATTTAGATTTTTCTTATAAAAAAATTAAAAATTTAAATTTTATAAAAAAAATTTATAAAAAAAAGTTTTTAAAATTTAAATTTTTTATTTTTTATAAGAAAAATTTTAATATTTATTAAAAAAAAATATTAAAAAATTATATAAAAAAAATTAAATTTATTTAAAAAAAATTATAATTTTATAAAAAAAAATATAAAAAAAGTTTATAAAATTTAAATTTTTTATTTTTTTATTTTTTATAAGAAAAATTTTAATATTTACTTAAAAAAAAATATAAAAAAAAATAAAAAAATATTTTAATTTTATAAAAAAAAATTATTTTCATAAAACAAAAAATATTTTTAATTTTGTTATACCACCAAACCATCTTGAATGGTATTAAAAACACCAGTGACAACACGCACGCTCTCGAGCGAAGTATCGATGTCCAAGCAGAAAGTTGCTGGTTAATCGCCGGTAATCAAGGAATAATCATAATGCCATAAAAATCAATAACTATTATACGCACACAAAGGGGCAGCCAGCAGGCAAGCGAAAAAAAAACAATACCAGCGCGCATGCTAATAAACCAAAAGCAACGCAATAGAGAAAAGCTTTAACGCGCCAACAACAACAAAGACAACTTTCAGCAACGCCAAGTACTTAGAAACTCGTATGTTGCATGTTGTGGCCCATGCATGTGGCAAGCAACAAGTGGTCGGTAGCGATAAGATCGGCAACACGCACATAAACTCTTTGCATTCGCTTTTCCCTGAATTTGAGGGGAGAGGGGCAGTTATATACATTCCACATACGCCATGTGGTGCCGCACGGCGGCAACAGGTGGACAGGTGTTTGCTGTCGCTGCTGCAGATAGATATATGCGTTAACTGCCACAAACTATATACATATTGGCATTTATGTGCAGATTTATATATATTTTTGTTTATAAGTAAGCGAGTATTTCACTTTTTATGCTGCAAGCTCTCGCTTGTGGCGCGAATTTTATAACCGTTTCGTCAGTTTCTGCCAGTGTCTAGTGGACCTACTTACTACTTCGGCCACTTGTTGCCCTGTTGCTCGCTCCATTATTCCGCACTCAAATTTTATATAGTGCAATAAAATTGTTATTCTTTGGTGCATAAACATTTTTTATGGGCGTTGCAGAGCAGCGTAAACTGCTCTGGAGAGTGTTAGAGGTGGCGTAGGTTGGAGGGAGGGAGAAATGTGTCGTCGAACGTTATTCGTAGAGAAATTTAAAGTGGTTTGTCGCAACAAACGAAACTATGTCACTGTTGTTTTCGTAGTTATCGTTTCAAAAAGTGAGGTTAGAAAAACAAAAACGAAACGGGAAATGTATTTCATCAAAAATTGTATACTGTTACTATTTTACGTAGGAAATGGATGGAATAAAATTTTAATTTATTAATTCGGTAAGAAAAAGTAGATTATTACGTCTATATATCAATATATATCGATCTATATGTGGTATATATTGGAATATAACTTAAAAAGAGTTTTAAAGATGTGATTTCCAAACATTTTTTACAAGATTTAGCTAAAAAGTTCCTTCTATAATCTATTCGTTTGTATTGTCAGCTCTCCATTTAAGAAATACTCTTATACTATATCATTCCTTGATAGATGAACATTTAAATTAAACATAGAAATTTAGTATTAAGGCTGGTATTAAAAGCTTACTCTTATAGAGAATGTTCGATTTTAAATTGAAATAATTACTTTAAATTCTCTGTACTGAAGTAGATGAAAGTCTTTTAAAATTTTCTCTAAAACCTTTCTGATCGTATTTTGGAAGCTGAATGTGTATAAAAAAATATTGCTAAAACTGAGGGACACGAAAGTCTAGGAATCATATTATATTTATAGGCAACAAGCTAATTTTTAGAATGAGTATATCGAGGTCTTGGAATAGATCTTTAGTCTATGTAATACTTCTCCTCATCTGTCTGTACAATTATGAAGAACAAATTAAATAATATTATTTACAATCCCATTATTGAAAATTACTAAAAGTGGGTTAACTCATTAACGAAAAACGTCAGAAACACTAAATTTCACATAAGAAATGGCAGATGAAAGCTGCACTCAGATTTTTTTAGAAAATGGGCGTGGCGTCGCCCACTTATGGGTCAAAAACCATATCTCAGGAACTACTCGACCGATTTCAATGAAACTTGGTTTGTAATAGTTTCCTTACATCTCAACGATATGTTTTGAAAATAGGCCAAATCGCTCACAACTACGCCTACTTCCCATATACCAGGATTTTGAAGTCAATCTTAATCGTTTACTTTACAATATATAGAGTAACCGCTAGTGAAGATATCGATGCAGAACTTTGCACAAATACTATGTTAATAGTGTGGCAGCCCCATTCTAAAAATCGCCGAAATCGGACCATAGGTTTTTAAGGCCCCATATATCGAACACGAGGACCTCGGTGCTTCTAACCTAATATTATGGTTTCCAACTTTCAATGGACTTTTATATATGACGAATATGTGGGTCAAATTGTGTATTATATAATATAAATAAAGTTAAATAAATAAATTGCGAGAGTATAAAATTTTCGGTTACACCCGAACTTAGCCCTTCCTTACTTGTTTAATAAGTACTTTTTGAAACTTCGAAAGCAAATATTTCCTGTTTGAAGGCTAACTTCGAAAGTCGCAGAAAACACTATTTTTACTTAGGACTCAAACTCAGGGAAAAAATAATTTGTTCCAATACCAGCCAATTGTACTGTAGTATGAAGAATAAATCAAATAATATTATCGACAAACCAGGATGGTCTATTCTAAGTATATCATATTAATTCGATTTAGTAATCCCGAAGCATCAAAGGCTCATCATTAACCTTTTTATGTTTTTATGTATTTAAAAGAGACATTTTCAAAAAATCGATTTTTTTATATTTTTTGCTTATTCGATAATTTATACTCTCATATCCTGTGAAAGCGATAAGGTTGTATTTTTAATGGCAGTGTTCTAAAGAGTGACCCCTCACAGGTATAAGATGTGATTGTTGAAACTTTCAAGGAGTTTTACTCCAAACAACAGTTTTCAAAATTGCTGACATCATAGCACAACGAGAAATTGACCGATCGACCAAATTGAAAATTGAAACTGAGTATTCTTGAATATATTTATTATACAATGACGTACGATCTTTTTGATTTCTCGAAAATTGTCAATTTGGCGTTAAAAAAATTACCATTACCATTTTTTAACCTAAAATTCAAATTTTTTTTTCAGAACTACGCCATTTTGTTAATTTTTGATATTTTTTAAAAATCGTAGGTCATTAAATATTAAAAACCTTCAACTTTAATAACCTTTTTGAATTTTCAGGTACTCATTCGGCCGCAATCATGTCAGCAGTTGGGGAACTTTTTCTTTTTTTTTTTTGCTTCTTCGAAGACAACATATGACTCCGTTATTATACTCTCGCAACAAATGTTGCTAAAGAGAGTATTATAGTTTTGTTCACATAACGGTTGTTTGTAACACCCAAAACTAAACGAGTTAGATATAGGGTTATATATACCAAAGTGATCAGGGTGAAGAGTGGAGTTCAAATCCGAATGTCTGTCTGTCCGTCCGTCCGTCCGTCCGTCCGTCCGTCTGTGCAAGCTGTAACTTGAGTAAAAATTAAGATATCTTGATGAAACTTGGCACACTTATTTCTTGGCACCATAGGAAGGTTGCTTTCGAAAATGAGCAAAATCGGACCACTGCCACGCCCACAAAATGGCGAAAACCGAAAACACATAAAGTGCCATAAATACAATAAGCCATAAATAAAGCTATGGAAATAAAATTTGGTATGAAAGATCGCACTATGAAGGGGCATACTTGGATGTAATTTTTTTGGGGAAGTGGGCGTGGCCCCGCCCCCTACTAAGTTTTTTGTACATATCTCGCAACCCAATAAAGCTATATAAACCAAACTTTCTGCAGTCGTTTTTTTTAGCCACTTCCTAATACATTCCAAAAATGAAAGAAATCGGATCATAACCACGCCCACCTCCCATACAAAAGTTAGGTTGAAAATTACTAAAAGTGGGTTAACTCACTAACAAAAAACGTCAGAAACACTAAATTTCACATAAGAAATGGCAGATGAAAGCTGCACTCAGATTTTTTTACAAAATGGAAAATGGGCGTGGCGTCGCCCACTTATGGGTCAAAAACCATATCTCAGGAACTACTCGACCGATTTCAATGCAACTTGGTTTGTAATACTTTCCTTACATCCCAATGATATGTTGTGAAAATAGGCCAAATCGGTTCACAACCACGCCTACTTCCTATATACCAGAACTTTGAAGTCCATCGGAATAGTTTACTTTACAATATATAAAGTAAGTACTAGTGAAGATATTGGTGCAGAACTTTGCACAAATACTATGTTAATAGTGTGGCAGTCCTATTCTAAAAATCGCCGAAATCGGACCATAGGTTTTCAATGCCCCATATACCGAACATGAGGACCTCGGTGCTTCTAACCTAATATTATGGTTTCCAACTTTCAATGGACTTTATACAATATATATGACGAATATTTGGGTCAAATTGTGTATTATATAATATAAATAAAGTTAAATAAATAAATTGCGAGAGTATAAAATGTTCGGTTACACCCGAACTTAGCCCTTCCTTACTTGTTTTTCAATATTTTTGGGGGGAAAAAATCTTAAAATATATTATAGTTGAAAGTATACCTTATTACGTCAGATAACTTAAAAATATTCGTTTGAGTTTTTTCTTTACAAATATTCACGAAAATCGCCTAATTTTTCATGGGTTACACTGGCCCCTGAACTGAAATTTGTTAATAAAAATCAAGCTTAGTTGATCGTATTATTGGAATCATTAATCTTCGCGAAGCAGATAATTGGGGAAAAAAATGTTACTTTTTGGACATGAAATGACATAATCAGGATCTCCATCTGCCGAAGAGTGTGAATTAAGTCTCCCAATCCATGTACATTTGTTGCCAGGGTTCAATCTCAGCCTTTCAAGCAACAGTTTGTTTGTATTAATGAATACATTTGAACGGTCGCTTCGTCATTGTTACTATGAATAACGCCTTGTATAAAAACAAATTCCAGTCATTCTTCAAAATGCACCGCAAAGTGGATCACAAACGTCAAAATGATCAAGGCGGTGACATGAAAACACTCCTCATTTTGCCAATTTCAATTAGTTCATTCCAGTTATAATTTCGGAAAGTGGTTTTTGATATAAAAGTTGTTGCATTTTTTACATATGTATATACAAATACTAATGAGTTCTGCATAAAAAATACTTTATTATCGATCAATATATAGCGAATATAGTGGCATAAACTGAAGGTTGTCTAGGTTTCACCGCATGATAAATGCAGAAACGGCCTAAAGTCATACGGAATAACAGTTTGAAAAGCATAAAACTATACACAAACATATGTATGTGCATACATATACTATATACTATATATATATATATGTATGCTTGTAAACACCGGTGTCGATTTCCGCCACCCACAAATAAACTACTAAATCATTGCGAAAAATATCATTAAAATGCCATTAAATTTATGCAGACAACAAACAAAGACAAGCGCCGTTACATACATACAAACATACACACATAAAAACATAAATAAATTTGATTTTTATTTGTAAATTTTACAAGAAATCTGCGTCCGGCGCACAAAAGTTCGATTGATTGCAAGAAATCGTGTTGCGCCACGGACAACAACAGCGAAAAGGAGGCTTTAAAAAATTAAAAAAGAAAGAAATTTAATAAAAACGAGAATGTAAACATGCGAAATAAAATTGTGTCGTAACAACGTAAGTAATTTTGTTGCGTTTGAGATCACAAAAACAAAAACATTGCCATTAATATTTGTGTGGCAACAAGCAAGCAACAAGCGAGTAAGTGCGTGGAACGACCTTAACTTTCATTTGGCATTTCCGATTTTTTGCAGATTTTTTTTAGTTACTTTTTCGGGCGTATTGAATAACAGTAATGTAAACTAGCTAGTGAATCGAATATTAAGCTATAAAGCTCCACTTATGTCTAGGCGGCATGTTGAAAGCTACGAAAAAACAAAGTCTCCAAGAGAATTATTGGCTCATTTCGACAACTTGCCACAAACGCAATAAATGTCAGCCAAACGTTGTGGGTCGATAAATTCAACAGTTTACATTTGTAATTGAAAATTCGCTTAAATGAGTCGAAATATTAACACAGGTTGCTTGAGCTTGTAATAAATTGTAAATTATCGTGAACATGTAACTGTATTTACATATAATATAACGGTATGTGCCCCAACTCGACGACAGTTCGTTGCATTTTAAATACCACTAGTTAGAGTCTAATAACGATTTATATTGGAAAATATATGTTACAAGTAGTATAAAATGAAAAGTGTTCCAAGTAAGTAAGGTTGCACCAAATTTGGACGAAACCTGAAATAATAATTCAGTGATACAGCACATATTTTCACTGACTTGGGCTTGCTGGGTGATCAACATTTTGTACTACCTAACAGTCTGATATGTACTCAGCCTTACGCACCCCAGGTGTGGTTGAGTCACATCCAGATATCCGAAAAGCGGCCACTATCCCTCTACAAACTCTACAAATTCGCGTATTGCTAGCTCGCTGTTCGCAGACTCTCGAGATATCCAACAAGTAGGCATCTCCCAGGAAAGCTTGGGTCATCCGAAACTTGTTGGTGTGATGTATGTCGCGTTTGGACATTGCAGACAACAGACGGAACCGAGCGATCACTTTTCAGCCGTACTTGATGCTCAGAATCCGAAAGAGTTTGACGACAGCTGACGAAACATGGACCAGATACCAATAAATAGACGAAATAGTGGACTTCTTTCGACGAATTTGCACCGAAGAAAGCAAAAACTCTCTTATCGACCGGAAAGGAGATGTCTAGGGGTTTCTGGGATCTAAAACCTAGTGGCTATCATTCAACTACGTGAAGAAAGACGTAACGGCCACAAAACCAGCGTAGCCGCTGTCTTTTTATTCGCTGAACTTTGTCAATGTCGTCGTATAAATCGTACAGCTCATCGTTCCATCGTCTGCGGTATTCGCCGTTGCCAATGTTCAGAGGACCATAAATCTTACGCAAAACCTTTCTCTCGAAAACCCCAAGAGTCGTCTCATCGGATGTTGTCATCGTCCACGCTTCGGCGCCATACATCAGGACGGGAATAATGAGCGACTTGTAGAGTTTTGTGTTTGTTCGTCGAGAGAGGACTTTACTTTGCAATTGCCTACTCAGTCCAAAGTAACACTTGTTGGCAAGAGTGATTCTGCGTAGGGTTTTCAATATACACTTCGGAAATAGTGTCCAACTTTATCTATTTTGACGATTTCGATAACTTTTTCGATCTATTCGTACATATCGAGAAATATTACTGGTCAAACCTCAACTCTTCGTCGAACTTAGAAGGACGGAAGGACTGTTGGACATTCAGAAACAAGTTTCCCTCTTTCCGCCGAACATTTTGTTAAACAAACTGTAGATTTATTTCCAATACTTTATGTTGTTACCAATAACCGTTCGATTACAGATTTAAGCCTCAACAATAACAATACCAACAACAACCGCAATAATGCAACGACAACGTGCTGATCTATAATCATATTTTTCAACTACACCGATTTGAGATGTGCGTTTACACACAATTCCACACATACTCACAAACACATACCGTTATGTTGCATGTATGCATTGCTGCTCAATCATTACATTTGCATTTGCCGTTGATTTTTGGGTGAAAAATCGAAAGTGCAGTTGAAGTTAGGCTCGAGTGCAGCTGCGTGATTTTGTTACCGTTTTGTTTGATGGCAGCTTCAATGATGGTCCGTCATCTATTTACACATACATACATATATCCCAGTGAGTTGGCTTGTTTTGGCTGCCTCTTCTGCATATTTATAATTGTTGTGGGTTTATAAGCGTTAACACGTAAGGTGTCAGTTTCTGATTGCGTAATGCGTAATTACGTGGCTCAAATTTCTTCACGCTGCAGTTACAATTTTAGCTGTCGTCTCAACTCAATTTCAATTGTTTTTGGTGCATTTTGGCACTTTTGCGGTCAAGTGATCGCTTGTTTGTTAGCTGCTTGCGTCAAGCTCTGTTTCACTTTCACAACACTTGATGAGATCTGATCCAACTTAATAATAGAAATAATTGTAGAAATAAATCCTCGTCTCTACAGGCAAAAAAACTGAACATTCGCCAAAAATAAAAAAGTTAATTGGTAGTACATGAAACTCTCAGTCAAGATCTCGGAGCTTCTGGCGAGTCAGTATCGTTGAGTGTGGTCTGGTTGGTCTGGAACAAAACTCCTTTTCTATAGACCAAAGTTTCACGCTGCTGAGCGATTGCCTTCTACAGGCAGTCCAATTGTTGACAGTATAGGTCCGAATTAAAAGTTCTTCTTAGTAAATGAGGCCCATCAACGAAGTGTGTGGTCTGGCGTTGTCCTGGTGAAACACTACACCCTTCCTGTTGGCCAATTCTGGACGCTTCTGGTCTATCGCTCGCTTCAGGCGGTTCAGTTGTTCGCAGTAAATGGTAGAATTAAGCGTCGGGCCATATGGTAACAGCTCAGAGTGGATGATTCCCTTCCAATCCCACCAAACACACAGCAAAACCTTCCTGGCCATTAATCACGGCTTGCCCACTATTTAGGACGATTCACCGGTCTTCGACCACGACCGTTTTCGCTTGATATTAAGTATGTGATCCATTTTCGTCGCCAGTCACCATCCGCTTCAAAAATGGGTCGTGTTCTTTCCGTTTCAGCAGAATATCGCAGACGTTGATTCGGTCCAAAAGGTTTTTTTGCGTCAATTCATGCGGCACCCAAACATCAAGCTTTTTTGTGTATCCAGCCTTCTGCAGATAGTTTAAAAAGGTTTGGTGACTAACTCCCATCTCCTGGGTGATGTCTCGAAATGCCACATGCCGATCTAACTCGATGTCTTCCATGATTTCATCGGTATTCGTCGTCACAGATCTGCCGCCGGCTGGCTTATCCATGGTGTCGTTTTCAACCGCTCTGAAACGTCGAAACTATTCCTCCATAGTTCGAAGAGATAGAGTACCATCCCCCAAAACACCATTAATCTCACGGAACGTTTCTCTAGCGGATTTGCCTTTAACGAAGGAAAACTTTAAAATAGCGCGAATTTCGGCGTAAGTGAACTCCATGTTTACACGTAATACACGTAATACACCCAATATCCAAACTAATCATGCATGGCATCGTTTTTAGGTTATATCAAGACCTTTCAAAGACGTATAGTATTGCCAGATACGAGCTCTGTGGCGCTTTATACATAGCCGCGAAATACAACCCGTAAAATAAAGTTAAGCCTTCAAATAAATAGTGAATTCGTAACAAGATTTAACTGCGAGAACATTAATTTCTTCTAACTCTGCGGGAAAGTGGTTTTGTTCAACTATTAATCTCTCCGCTGTGGCGGAACAGCTTGATCATTTGCAGTTTAAGGTTTTCTCTAGTACTTTTCAGTTATTTTTGTTGTATATATGTAACTGTAGTACCATCTACTATTAATAGATAGTAGTTAGTTACAATTTTCTTTTATTTGTGGTCGGTAATCATAATCATCAAACGAACACGAACCTCTTCAGCGTAAATTGCAGACACGTGTCTGGTTGTTTTAGTGTGCCCCCTATAAGCTTAGATATGTATTATATAACATATGTATCTTCAATTTTCTATTAAATACCTCCGGGGTTCCATTACATACTTAATTTTAGTACCATTTTAATTGTTTTTGTGAGTTTTTCTTTTATTTTATTTCTACTTTTATTTTAAGGTAAGAGAGGAGTGAAGAAGACTGCACACATTTTTTGTTTTCTTCTAAGTGCTGAAAATATAACGAACTCTGAAAGATTTATATCAGACTCTCCGTTGAAGTGCATATTGTTGTTGTTCTGCAGACTGAAACTTGTCTGAAATATGTCTAAGTTGTTCATACTGCTCCACTAACTCGTGTTTATTGGTTATTATGCACATACATACTGAGTTTAGCAATCAAAAATATTCTTTTAAGTCGTCTTAAATACCTCTATATGTCTGTTTATATTTCAATAATGTTGACATAAATCTAATGAGAGCCCTTGATAGAAGTACCTTAGCACAAAAGTCTATATTGTACGCCAAAATAACCGCTTTGTCTGGTCCGAATTTAAAGATGACCAAAAAACCTAGAAGGGTAAGTAACAATATGCGGCAAAATCTATTTTTTTCATGGGTATTGGACCAAACTATTTTTTTCCAGGAGATTGGGTCATAAGTAAAAAAATTGTATTTTCCGATTTTCGAAGTTAGGGTCTCTAATTGAAATATTTGCATTCGAAGTTCGAAAAAGGACTTTTTAAAAAAATTATTACTAATTACAGAATATAACTACTGTAAATCCAAAATATAAATACAATCTGAATTTTCTTCATAATTCAATGGTATAAAACTTTTTCGTCAAGCTTATACGAGTATGACAGATGCTAGGAAGGGTCGAATTTGATCTTGGAAAAACTTTATATATCGAAAAATACTTTATTTCTAGTGTGATATTGCCCGAAATAGAAATCGGACTATAACTTTTCAAGGCCCCCGATATCGAAAATAAGGACCTGGAAGAAGAAATATCGGTAAATCTCTCAGATATTCTAAACAAATTTAAAGAAGATGTCTTTCTTCGACCAATGGGTGCGTCTGAGCCAAACATGGTAAAAATAAGGCGATCATTTCCTCTAGCCCCTACATATGTACTTCAAATTAGGATTTTCAAACTTCCGGCGGACTTTATACTGTATATATCGGTTAGTATGTGAAATATATTAGCAAAATTAAGCAAACGAAAATCTTGGATATAATGTAGCTTGTTGGCAAAAATAATTGAAATCGGTCCAAGAATTATTCCAACCTCCATATACTGTTAGTTATATAAATAATGCTATTCTAAAGGATTTTATACGGAATATATGGGCCGAATTGTAGGTTATCTTAAAATAATAAAATAAATAATATTCGAGTGTAGATGAAATATTCTGTTAAATCCGAACTTAGCCCTTCCTTACTTGTTTCTTGTAAAGATATTAAAAGCTTTTTCTATTCAATGGATATATCTAGTCTCACAAATCAAGTCAAAATATATATAAATGATCAATGCTTCAACCATCTGGCAGTAGTATGTAACTGATTTTGCTATATGACAATAATGTATATATCGTCGATACTATTCTTAAAAGTATTATTGTGTAGTTAACTTCTAATTTACAGCAAGTTCTTGTTGTATACTTACTTGATAATTGTTTGATTAGGTTGGTACGAGAACAAGTAGTCACGAAGTCATTGATTAGAGCAAACAAAAAACACTTAGTTAATCAAATACGCAGCAAGCAGACATTTGTTTGAAGACAGAAGCGCGAATGGAGTATGGTTGATATTAGGGTGGGACATAATTTTGAATTAAAATTTTGAAATTGAATTTAATTAAATTTATAAAAATAATTATTTAAACAAGTAAGGAAGGGCTAAGTTCGGGTGTAACCGAACATTTTATACTCTCGCAATTTATTTATTTAACTTAATTAATATTATATAGTACACAATTTGACCCACATATTCGTCATATATATTGTATAAAGTCCATTGGAAGTTGGAAACCATAATATTAGGTAGGAAGCACCGAGGTCCTCATGTGCGATATATGGGGCCTTGAAAACCTATGGTCCGATTTCGGCGATTTTTAGAAATGGGCTGCCACACTATAAATACAGTATTTGTGCAAAGTTTTGCACCGATATCTTCACTAGTGCTTACTTTATATGTATATTGTAAAGTAAACGATTCAGATCATCTTCTAAGTTCTGATATATAGGAAGTAGGCGTGGTTGTGAAGCGATTTGGCCAATTTTCACAACATATTATTGGGAGGTAAGGAAACTATTACAAACCAAGTTTCATTGAAATCGGTCGAGTAGTTCCTGAGATATGGTTTTTGACCCATAAGTGGGCGACGCCACGCCCATTTTCCATTTTGTAAGAAAATCTGAGTGCAGCTTCTATCTGCCATTTCTTATGTGAAATTTAGTGTTTCTGACGTATTTCGTTAGTGAGTTAACCCACTTTTAGTAATTTTCAACCTAACTTTTGTATGGGAGGTGGGCGTGGTTATGATCCGATTTCTTTCATTTTTGGACTGTATTAGGAAGTGGCTAAAACAAACGACTGCAGAAAGTTTGGTTTATGTAGCTCTATTGGTTTGCGAGATATGTACAAAAAACTTAGTAGGGGGCGGGGCCACGCCCATTTCCCCAAAAAAATTACATCCAAATATGCCCCTTCATAGTGCGATCCTTCATACCAAATTTTATTTCCATAGCTTTATTTATGGCTTAGTTATGTGTTTTCGGTTTTTGCCATTTTGTGGGCGTGGCAGTGGTCCGATTTTGCTCATTTTCGAAAGCAACCTTCCTATGGTGCCAAGAAATAAGTGTGCCAAGTTTCATCAAGATATCTTAATTTTTACTCAAGTTACAGCTTGCACAGACGGACGGACGGACGGACGGACAGACAGACATTCGGATTTGAACTCCACTCTTCACCCTGATCACTTTGGTATATATAACCCTATATCTAACTCGTTTAGTTTTGGGTGTTACAAACAACCGTTATGTGAACAAAACTATAATACTCTCTTTAGCAACATTTGTTGCGAGAGTATAAAAATATAAGTTATGCAGAGAATGAAAAAGCAGGTTCTTTAATGTGGTTTTCATGCGTCTGGTATTATATTTTAAACTTTTTTGTATGACTTATTCATATTTGTATTTACATGAAAATTTGATGACAGCTGCCATGTAATAAAAACATAATAAAATTAATATATTATACCATCGATGTATCTTTCAAAATTTTATAGAGATTGTACAGCCATAGACATTTGATGGAACGCACTTAAAATTTTTGAAATGTTTCCTAGTATAAGTAATGTATAACTAAGAAATGTATGAGTTGATATTCTAAGTGATCGCAGTTTGCTGAAGTTCTAACGGTACACTCGTTTATCTCGTCTAGACTTTATAAAGTTGAAAAGTCACTAAGCAAAGAGAAATTTGATTCAATGCAAGTCGTTTTTAGAACAAAAATAATTTTTTCAATTTTCAACTAAAATTGGATATTTGGATAATTAAAAGAAAACAATTCTTGACATGAGAAGGGAAAAAACGCTATCGCCTTGGGTAATTGCAACAAAAATAATTTTTAACGAATAACACTTACAAATAACAAAATTGGGAGATCGGAGACCGTTGTTCGAAATTTATTAAAAAAACGCGAAAATTGTGGTAAGAGACCCAAGCCACAAGGTAACAAAAAGCGGATCTTGTGTGGTAAATGCCGAATTCGTGACGAACACCAAAAATAGGTGGACATGTGCACAAATACAAAATAAATTATGTCGTCCTGTGAGAGAAACTTGAGGTATAGAATAGAAGAAAACGATCGAGCGACGAGATTTGTCGAAGTTCTAGCTAGAGACGAGATCGGCGTTTGCACAAAAGTATATGCAGAGTGTCATATTTTCAGACGAGAAGAAATTCAATTTTGACGGACCTGATGGTTTGAGCTTCTCTTGGAAGGATTCCGACAAAAAACATGCCCAAAGAATGATTCGAAGCTTCGGAGGGGGCTTTGTAATGGTCTTGTAAATTTTTTAGCAAGACAATGCCGCCATAAATGTGTCGAAACAAGCAAAACAGTGGTTTCATGACTAGGAAATCCATTTTTGAACTGGAAAAAATGTTATTCAGAATGTAATCCCATTGCAAATTTATGGGGGATACAGGATTTAAAGGTATACACAAACTGTATGCAATTTAAAAAGGATTCTGAGCTTAAGGAACGAATAAAAGCTTGTAGAACGGAAATTTCTTAGATAATTAGTAGATAGATTTTTCAAAATCAAAGCATCCAAAGAAGTGTAATTAATTATTAAATTATTGAATATTCACCAGAAATATAAATTTCCACTGTAATTTTTTACAAATAGTCAAATGCGTTTAATCAAATATCTAAGTATTTTAAGCAATATTTCCAAAAAAAATATTTTGAATAAAATTTGTTTGTAAATTAACGAAAAAACATTTTTAAAATGATTTCTAAATTAGATATGAGTGCTATTACAAAAAAATATTAATACAAGATTGAAATTTAATCAAATGTCTACGACCCTCTCAAGCTTTTATTGGTATATTTAAGGGTTTTACAACAAATAATTTTCAAAAAGTTTGTTAAATATTTTTGAAGAAAAAATTTAATTTTTTTTTTATGAAGTACCACCTTAGTATACAGCAATCTAAAACGTTTATGCCACCACTTCTGTTGGCTCTCAGCACCAACCGCTAATTAGAATAAGTAAACAATTTTATCGCACCTCGATCAAATGTCAAATATGTACATGACATTTTATTTATGTTTAGGAAGCACTCAAACACTATGATATGGGTGTTCTTGAGAGTTCAGTAGTCAATAATATTGAAAACTGCTAAGCACAACTACAAACAAAAGACCATATATATATAGGAGTACATTTGGAATACATTGTCTAGGTCAACAAGAAAAAAAAATCGATATAGACACTTGCTGCAACATTGTCGCTTTGGCAAATATGCTGGCATACGCATATAAGTCGTGTTGCACTTTCCAAACAGTCATCCGGTGATGCCACATTTTCCATTGAACAATAACGCATCTGCCTTGTATTCATGGATATAATTATGGAAGTAATAAAAATTGACCGTCAAGCAACCAGTTGACCAACGCACAGTAAGTGCAAGGACAACAACAATTGAACAATGGCACAACAACAACAGCAGCAGTGGCAACAACAATTTTATTGCCCACGCCAATAATAGCAATGTCAGCAATTCCCATGCGTTGCTGCCACACAATCGAATTCGAGCCATTAATGTGATTTTAATTTCTAATTGTTTCTACCACCGCATTGGTTTTGTTGTTGTTGTTATTGTTGTATATTTGTTGCCATTTTTTATGATTGCCATTTAGCGAGTGTTAGTTATTATTATTTTTGTGCCTTTTATGGTAGCATACACACAGAGAGTCGGCACAGGCTCATGCATTTTTCATAGGCGCACATTCAAGCAATGCGAACAATGCGAAATGCAATTTGAAAAGTGAATGAAAACTTTAATGATTCACACCGTTATGGGGATGATAAAATTGTTGTAAATATTGGAAGCCATGAATTGCCGTCGCACACATAGCATGTGGCAAGGTGACGGCGGCTGTAAAGCTCTCCAGTTGCTGGTGTTGGTGACAACTTTCCTTTGTTGGTTGTACAACGCAAGCACCTTTCTCAAAAAATAAAAGTTGGGAAAAAATCATATTGAAGGATTAATAAAGGAAAGAAATAAATCCGAAATCTTAACAATTTTAAAACGGAAGTTCAAATGCGTGTTGCTTAAACAGCTTTTTTGTGGCAATTTTGTCAATTACGGAAGTAAAGCATCGTAAAACTATTGAAATGATTTTTGAAAAAGCAAAATGTAAACAAAGTCATTAATTCGCAGCTAAAATATAGTCGTAATTGGAATCGGAAGTCATATTTTTGAAAATGAATATTAAATAACTTCCGATTTGTGAAAGCTTTTGTAGAGCTTTCATCTAACAAAAGACGGAATATCATGCCAAGCTTTTATAGAGCTAACGAAATAATGCTATGTTTGGAGTAAACGGAGTTAAGCTCTGTAAATTGAGTTCTTATTGATATTTCAATTTATTTAAGGAGAAGAATGACGAGCTTTCGATTATTATTTTAGAAAGTTTAAAAACGGTGGCACTAAATTAGCAATCTTTTGAATCTCCCAAAATTTAGTGGAGAGTTTTAGTTTGAACAAGATTTTTAGTCGGAAATATAATAATGACCCATAAGTGATGATTCTTTGAAGTAAAAACCGAAGTGTTAGAACAAAAAAATGATTTTCTTGAAAATTAAAAGAACTAAAAGTGAGTATTGTGGGAGTGGTCTAAACTAGAGGCAGTAAGAAGATATTATACATACTTCAGGTTCACTTAGAAACTATTAAGTCAAAAATAACCTCAAAATATTCTTGAGACTCATGACGATGACTAGTATATGATCGTGATCGACCTTGTGTTCGAGTTAAGATGATCTAATAGGGGATGCTTTGGTTCTCTTCAACTTTTTTATGCAGTAAAATGTACTTTATGTGGTATTTTCCTAGTTCACTAACGCCGAAATTCGCGCTATTTTAAAGTTTTCCTTCGTTAAAGACAAATCCGCTTTTTTGAAGCGTATGATGACTGGCAACGAAAACTGGATCACATACGACAATATCAAGCGAACACGGTCGTCCCAAACAGTGGCCAAGCCGGGATTGACGGCCAGTAAGGTTTTCCTGTGTATTTGGTGGGATTGGAAGGGAATCATCCACTATGAGCCATCTACTGCGAACAACTGGACCGCTTGAAGCAGGCGATCGACCAGAAGCGTCCAGAATTGGCCACCACCAGGATAACGCCAGACCACACACTTCGTTGATGACTCGTCAGAAGCTACGGGAGCTCAGATGGGATGTTTTATCGCATCCACCATATAGCCCGGACAAAGCGCCAAATGATTACCTCCTGTTCCTGTCCATGGTGAACGTCGTTGGTGATGTAAAGTTGAACTCAAAAGAGGCTTGTGATTCTTTGTTTGTTTTTGATTATTTTCAAGTTTTCATGCCATAAAATAGACTTTATGTGGCCTTTTCTGAGACAATGATTCAATATTTTTGTTATTCACCACTTTTTGGGAATAATTGGTATTTCCCAACCTGATTTTCAAGAGAAGATTGAACCTGATCATCGACCCCGAAAACCCCCGAACAACGAATTTCAAGCGAATCCGATGTATTTTTCAAAAAATCGTCCGCCATATTGAATTTTGAAAAAATCAACACCGTGTTCGGAATCAGCGACCCCGGAATACTCCGAATTCCAATGAATTTTAAAAATCGCTGTCCGATATATTGGTTTTCTGGGGTTATCTTAGAACCCTGATCTGATGGGATTAAATGGATCAGATTCGGGTATAGCTACCCCAAAAAGACATACATAGTACACATAGTAAGAGACCCAGATCATGACACAATTTTTGTAATTCATATGAACAAAAAATTATTCCAATAAAATAATAATGTCTATAGGTATAGATTCAATGCAATCAGAAATCGAGTATTAGGGAATATAATGAAACTTATGAAATAAATCTTTGACTAGTATGAAACTAGAAAAAAGTTCTTGAATAGTGGGATGCTTTAAATATGGTTTTTAAAGCCAAAAATATTCTTCAGAAAATCACCAAGAACCGAATTCATAGCCCAAAAGTAAATGGAGTTCAGATTATAAATTCGAGATTTTTATTCCAGCTATCTCTTCTCTAATATTTCCTCTAATTTCCTTAAAAAAAAGTTATATTTTAATTTATAATTTTTTTAGAAGCTACTTAATTCAGCCATATTCTTCAAAATTGCTGGGGTTGTTAGTTTTATTGTGGACACCAAAGCGTGTGCGGGCTTATTAAATAATATAATAAACATAAGTTTCATAATAAAAGTTCAAATGCTCAAATGAGATGCTCATGCATATACTCGTATGTACTATTCTCCATATTATGAATCATATAAGAACCCGGGGAAAATTAATTGCCTCCGCAATTATGTAATATTAAAATTTTAAACTACTTGTAAGAAAGACATTAAATAATAGAAGAAACTCGCAGCAAAGAATGCCAGTCTGTCTGCCTGTGTATACTAAAAATAGTATAGCAGTAAGTATGTCGAGAAAATGCTCATTAAAACCTTATCTTAGCACAGTGACCCCACATACATGCCACGCCACCGGACCGGACGTCAGTTACAACACACATCCAGAGTTGGTGATTTTCTTTGGCTGCCACCAGCTTTTCGCTTGCATTGTTCTCCACCAGCAATGATGACAGATAAAGTCAGCGAATTTAAATTTCTTACTTCTTTTATAAATGTCCGTGTGTGTGTGTCTCTCAGCACTTAATGTAGTTTTAATTTGAAGATATAATTGCAAAGGAAAAAGACAGACAAAAGAATTTTCAGATTTTAGAATTTTAGAATTTTCACTTGACAGTCGAAAAGAATCCGCCGGCAACGCCTCTCATTCGTATAGTGAATAGTATAGTGCCACAGCGCAAGCGCAGAGCTTCGGCAGCAAAGTGATAGTGTAATTATTATTTTACAATAACAATATAATTACGTCGTAGTGGGTCTTAGATGAAGCTAGGCTGTGGTATCTGCTATAAGTTTTTGCCTCTATGTTTGAAGTTGTTGCTTGTCCGGTCGCAATGTTACGGAAATGAGCGTTTTCCCATGTTTCCTCACAACAACTGCGTACATAGGTAATTAACCGGTGACTGGTTGGCCGGTGAAATCAACTAGTCTTAAAGGTGTGTACAGCGTGCAATTAAACAGCCACCCACCATACAACGGTTGACCTGATTACTTCAATACCTAGAGTGTTTACTGCTGAGTAATTTTATGTACCAAAAATTTAAGTAGAATAAAATCTACATATTTTTTTGGACTATCATTAGTATGGAATAAAAAAATATGCTCTCAACATGAAAATACAGAATACACTATAGTTATTAGTATTTAAATAGAATGTACTCACTTTTGCTGCTTCAAGCGTTATTGGAATAGGGATGAACTGAAAGAACAAGAGAAAATATTTATTAAATAGTTGTTCAATAATGGAATATTAAAATTATCAAACACATTATGATATCTATACTACATTACAATTTACTTAATTTATTCATAATATATGAGAAAAATATGGGTTATTAAGACGAAACTGTTATTGTTGTAATAACATATTGTTTGAAGAATGCTGCCGATTTAACAGTACATGTTCGAATCAACCTCCGAATTCATTTGGTTGATATAGTACCTATCGGCTCTAGCGGAAATGATACGAGCTTTGCCGTTTTTTTGTAAAAGTCTTGAGTGATCCAACACTAGATTTCTTTTGAGAAAAAAAATTTGTTTCTTTTATTTTTTATTAAGCAACTTGTCAAATAGTCTCGCAACACAATCCAATTATAATACATACGAAGGAAGTTAAGGGGCTATGCCAGTGATATATCGTTTATTTGTTTATACGATAGTTTATACCTTCGAAAATATCCTATCTTGAATAGTTTTTGAATGGCAGCGTTCTAAAGAGCAACCGCTAGCGGGTATAAACCTCTATAATTGAAACTTTCAATCTTTTTTCTCTAAACGACATTTTTCAAAATTGCTGGCATCATAACTCAACGAGAAATTGACCGATCGACTAGAAATTGAAACTGGGTATTCTTGAATATATTTACATACTATACAATGGCCTACGACCATTTTTTTAGCTAAAAAAACGACACTTTTTCATAACTAAGCCGTTTTGTTATTTTTGATATCCCAAAATCTTAGGTCATTGGAAATACCTTAAAAATATAGCTGAAGATATACCTTATTATGTCTAAAAAACTTCGAAACATACGAACGAGAACTCTCTTTAAAAATATTCACGAAAATCGCCAAATTTTTCATGGTTTACACTGGTATAGCCCCTTAAACACAAACGATTGGATTGGATTGGATCGGAGTAACATTATTAATAGCACACTCAATACTGTTTTCAATTTAAGATGCGTTAATAAATGATTCATTGAGTTATTCGTAGGAAATTTTAAAACTGTCTTCGACTATGAAACATTTTGGGCCGATTACGACATGAAGAATACCTTCATTTTGATCAGAGAAAATTAAATATTAGAATGACTTTTGAAGATGAAATGTCCGTATAGCCATGACATGCTTTAATCTTAGATTCGAAAAGCGGATCTGTTCATGAGAATGTTTAGAAGTTATACATCGGAATGTTCCATACGACCTCGAGTCAAGTTCAGTCGTAAAATGCAAACATGCAAACAAATCGATATGAAGAATACCTTCATATTGATCAGAGAAAATAAAATATTAGAATGACTTTTGAAGATAAAACAACCGTATAGTCATGACATACTTTAATCTTAGCTTCGTAGAGCGGATCTGTCCATGAGAATGTTTAGAAGCTATATCTCGGAATTTTCCATACAACCTCGAGTAAAGTTCAGTCGGAAAATGCAAACAGTTGGAAAACTCAGACAGTTTCATTATTTATCGAGATCGGACTATAATTTTTCAAAGCCCCGGATATCGAACATGAAGAACTTAGTGCCAAAGGGTAATTTTTCATCGAAAATGTCGATAAATATCTCAGATATTTTAATTTAATTCAGAGGGAATCTCTCTCGAAAAAAGTTAAAGCGAGTCATAATTTTCCCTAGCTCCCAAATACCAATTAAAGGCTTTTCAAAAATACGATGGGCTTAATACCTTATAAATTACCTCAGCGTTCGTATACTGTAGACGATTTTCGTAATACTAGTGGACTTTATGCCGAATATATGTGTCAAGGTTTAGTTTATGGTTATGGTTCAGTTGAATAAAGTTTGGACATGTGTGGGGTTTGTAGGTTAGGTTTTTTAATCATTAGTTTAAATAACCTAAAACTTCAATTGTATGATCAATGTACTATTGGAATACATATCTCACTTGCTCTCAAGAATTGAAATATAACTAAATTATAATTGATTTTCGGGACATGGAGAAGAGATTCATGTGATCAAAAAACATCTAAAAGTATGTATATTAATCTTCAATATTTAAACATTAATCTATTTATTTTAATAGTTTCTGCTAAAAATGCCATTTAAAATTTCTTTGAAATATGTTACGAAAACCCCAAAAACCATTTTTATTCGAAATCTTTTTATCAGAAGAATGCCATTATTCATTGGCAAACACACCGAGTGGAAAATCGCTAAATGTTTTCGTAAATATTTTGCATATTTTACTGCTCCCCAAATATCAAATCGTACACGCACTAATTTCTTTTTATCTTCGGGTCCCAGTATACTCATATATGAGCGCCTCGCCTGTAGTCTGCTGCGTTTTCCACCGTTGAAATTTATGTACATCACTTGTCAGCGTTGCAACTCTATAAAATTTATGCCTTTGACTTTTGCTTTCATCTCGTGATGCCATTGGCGCTGACTGCAGCGATGGCAATGTCGCGGCTGAGGCTGAGGCGGCCTAGTCCGGGACTGCTGTTGGTAATGGAGCGGCTGATGGTGCCGTTGTTGGCGAAAATGCACTCACTGCCGTGCGAGCGAACTCATAAATCAGCGCCTAAAAAGGCAGCAACGGAAGAAAAAAACTGATTTTTTTGCGAGCGCGTTGGCGGTGTGGTAAGGTGGCGGGGATGCCATATGATAAATGGCATTTCCAATGCAACGCAAATTTGTTGTTGTGTTTTGATTTGATTATTGACGTAAAATATATATTTAAAGTAGAGTTGGCAATAAATAGTGTGTATAAAAATCCATATTGATTTGTTAAAATAAAAACAAAAAAATCATGTGGCAACTTTTGTTTTCATTTCCAACACACTCGCTCTTTCACTTTTTATCGATTGTGCGCTTATAAAGCGCTTAGTGCATTTTATATGATCACAACAAAGGTATCAAGTGAAAAAGAAATTGAAAAAAAAAAATATATATATACATATATGTCTGTCTGTCTGTCTGCCTATGCACATTTCTATAGATTATTATGCACGCACGCCTCCGCAACAAATTCGCTCCATTTGCATTAAGAAAAGCATAAATTTAAATTTTACGCCACAGTCGTCAGTGTGGCGCGTCCGAGTCCACCATTAGGTTGCTGCTGGTGGCGGCGGCGGCGGCCAAAATGTGCGGCAGACGGACATATCTAGGCCTTCGCATCAGATCTGCGACTGCGACTGTGACAATATCGTTAGACGCGACTGACAATCACAAAACAAGTGTGCTGCGTGCATCCACATTAGTTCGTGGGCCGCTGTGGTTGTTGTACCTGTTGTTGTTGTTGTTGTTTTTAGTGTTGTGGCATGCTTGCTGTGCCGCACACCGGCGTGGTGGGTGGCTTTTATTGGTTCCACTGTCGCCAGCGGGCCACGCTGTGCCGGTAAGGCGAACGTCAGTGTAGCAACAACAACAAAAAATAAAATAAAATAACAACAAAAAATAAGAAATAAGAAAATAACAACAACAACAATAAAAAAGAAAACTAACAACAACAATTGCCACCGTTAAAGTGGCTGCTGCTATTGCCGACTGCAAAGCATTGGTGTTGTTGTTGTCATTTGGTTTACTTGGCGTCTTGGCCATCAATGCCAGGCGAAATCAGTCGCCATCAAAAGTAGAAGTTGCGATTTCTAAAAAATTTGCATTTAATTGGATGATGGCGCTGACGACAGCCGTGGATGTGCTGTCTCGTTGGTGACAAGTTTGGTTGCTGCAGTTGGTGATTATATACATATATGTTTATAAATATATTTATTTCGATGAAATTGAAAATAAAAGTATTTATAGTGGACTCACTTAAATATTTTATTTAATTTTTCACTTTTGGGCGTTCTACTTTGGAAAGAGTCAAAACAGTCGTGGCAACAACTCCACACAAATCGTATTATGGGTCCGCCTTTTTCATGCTGCTGTTAGCTAGCCGGTGATTACATTTTAATTGATAGGTTATATGTATATTTTCAAATTTATATGTCTATTTTATATTAATGTTTTTTTTTTTGAAATTTACTTAGATATAAGTTGGTCCACATCAGGAAAAATAGTTTTTTTTCGGAGAAACAGAATTTTTCATCGACGGTTATGACGAAAATTAAATATGAGATATCCGAAGAACTAAAATCCCGAATAAAGGAGGATTTGCAAGAGGATAATGACAGGATTGTTTCTCTTGGAAAATTCTTTTGAATAGCTCGTATCATAGTGTGAAGCCACTCGCTATAGAGATTTTGTTTGTTGGTCTTTAGGTGCTGCGATTTAATTAGACTATACAGAAAGTAGATTTTTTTCTGGGTATTGGACCAAACGATTTTTTCAGGAGATTGAGTATTATATAAAAAAAATATTTTTCGATTTTCAATAATAATAAAAAAAAACAATTTTCGAACTTCGAAGACAAATATTTCGATTTGAAGGCTAATTTCGGAAATCGAAGTATACGCTTTTTTTCCTATGACTCAATCTCACGGAAAAAATAGTTGGGTCCAATAACCAGGCGGGCGTTGTACCGTAATAATTATATAACCATCTTAAGGATCAACCTGTTTACTAAGTTCAACCACCTGGTAATAAAAATTTGCATTTTTAATAACATTGTACTTCTCGCCAACCTTAAGTCCAGCTTAGTAATTTTTTCTCTTTATATCGATATTTCTATTGGAACATTAACATATTTATAATTATTAATCTGGCTCTTTCTTAATATTATATTTATTTTCTACCAATTTAATTATTAAAATTTACAACCGAAATTCGGAGTCAGTGGACTGAACTTTAAGAACGCTACGTCCAATTTATGGTCGTCTTATTCGTCCTGTCAGATCAACAATTGAGCGTCTAATAATTTGAATTCATCGGAACAGTACAAAATGTCTCGTAACAGTGAGACAAGGAAATGCCTGTAGTGTGGAGAATATTGCTGCCACTAGCGCATCAATTAGGGAAGACCCAAATCAGTCTCTCACACGTCGTTCTCAAGCGTTGGACATCTCTTTGTCGTCGTAGCGGTAAATTTTGCCAAAAAATCTTGGCCAACATCCTAACAAGATCAAATTGACGCAAGACCCGAAGCCGCTTGACTACCGAATGGGCGTATGTTCGTGAATTGGGCTGAGCAACAACTTGAAAATGATACGGATTTTCATCGAAAAATCACCTTCAGCGATATGGTATGATGCGGTTTATGGGCCGGCGGAGTCATTGGGCCGTACTTGATAACCGAATATTTTTGACCCGAATTGGATGATATGAACTTGAACAATATGTGGTTCCAACAGCAAAGGTGCCAA
Organism: Zeugodacus tau; assembly: GCA_031772095.1. Taxonomy (NCBI): domain Eukaryota; kingdom Metazoa; phylum Arthropoda; class Insecta; order Diptera; family Tephritidae; genus Zeugodacus; species Zeugodacus tau. The sequence continues at coordinate 58,570,405 of CM062653.1, read as the reverse complement.
AAGCCACACAGCGAATGAATGTCACAACGGATTTTTTGAAAACCAAGATTGGTGAATGTGTTATTTCCCGAAATGGCCCAGTCAATTGGCTACCTCGGTCGTGCGAATTGACGCTGTTAAACTATTTCCTGTGGGGCTACGTCAAGCCTATGATCTATGCCAACAAGCCAGCGACGATTGTTGAACATCGAACGTGAAATTGCAGCAGTATCGGCAGATTTAGGCTTGAAAACCCTGGAAAATTGGGATCAGCGTCCGGATTTCTGAAAGCGTGGACGTGGTAGACATGCAAAAGAAATCGAGTTCAATACATAATGGCATCGGATGTACCCTCACAGTAATAAAGAATGTAGCGCTCTTATATTTTCAAACGTTGAAACCAGTAAATGGTGAACTGCTTAGAGCACGAATGGTGTTATTTATATTATTCTCATCATTTTACAACTATACAAATGTCCAAAGTTCCGATCTTTCGCACTCTCTAAAATCAAGTATTATTTATTCGAACTTCCTCATAGACTGGAACTGTCATTGAGCACTCATCTCTAATTGATTATACATACATATATTTCAATAAAACTTATGAAACACCTTCCTTATTATAAACCACTGGTTTCGAAAAAGATTCTAAGAATTTTGTATTATATATTTCAAAGTTTGTAAATTTTATATGTTAGTACATAGTATCTTCTTTATATCGTAAAGAGTTGTATTACATGTTATGATAATTTAATGACGTTTCTGACTTCATTGTATTTTGATTTTGTTTGTTACATGATGATTTATTATTTTATATTTGATTTATTTATTTTATAATCTTTCACTACAATTTTTTACATACAAAACAGTCCAAAGTTGAGTTCTATTAAAATTTTTTTTTAAGAAAACATAAGAAAAACACTAAAAACATTTTTATCTACAAATCAGATTTGTTATAACGCGAAAATGTTACTAGTCGGCCTGAAGACAACATAATAAACCTGCAAGTCTCTTCAATGCCAAAACAAAAATTAAATTAATTTAATGCCTCCAACAAAATCGGCTAATCTGTCTAGCTGTCTAGTCGCAGACCGGAAAGGTTACAAAATAACAGACTATGGGTGATGATGTTGGCGTGAATCGAAACGATTTATGTGCGAAATTTGCTCTGGGCAAAAAATCGTACATGAAAAAATATTTAAATATTATATAGATATTCATACATACATATCTACATTTACATATTTAATTAGCATACTTAATTGCCAGTTGTTGTTTTGGTTGCTGTTAATCAAATTGTATTAGCGCTGATATCTGCTGTCATTTCCGATTTGGCAATAGTTGTGTTAATCAAAAAGCCCACAATCAGTCAGCAATAATTTGTGCCACAAAATTCGATTGAGAATTGTTAACTCATTATGAAAAGTAACTGTAGGCAGTAAGTAGGGTTTGACAAATTAGAATTCTAGACAAAATGTAGCAAGTTGCAACTTAATGCAGGTCATGCCACACTTGTGGCTGGTGCGGCCAAATCGTGTGTTGGCAAGCCGATTTATAAAAGACAGCGTTCTGGACTGACACAAGCTTTACCAAGTTCTAAAATGCCTGATTACAAACTACAAAAACAAAATTCTTACAATGTTGCAAGCAGTTTGCTCCAGTGTTCATAATGTCTGAGGCGGTTTAGAATGTTGTTTTATTACTTTTCACTTTTTTTCTAATTTATTTGTCTGTCTTTTATTTCCACTTCTACAAAATATAAAAAATAAATAAATGCAAAAAATTAAAAAAAAGTATAAAAAAAATATGCTGAGTTGCAATAAATGTAATTTAATCGCCGGTTTGTACTTGAAAAGCATTTGGCTACCGTTTGTTGTGTCGTTTGCAGTGTTTTGCAATCGCAAAGTGATTTTATTTATTTTATTTATTTACAAGAATATTGAAGCTATAACTAAATTATAGAACAATATATTAAGTTAAAGCTATGGCATCTGGGGCCTTAAGCTAATATGTATGTGAGGATATATAGTAGTGCAGTTAATTTAGGTGGGATGGAACATGTTAGCGTGAGTGAAAGATGTGAAGGAATAGTAAGTTCATAATTTATTATATAGGTTACAAAACTTTAAATAATTTATTAGTGTTATTAAGTTTTTAGTTGAAGGGTTTTTGAGTAGGTTTGAGGGTGTTGGGTCTGGGAGTGACAGTCGGTAGATATCGAAGAATGTGCATGAATCAAGGATGTGTTGGGTACTAATTGTATGACTATTGCAAAAGTTACATATGTTGGACAGGTTTTTGTCAATTAAGTGTTTATGTGTGAGATTATTGTGTCCTAGTCTTAGTCTTATAATTTTTGTTTGGTCTTTTCTAGTCAGAGAGGTTGTATTAATTTTTAAGTAGTCGTTGACTGTCTTGGAGTTTTGTGATATATTTGAGTACCATTGTGAAGTATTGTTGTTGTAGTTTTGGTCTTTTTGGAGGAAGTGAGATTTTAAGAAACATTTTATGTCTGAGAAGAGTAGGTTGGGTGTAATAGTGAGTGGTGCGTTTAGGGCATTTTTAGCTGCCATGTCAGCACATTCGTTGCCGGATATCTGTACGTGACCTGGGATCCAAATTAATTTTAACTTATTTGGTTTCTCTAGTAGATATCTACGAATTGAGTTGGAGTAAAAGTTTTGGTTGTTAACATTTTTTATCGAGTCGATAGAAGAGAGGGAATCGGTGCAGATTGCGAATTTTCCTGGTAGTTTTGTGGCGTATTTGATAGCTTCGTGAATGGCTATTAGTTCGGCAGAGAAATTTGAGCTGTAAATGGGTAGGTGTGAGATTCTTATAATTTTTTGTTTGTTTACGATTATGCTGTAACTGACTTTGACGTTGATTTTTGAGCCGTCCGTGTATATGAATTTGAAATTTGGGAGTTTTTCTATAATTGCGTAAAATTGCTTTCTATATACTAGTGGAGGGGTATCGTTTTTTTTTAAATGAGCTAGATTTGTGTCTATTGTTGAGTAATCCAGTTTCCAGTGCGGAACTTTGGAGTTTATAGAAGGTTTAAAGTTTAATGGGATATCGAATTGTTTAGCTAAATTTGTTATCCTATTTAGGCAGGATGGTGTTTTGTTGATTTTTTTGGATAGGAGCGCGGGAAGGGGGGATTGGTCGTTGATTATGACTGATTTTATAAGTTTCGATGTTATAAAATCTCTATTGATGTTCAACGGTAGGATATCGGCCTCGGAGTATAGGGGTATGATTGGAGTTGTTTTGAAAGCGCCAAGGGCAGTGCGTATACTAGAGTTGATGGTTGAATTCAGTTTTCTTATAGTCGATTTTGGCGCGTATGCGTACAGGTATATGCCGTAGTTGATTTTTGATATAATCAACGCTTTTACTGCTAATAGTAATGACACTGTGTTGCAATTGAATTTGGTGCTTGCGAGGCATTTAATGATGTCGAGTCGTTTTTTAAGCGCGGAAACTAGGTAGTCGATGTGACTATTCCATTTATATCTTTTATTAAATATAAGTCCGAGTATTTTTAGGTTGTCAACAGAACTTATGTTGATGTTGTTGCAGAGGGTGTTAACCTGGCAGTTATGTTTTTTACATATGTGGATATGTTTGCATTTTTGTAGTGATAATTGGGCTCCTGAATATTGGGACCAGTTGCTAATGTCGTTATGTAGGTTGCTGAGATCTAGCGGGGTGTTTTTTGATCTATTCATTTTTTTTATAATAATGAAGTCGTCGGCGTATGCAAGAAAGTTTATATCCTTGTGAAGAGAAATGATGTTACTAAGCTTATTGTACGCAATGAGGAAGAGTATAACGGATAATGGTGATCCCTGAGGGATACCATTCTGTAGGGGATATTGTTGAGAGTAGTGGGAATTTATTTTTATTTTGATGGTTCTATTGGTCATAAAGTTCTTTATGTATCGGAAAATTTTTGGACCGATATTCCAGAGTCTAAGTTGATCCAAAATGGAGTGTAATCCCACTTTGTCAAAAGCTTTGGAGAAATCTAGAGAGACGATTGATATGTGTTTTTTGGCTGAGAGAGATTGAGTGATCTGATAGTCTAGATATACTAGAGAATCAGACACTGATTTTCCCTTCCTGAAGCCCATCTGGTGACTATGTATGAGTTTGTCTGTGGTGACAAACCACCATAATCTATTGGCGATGATCTTATCTAGTACTTTTGAGCAGCATGGGTTAAGAGAAATAGGTCGATACGATTTAATTAGGGTTTTATCAAGTTCTGGTTTTAGTAAGGGGATTACCATACTATTTTTATATATCTGAGGTAAGTATTGGTTGAATATATTGTTGAAAAGAGTAAGGAGTCGGTGTTTTACGGTTTTTGGTAAGTGTTGTAACATTTGGTAGGATATGCGGTCATGACCGGGTGTTTTGCCTTTTAGTCTATTTAGTGCAATGTCTAACTCCAAATAGCTGATTTTTTCTTCGATGAAGGAAGCAGATTTGCTTGGTATTAGGGTGAAGGTCTCTTTGAGGGTGTCTTGTTTACATTGCTGAAATGTTGAGGAAAAGTTACTGTTTTGAGCGTCTTTCGACCAAGATAGTCCAAACATGTTCGCAATTTCCGTTTTATCTGTGGTTGTATTTCCGTTTAAGAGTTGCGTGTCGATACAATGAATTGACGATCTGGGTTTTAGTCCGCAGAAGGAGCGAATGGTTGCCCATACTTTTCCTGGTTGTGTGAGAGGGTTAATAGTTGAAGTGAATTGACTAATAGACTCAGTTTTTGCTAGTTTTAGGTTTCGCCTAAATTTTGCTTGAGCCTTTTTATATTGTATTATATTGTCGTTCGTGATGTTTCTTTTTAGTTTATTCCAATGGTGATTTTTCAATATTTTTAATTCTTGTAGTGTATTATTCCACCACGGGACTGTGTATTTTCTTTTGATTGATGTTTGGGGTATGGATTCGTTGGCAGATTGAAGTAAAATCCTGTGTATGTTTGCGGTTTCTTTGTTGATATTTGAGCTAACCGGTCTGTTGTTGCTGAAATGGTTTGCTAGGAGGTGAAACTGCGTCCAGTTTGCTTTATTTATATTGAAATTTGGGCGGTTAGAGGCTATTTTAGTGTTACTGTCGGAGAAGAGAGATATTATTATAGGGAAGTGGTCACTCCCAAAGAGCTGCGACTCTGTTTTCCAATGGCTTTGAATGGCGATGATTGGAGATGCGATTGATAGGTCGATGTGTGTGAATGTGTGGTGGGTGGTGAAGTGAGTTGGCGAACCGTCGTTTAGGAGTGTTAGTAATGATTGTGTTATGAATTTAGATATCATTTTCCCCTTTTTATTATTGTTTTTGGCGCCCCAACTAGTGTGATGTGCATTAACGTCACCCGTAATTAGTACAGGTAATCTAGATTGTGGAATTAAGTTTTCAAGGTTATTGTAAGTAAATGGTGTATTGGGTGGAATGTAAGTGGAGTTGATTAAGAATTTCATCTTAGATTGAATGATAACGTTCGTAACATCAAAGTTGTTAATTGTAGAGTTGATATGTTTATGTTGCAGAGAGTTGTGAATAAGAAGAGCGGAGCCACCGAACGCGTTTCGTGTGGGTCCAGATGTATATAAACTGTAGTTGATAGGTATCGGTATATTTTGTTCGTTTTGTATGTGTGTTTCTTGGAGAGAAACTATTTTCGGAGAGTGTGATTTTAACAGTAGTTGTAAGTCGATGTAGTTGTTTGTGTAACCTTTTATATTCCATTGGAGTATGGTAAGTGACATGTTAGTGGATTATATTAAATACTAAGTAAATATAATAGTAATATAATGAGCAGATATATGATAATATAAAGAAAAGGAAAAAATGAGGGAAATGTTGTAAGAACATTTACTCTTCCATAGTGAGACTGTCAAAGTCATCACTATCATCTGAGTTAGAGTTGTTGGTATCTTGTTTATGATTGATCATTTTTAGTTTGTTTTTGCCTATTTGTTCTTTAGCTTTAGCTTTTAGTTGCTTGATAGTACGGTTTGAGGTTGATTTAGGGAATATTTTGATTTTCGTTTCTGTCAGTTGTGAAGACTCGTACTGTTTATTTGATGTTGAAGGGCGATTTATTAGCTCATTCGTGTTGTTGTTTCCTTGGCTGGAGCATTGCTTTGTGTTAGTGGTATTTGTACTTATCTTACTGCGAGCCGTTGTTGGAGCGTAAATGGGTTGTGTCGAAGAGCTTTGAGTAGGTAAAGAGGAATTGTTGTTGTGGGGCTGCTTGTTTTGAGAATTGTTGGTTGTCGTGAGAGTTGATGCTAAGAGTTCGTCGCTTGAGCTGTACACTGTAGGTGTTCGTAGAGTACTTGAAAATGTAATAGATTGATGATGCTGTTGTTTGTATATAGTGTGGGCAGTTTTGTAGTCCACTTTTTGCAGTATTTTGATAGCCTGAATTTCTTTTTGCTTAATGAATATAGGACAGCTTCTAAAGTAAGGTGAGTGGTCGGTGCTGCTGGTACTGTTTTCTCTGCAGTTATTGCAGGCGGATGGGTAATTGCATTTTTCAGCCGAGTCAGATGATGTATGACACCTTTGCGAGCAGTTTGAGCATAGCGCTTGGTTTTTGCAGTGTTTGGTGAGATGTCCGTAGCGGTGACAATTTTTGCACCGTAGAGGGAGGGGTATATAAGGTCGGATGCGTATTTTTTCATAACCAATAGAGATTGAGTCAGGCAGTGAGAGCGTTGCAAATGTAATAATTATTAGGCCAGTTTCGACGAGATTTGAGCTATTATTGTTATCTTTTCGCATAATTTTTCGCACTTCACTCACGTTTTGATCTTTAAGTTCATCTAGGATTTCGTTTTCGGGTATTCCGCGGAGGTCGTTGCAGTAGACAACACCTTTGGTGAAATTTAGATTTGAGTGCATTATTATATGTATTTGTATATAAGGGGATAAATTTTTTAGTTTTTTAAGTTTCTGTGCTTGTGTATTGTTCTTTGTTTTAATGAGAATATCACCACTTCTAAGTTTTTTACACATGTCGACTTGACCGCATGTACCGTCGATTACTTTTTTTATAAGGAATGGAGAAACACTAGTTAAGGTTAAGTCACTATTTATTCTTTTCATTAGTAAGAATTTAGGTCCAGGAGAATTTATTTCCGTAATGTTTTGGGGGAGGAGCGGGGGAGCCCCGTCCATGTCAGGTGGATCGTTCATTGGAATAGGTTTTTTCACCAGTTCGCGATGAGAGTATTAATTGTATTAATTACTTAATTCGACTTTAGTAGATTATTACAACTTTGCGCTTAGACGGTTTGATAACGAACTTACTCGCGAGAGAGCTGTAGTCGAACTGCGCAAAGTGATAATTATACGAGTTTCTCAAGAATATTTTTGCATTTGCAACACTTGCGAAATCCGAGAATGCTGCGAGGCACAAATAATTAACGCAAGCAAAAAAGCTAAAAAGTGTAAAAATTGTTGATAATTTACATAAAGTAATTAAAATTTGAAAATTGCCAGTTTTTTAGCTTTCAAAATGTATCTAATATTTATTAAAATTTATTAATTATTGTCTGGACAATTTTGGTCGAGGTCAAGGAGGCCTATTTTATTTATATTTTTCAATAATTATTATCAAAAAATAAAAACTAAACCTTTCTAACCTGTCTCTAAACTAACTTTTTTCTTTATCTCTTTTTCATGCGTCACTCAAGTTGTTTCCTAATTTAATGCCTAGGACAGACGTATGGTTTCTGTACTACGATGTATACTACAATAAAAGCTCAAGAAACCATATACCAGCATAGTGACGCACATGTAGTATTGTACTATGATCCAATATAATTATTACATATTACATATTTATACTCTCGCAACAAAGTTGCTAGCAACAAAGTTGCTACGAGAGTATTATAGTTTTGTCCACATAACGGTTGGTTGTAAGTCCTAAAACTAAACGAGTTAGATATAGGGTTATATATATCAAAATGATCAGGGTGACGAGAAAAGTTCAAATCCGTCCGTCTGTCCGTCCGTCCGTGCAAGCTGTAACTTGAGTAAAAATTGAGATATCTTAATGAAACTTGGAACACGTGTTCCTTGGCACCATAAGAAGGTTAAGTTCGAAAATCAGCAAAATCGGACCACTGCCACGCCCACAAAATGGCGAAAACCGAAAACACATAAAGTGCCATAACTAAGCCATAAATAAAGCTATGGAAATAAAATTTGGTATGAAGGATCTCACTATGAAGAGGCATATTTGGATGTAATTTTTTTGGGGAGGTGGGCGTGGCCCCGCCCCCAAATAGGTTTTTTGTATATATCTCGCAAACCAATAGAGCTATATAAACCAAACTTTCTGCAGTCGTTTTTTTAGCCATTTCCTTATACATTCCAAAAATGACAGAAATCGGATAATAACCACGCCCCCCTCCCATACAAAGGTTAGGCTGAAAATTACTAAAAGTGGGTTAGTTCACTAACCAAAAACGTCAGAAACACTAAATTTCACATAGGAAATGGCAGATGGAAGCTACACTCAGATTTTTTTACAAAATGGAAAATGGAACTACTCGACCGATTTCAATGAAACTTGGTTTGTAATAGTTTTCTAACATCCCAATGATATGTTGTGAAAATTGGCCAAATCGCTTCACAATCACGCCTACTTCCTATATACCAGAACTTTGAAGACGATCTGAATCATTAACTTTACAATGTATAAAGTAAGCACTAGTGAAGATATCGATGCAGAACTTTGCACAAATACTACGTTTATAGTGTGGCAGCCCCATTCTAAAAATCACCGAAATCGGACCATAGGTTGTCAAGGCCCGGTACTTCTATCCTAATATTAGGGTTTCTAACTTTCAATGGACTCTATACAATATATATGACGAATATGTGGGTCAAATTTTGTATTATATAATATAAATAAAGTTAAATAAATAAATTGCGAGAGTATAAAATGTTCGGTTACACCCGAACTTAGCCCTTCCTTACTTGTTTTCACATCATTTTTTTTTTTCAAATTTTGTTTTTTGATATCAATTAATTTAATTTATTTTCTGTATGTCAAAATGTCAGAAAACATATGATTGTGGCAGGAGAGCTTAAAGCTTTCGATGTGTTGAATGCAATCCATTGTAGTACATTTCACAACGCCACAAAATTTCAATGGTTTCTAGAACTCTATTGTAGTACGGAACACCATTTGCTTTCAAACAAAATTCGGAAAACCGGTGATACACATATGGTTTAAAACCCCACAAAAAAACCTCATCGCATATTGACATCATCTACATTTGGCAATCGTAAATTACTTATTAGGTGTGCTCATAGAGAGATGACCCATTCACTTACTTTTCTATTCAATATATCCAAAATAAAGATAATATGAACTTATAATAGATTCTCAGATGACATAAGATCTTCAGTTTCCTAAATTTAGAGAAGAACGAATCAAACAAGTCACTAGATCGTCACAGAATAGAGATGCAGCTAGTTATATTGATGGTATTTATTAAGGGGTTAGGGGTAGTCAGAGACACGAAAAAAAAATGTAAAAATGAGAATTTTTAGTCATTTTTTTGCTATTAAATCATCAAATCAATTATTTTACAAAAGTAATAATATGGCATTATTACACAATGTTTTGACTTGAAGCCACGAAAACTAAAAAAAAAAATATAAAAATTGATACAGTTCCAAAAAAGGTCCTTGCGGTAACAATCATAAGTCTTTGGCGACTCATTTAAAATCAATCGGATAAGAAAAAATATGTTTTATAAATAAATAATCCTGGGCATGGTCGAAGCTTTTTTTTTAATTAACAAAATGACGGTCTCAGTGAATTTTTTTCTAGATTTTCGGGAAAATAGTTAACTGGTCTTCAAAATTCGAAATTTTTGAAATTCGTATTCGAGTTACAGTGGTCACCAGTTCAAAAACATAGTTTTTAGAAAAACACATTTAAGGTTTCAGCCAACCGTTTAGATCATATGAAATCTTCGGAAGCTTTACCACCTTCAGATAAAGACTTTTCGCATACAGAAAAAATACTTTGTCTACGTTTATTATGACTTGTAAATTACTTTGTGGATATCATGGTGGATTAGTTATATAGAAATACCAGAAATGACTCACAATGAAAATATATATTTTTTATTAAAAAATAAAGAATTCAGCATGGAAACTATTACCTAATCTGGTAGCTAATCTGCATGAGTGGGCCAAATAATTGACAAACCGTATACTTTTCCAACTGAATAGGGCTCAAAGAAGTTTAAAGGGATATTTGGTTACTTCGGTGGTTGAAAGGAGTCGACACTACTTGATTGATTCCCGAATAGATTCTAGGTCAACCGAGCGAAAGTTCCAGAAACTTGAAGAAAGTGCAGTATCATGACTATGATCTTTTGGTATTCAAATAGTACCTTAAGAGGCACATAAAGAGCATCGACCGATTATTATCCTGCATGTGTGGAATGACTCGATGCTTACTTAAAAAATCACTTTTTTTGAATGAAAGGGTATGGACGAAGGTGGTTCGTTAATTAGATATTGTTATTGCTGTTTCAGGAGTATGAAACTCTCTCGAAATTAATATGAGAGTACCATAAGTGAGAGTAAATACTGAATCGTATATAAATTAATAATCATTCTTTTGTCGACTACTTGGGGAACGAGAAAATTTATTTGTGGAAACTATTTTTTTATTTACAATTTAAAAATTTATTTATGATTAAAAAATTTATATATTTTTTTTTCAATTAGAAATATAAAATTTGCACTTCATATTAAAATAAGATTTCCGACTCGAATTTGCATTTCAAACAATTCGTGCGCATTTGATTAGCATTCGTGATAATTTACAGTAAAACAATACTAAATTAGTTACAGCTTATCCCTAAACCTTATCGGTGGCTAAAAGGAAGTGAGAATGATGCATGCGTGCCACTTCAAAGAGAATTAAATATTCAAAGGGGGGAAATGCTACAAATAAATTTGTATAATAACAGCTTAAAGCACACGATAACACCTTTTGACAGTTAAATGGCTGCAATTGCACTTAAGTGTTGGAGGGTTTGAGAGCAAAAGTGCTTATTTAAAAGCACTTGAACTTGACATTAGCGCTAACACCCTCGTCGTTTATCAAGTGTGTGTTGCCAAGCTCTCAAGGAAATAAGGGGTCACGGTCAAGTACGCTATAATTTTCCAATTAAGAAAATTGTTCGTATTTTTTCCATTGTTTTGTCGACAATTTCCACACACTTTCGCAGATTTTCACTTTTTTTACAGTTTTTTTAAAGACACATTTTTATTGTTGTTGTGATGTGTCTGCGGCATGTCCTGCGACGTCGTCTGACCAGCGCACAAAAGGGTTATTGTTTTTAACTGGCGGAGAGTGTGAATTGGTGGGTGGGGTGGTTGCTTGTGCAATGGAAACCAGCTGCAATTCAAATGGTTTTTGTTGTTATTGTGGTCTGTTTTTGGTGCTTGGCCCTCCTTCGACTCTTTGTCGTCTAGACAGGCGCAAATTGATTTTTGTCCGCCACGCGATCGTAAAAATATTCACACGAAGTGGCGAAATGATGGAAAAAAATAACAAAAACAATAACAATAAGTACGAACAACTGCAAAATGCATAAATAAAACGGGAGAAATAATGCAAGGCGTGTGCACATGCAAGAATTAAAATATTCCTCTACTTTATCGCTCTTGCAGCAGTTGTCATGAATAACAACTGTTGGCGCTTGCTATTTGTTGTTGTTGCTATTATTATTGTTGTTGCAGTTGCTGCTAACGCCGCTGCTGATTTCTTTGAAGCGCCCAACGCACAGTGCCAACAAAAGTGCGGCGAAGGAAATGCATGCAACACATGCAACCAATACAAAAACACCACACATACTTACATTTCTACATATGCTCCTGTTCATCGCCAGCAAGTCGTCCATCGCTCGAGGGATTTCCATGTGGCGCTTGTGGCACTTGCGGGTGCTTAAACTCCACTTAAGCCACTTTACGACTTTTGCTCCACGGCGTGGCAGCTTATGCTTTGCACTCATTGTCATTGTTGTGGTTGTGGTGTGTGTGTGTGTTCTCAACCGAAAATCAACGCCCTCGCTTGCTTCAGCGCGAAATTAAATTCCTCGCATGCGATTTTACGAGCACCACATATTCAAATATATTTAGTACTGTAGCCGCATGCAAATGATTTCGCGTTAAATACGGAGTAAGACTATGATTCCTTGCCATTCTTAACTTTGCATTATTTTCGAGAATTTATTTGTTATTTGCGTGTTATTGTAATTCGCACAGTCACATATCCGGTTGCATGTAGAGTGCACTTTAGTGTACCATGTTGCAAGTTCTTCGTGTGGCTGAGTCAAGTCAAGGAAAATTGTCAGAAATTGCATTTTAATTTCGAATCGAATATTTCACAAGCAATTTGGGCAGGTCCACTTTTGTGCAGAAAATAGAACTCGAAATAAATTATTTATTGTGGAAACAATAATAGGCGGTGAATTGTGAGAAAACGGTTATATTTTTGGTCACAAGTAGTTAAATCGCTTAAGAATGCAATTTATTTGAAATACATTGATTTTTTTTTTTAATTTTTCTGATTGCAAATATACGTAAGTGTCATTGTTTATAATGTCATCAGTTAGCTTTAATGGATTTTCATAAGAAAAGTTCTGAATGCACCCCAAACTAATATTGAACTCATCCCAAACCAGTTCTGACATAATGCCGAACCTGTGCTATACTTTTTCCTAAACAGTACCCAAACTAGAACCCAAGAGATTTTAATTCAATTCAAACTAGTTATAAAACTAGTCCTGAACTTATCCTACATATAGTACCTATATTATAGAGAACTGAGCTAATAATTTTAGAAAGACTCAATAATGATTTTTGTTCGTATTTTTATATTATGAAAAAACTAGTTAAATCGTGGCAAGACTCAGGAAGTCTTTGGTATCAGATCGTCAAGTTAAGATAACAAGAGAGATAGTTGTTATAGAACCACAAACAAAATGTAACAATTCATTACCTTAATATCAAGAATTGGCTCGCTGTCATTTTTTTCTGTTCCTAAAGCTGAAATGTCTGCTCTGTGGTGCGATCAATTATGTATGGAAAGCATTGTTCCATGAAAATTAATATGGTTTATATTAATAGGCGCGTTTAATTCACAATTTCTTTGTTCGAGAATTGTCCTCTCTTCTAAAAAACGTTACTTTTGAAATTTTACTTTTCGATTAAAGAAAAATACTCGCTTTGCTAGTCTCATTCACTTATATCAGTTGCTTGTTTGGCGGATGCTATTATGAAAAATTCGTTGGAATCTCTTGAAATTTGTTACAGGGCGGTTCTCAGGTCGCTGATTACGATTCCGATGTCGGGTTTTCAGAAAATAAAATGGCGGATGCAATATAACGAATTTTTAAAATGTGTCCGCCGTATTGGTTTGCCATTTTGAATATTTTTGGGATTTTTCAAAAATCGTATGTCATTGTATAGGAAATATCTTCAACTTTATTAACATTTTTAAATAGTTTTATCTCAACTACTCATTCGTCCGGAATCATGTCAGCAGTTTTTTTGGCACCTCCGAAGACAGCACATAACTCTGATATTTATACTCTCGCAACAAATGTTGCTAAAAAGAGTATTATAGTTTTGTTCACATAACGGTTGTTTGTAACACCCAAAACTAAACGAGTTAGATATAGGGTTGTATATACCAAAGTGATCAGGGTGAAGAGTGGAATTCAAATCCGAATGTCTGTCTGTCCGTCCGTCCGTCCGTCTGTGCAAGCTGTAACTTGAGTAAAAATTAAGATATCTTGATGAAACTTGGCACACTTATTTCTTGGCACCATAGGAAGGTTGCTTTCGAAAATGAGCAAAATCGGACCACTGCCACGCCCACAAAATGGCGAAAACCGAAAACACATAAAGTGCCATAACTAAGCCATAAATAAAGCTATGGAAATAAAATTTGGTATGAAGGATCGTACTATTAAGGGGCATATTAGGATGTAATTTTTTTGGGGAAGTGGGCGTGGCCCCGGCCTACTACTAATTTTTTGTACATATCTCGGAAACCAATAGAGCTATATAAACCAAACTTTCTGCAGTCGTTTTTTTTAACTATTTCCTAATACAGTCCAAAATTGAAAGAAATCGGATCATAACCACGCCCACCTCCCATACAAAAGTTAGGTTGAAAATTACTAAAAGTGGGTTAACTCACTAACGAAAAACGTCAGAAACACTAAATTTCACATAAGAAATGGCAGATGGAAGCTGCACTCAGATTTTTTTACAAAATGGAAAATGGGCGTGGCGTCGCCCACTTATGGGTCAAAAACCATATCTCAGGAAATACTCGACCGATTTCAATGAAACTTGGTTTGTAATAGTTTCCTTACCTCCCAATGATATGTTGTGAAAATAGGCCAAATCGCTTTACAACCACGCCTACTTCCTATATACCAGAACTTTGAAGACGATCTGAATCGTTAACTTTACAATATATAAAGGTAGCACTAGTGAAGATATCGGTGCAGAACTTTGCACAAATACTATGTTAATAGTGTGGCAGCCCCATTCTAAAAATCGCCGAAATCGGACCATAGGTTTTTAAGGCCCCATATATCGAACACGAGGACCTCGGTGCTTCTAACCTAATATTATGGTTTCCAACTTTCAATGGACTTTATGCACTATATATGACGAATATGTTGGTCAAATTGTGCATTATTAATATAAATAAAGTTAAATAAATAAATTGCGAGAGTATAAAATGTTCGGTTACACCCGAACTTAGCCCTTCCTTACTTGTTTTCAATATGTTTGTAAAAAAATCTTAAAATATAGCTGAATATATACCTGCATATTTGTCCAAAAGATTTCAATACTTTCGATCGAGTACTTTCTTTTAAAAAAATTCACAAAAATCGCCTAATTGTTCATGGGTTACACTGGTATAGCCCTTAAACGACATGATTAACGATTAAGTAGGGTTATAGAAACATATCTACGAGAAGAGACTGACTTCTGGAAAACAATTTCAGAACAAAAATTTAAATTTACAAAGTATTCGGAGGACCTTGAGGAGTATGCTTCAACAAGAATACATACGTATACTTCCGAAGGATTGGTGATTTTTCGAACTTCTAATTATGTGATTATGATCGTAATAGTGTCACTTCTTGTTCCTCATGCGATCCTGTTTTGCTTCCTTCCATAAGCCAAAAACTGTCTTGTTGAGCTAATAAGGAAGCTATAATTGGCTAAAATATAATTATTCCGCCTCATGATTGTAAAGATACCTTATATGTCCACAAAACTTCGAAACACTCGATCGTCTGTCTTTTAAAAAAATTCACGAATGTTGCCTAATTTTTCATGGGTTGTACTGGCTCCTTAATAAATATAATAATTCCAACTACTTTTTAATATCTTAGGATAAATAAATTACCAGTGCGTAGTGCAGTATAAATCTAAAGAAGTCGGAAGTTTTGCCATTTTATATTTACAAAACAAAAACTGGTTAAATAAAAAATAAATGTTTGAGAACACCGAGTTTTCGCATCATACTCTATAAATATACTCAAAATGACAACAATTTATGTAGATATACTATATTTAAACAACGAAATAGAGCTATATTCAACGCACTATTTGTTATTACTTTTAGTGTGAGTTCAAGATCAACAAAAAGTGATTGTTTATATGGCTATATAAAGCATAAAGCCAACAGCATAGCGCTTGTGTATAACTTTTACTCTCGATCTATAAACTCGCAATGCACACTTTACGTCATCAAAATAAAAATATTTGCTTAACGAAGTCTATCAACAATTGTGGAAGTTGGCGGCGATATTTGCAAAGCTTAATGACTACGCAAATAAAGTGAACAAGCAAATGGATATTTTGTAGACGACGGAGTAATCACGAACTTGCTTTTTAGAGGACAACAACAGAAACTTTAACGGACTGAAAAAGTGTGAATAAGCTATTAATAATAGCAAAAATGAAATAAAATATAGTTTAGCATTTAAACAATTATATTTTAATACATTATAATTTTAATATGTCGCTTACAACTTATTGGTTGTTAGGGAAATGTCAGACAGCTTTAGAGCCCCTTTAAACGGTTGATCGATTTTAATTAGACAGTTTTTAATGGATTCGATCTTTTATAACGGCATTTATTTCAAGGTCGTTTTTCAATTAATATGATTTAAAAAAAAAGATTTTTTAGCTGTGTGAATGAAAAAAACTGAGCCGCCACATAATTAGCTTCCCTGGTTAATCCTAATGAGCAATTGATTTGAGACATTTATAATATTATTTATATGCAAATGAAACAAAAAGTGGAGTAAGTCGCTTACAGTTGTCAATTTCAAAGACATTTATGGTAATTGCTTAAGGCATTTACACTTCAAATGTCTCATCTATTTCCGGCTCAATGGGTTTATGTTTCCTTCTGGCAATTTGTCAGTCTGTTGATATATTTGCATACATTGTATAATACAAAGGGTGACACATGAGGCGATAGGTATGAATATATGGGAAATAATATTTATTTCTTGGTGTAGTGAATGATCAATGATGGCTTCAGTGTCCAGTTCGGGGAATTTTACTTTTCGTCCAACCTTGTTTCTTACATAAATTGGTTCTCAAATGATATATTAACATTGGCAACTTACTCAAACATCATCAGATATAGATCTTTACAATCATGAGGCGGAATCATTATTTTTTAGGCAATTACAGATTCAATATTAGCTCAACAGGACAGTTTTTGGCTTACGCTAAGATAGGATCTTATTAGGAACAAGAATAACACGATCAGACTTTTTAGAAGTTCGAAAAATCACCAATTCTTCGGAAGTATATATACTCCTCAAGGTCCTCAGAATACTTTGAAAATTTTTTTGATCAGAAATTGTTTTCCAGAATTCAGTCTCTTCTCATAGATATCTTTCTATAACTCTACTTAATCGTTAAGCTTGTCGTTTAAACGCTATACCAGTGTAACCCATGAAATATTAGGCGATTTTCGTGGATTTTTTTTAAAGAAAGTATTCAATCGAAAGTATCGAAATCTTTTGGAAATTTGTTTTTCAAAAATATTGAAAAATATCGGTGTATGTGTTGTCTTCGGAGGTGCCAAAAAACAAAGTGCCCCAACTGCAGACATGATTCCGTCCGGATGCACTTCCTATACAATGACCCACGATTTTTGAAAAATATTTAGAATTAACAAAATGTCGTAGTTTTGAAAAAAGTGTCGTTTTTTAATGCCAAATTGAAAATTTTCAACCCATCAAAAAGTAATGTAGTAAAAAGAATTTCGAGAAAAGCGCGTTTGAAGTTTCAACTATAGATTATACCTGCGAGCGGTCGTCTGAACTATTGAATCAGAAAAATAAAAAAAAATCGATTTTTTGAAAGTGTTACACTAGTATAGCCCCTTAAGGTGAACAAGATGGCTGTAATGATGAATTTTTGGTAATCCTTACAATTAAATAAAGTACAGTTAACGAAATTGTTTAAACTTTTGTTATGCCTATGGCACACTTCGACTTCACCGTGGTTATTGGATCATCTCCATACCGTCGAGTATAGCTCTGGCAATAACTTCTCTGCTCTCATCCCTTCAAAGGACCTTTGGGCGGAAAGGAGTCGCTGGAGGAGAAACGCGGTGAGCTTCACGGATGGGTCGAAGTCCGCGGGAAAGGTTGGTGGGGGAAATTACTGTCGGGAGCTCCGCATCAATCTTAATTTCAGGCTTCCCGATTATTCCAGGGACGGATATATTGCTTCGAAGCGCACCAAACTTTAGAGATGTGACGATTCAATCGGATAGTAGAGCGGCGATACTAGCCCTGAGTTTACTGACCCTGAGTGTAACTGACTAACGCCTATCCTTACTGCCGGTGGCATCGTTATACTTTTCCAATTATATTAGTCTGAGTTCCTGGCCACAGCGATATCGCGGAAAATTGTAAGGCTGATTAGCTTGCAAGGTCAGGAACGTCAGACTCACTATTAGAAACATGGAAGCATGTAGGAGCACCGTTGCGGTTGGCTAATGTACAGATGGGCTCCGGCTGAGCTGGGTAGACGTTGGTCAATCACTAGCACATGCGCACTCGCAAGATTCTTCTGGCTCAAAGTAAACCGCGGTAGGTCTACCGAGCTTTTCACCCTCAGTAAAGCTTACCTCTACTAAGTCATAGGGGTTCTTACTGGCCATCGAGGTCCCATCGGGATCCACGTTGTAAGATTAATAATCTTACGAGACGCTATCTATAGAAGCTGCATGGAGGATGATGAGGTGGATTAATCTCATCACTTTCTTCTGGAATGTACCGCCTTTGCGAGATCAAGAAAAAGATTTTTTGGATCTCACTTTTTCGAACAAGCTCGCGAATATAGAAGTTAAAAATCTCCGCATATTTGTTGTAGGTTCAGAGCGCTTTGCCGACTCCTAATTGTTAATATAGGGGGGATCTAGGCTTCACTTCCTTTAGATTCTACGTGTATTTCCCTTTCAGGGAAACAGCCTTACAATCTAAACTAACCTAACCTATGGCCTTTGAGAGCAAGTATGTTCACTACTTTACTATATGTATAATTAAAACTGGCTTGATTGATGGAATTTGTTTCTGATTTATAATATACCTTTTTTTTAATACAATTCGAGCTGAAACACCCTGTAAACTAACAGTAACATAAGGTGCGTTTGAAAGTAAAAAAAAAATAAATATTTTACTCCAACTCTGCCACTGAAATACGCAATCCATTGCAGCAATTGATAAATTAGCCAAGTTGAAACGCACATTTCCATTTCATTTCAGTTTCATTTATTTAATTTCCATTTCATGCCATGGCGGCATTCATTTAACGGACATACGTTTTTGTCCATGCGCCATGAAAAACTTAAATATTTGCGCACGTGGAGATAACGAGACGTACTTTTTTCAAAGAGAAACTACCGTTATTTATATGAAAGTGTTTAGTAATTGCATGAGGAAATTACAGCAATCCGGGGCTAACGGCAGTTTGGACGAAGGTGGTGTGGTGGAAGTATTTTTAGTTGCTGATTACGCACATTGTTGTTGCTGGCTGTTGCTTTGAGTTGTTGTTAAACGAGTTTTTTTTCTTTTTTGAGTATATTTGCTGCAATTAATAGTGTCAATACAGTTATACGAGTATATATATTTATTTACTCTCACTGATTCGTGCGCGCTAACCACAGAGTTGTATGGAGATAAATGAATTCGAATTGAGTTGATGAGTAGTTATTGGGCTTTTATGGCGGAAATTGTTGACTGATTTTGATTTTCATTTTCATGTATTTGTTGTAAATATTTATTGTAATTGGTACGAAGCGCACAAGTTAGGGCTAAACGAATTTATAATTGAATAAATTTTGAGAAAAAAATCATTCATCATTAAACACTGACTAACGGCAAAAGGGCTGGATCATTACTTGGGCTTTGCTGTGGTTAAGTCAAAAGTGATGGATTACGTTTGCGGTTGTGGCAATGCGCCGCAAATAGGGGCGGATGAATGAACACCAGTGGCCCGGATGCAAGTTTGGTTGCACAAAATATTGCGTTGCAACAACAATAACGGTAATGAACAGCGGAAGAGCAAATGAGATAAGCAACAACAACAACACACACATAAGTAAGCATTTACAAAAATAACAACTTCAGTCGGTAGCTTAAGACCTGAAAACACACTTGAGGTGTCGGCGCATGCGCAGCTGCTGTGGGCGCAAAAAGGGCAACTGCGCATCGGCAGCGCCAGCCTTTGACTAGTGATTGGCTTTTCCGCTTTGGCAATGAAATGGAGGCGGACAGCCAGTGTCAAATAGACAGCGAGAAAAACACAGATATCTTATTATTAATTTGTATGGCTATAAGTATTTAATCACATGGAAGCATGTATATATGTGAGGGCTAGAGAAGTCATAGACATATATGTATATATATACATACATACATACATATATACATATATATCTATAAATACATACATATGTACCTATGCTTGTAAGCTCAGCCCTTGCTTGGAGGCGAGGCTTATATTTTAATTATTCGGTTTTTTTTGCTTTCAAACACAAAGGCCTCGCGACTAGTGTATATAAAGGGTGATTTTTTAAGAGCTTGATAACTTTAAAAAAAAAAAAAAACGCATAAAATTTGCAAAATCTCATCGGTTCTTTATTTGAAACGTTAGATTGGTTCATGACATTTACTTTTTGAAGATAATTTCATTTAAATGTTGACCGCGGCTGCGTCTTAGGTGGTCCATTCGGAAAGTCCAATTTTGGGCAACTTTTTCGAGCATTTCGGCCGGAATAGCCCGAATTTCTTCGGAAATGTTGTCTTCCAAAGCTGGAATAGTTGCTGGCTTATTTCTGTAGACTTTAGACTTGACGTAGCCCCACAAAAAATAGTCTAAAGGCGTTAAATCGCATGATCTTGGTGGCCAACTTACGGGTCCATTTCTTGAGATGAATTGTTCTCCGAAGTTTTCCCTCAAAATGGCCATAGAATCGCGAGCTGTGTGGCATGTAGCGCCATCTTGTTGAAACCACATGTCAACCAAGTTCCAGTTCTTCCATTTTTGGCAACAAAAAGTTTGTTAGCATCGAACGATAGCGATCGCCATTCACCGTAACGTTGCGTCCAACAGCATCTTTGAAAAAATACGGTCCAATGATTCCACCAGCGTACAAACCACACCAAACAGTGCATTTTTCGGGATGCATGGGCAGTTCTTGAACGGCTTCTGGTTGCTCTTCACCCCAAATGCGGCAATTTTGCTTATTTACATAGCCATTCAACCAGAAATGAGCCTCATCGCTGAACAAAATTTGTCGATAAAAAAATTTCGAACCGAACACTGATTTTGGTAATAAAATTCAATGATTTGCAAGCGTTGCTCGTTAGTAAGTCTATTCATGATGAAATGTCAAAGCATACTGAGCATCTTTCTCTTTGACACCATGTCTGAAATCCCACGTGATCTGTCAAATACTAATGCATGAAAATCCTAACCTCAAAAAAATCACCCTTTATATATGTATGTACATAAATTACGTGTAATAAGCCACTGACGCCACTTTTTCTCTGCTGGCATTGTTGCTTTGTTGCTCGAGGTAGCGCCGAAATGACACTCAAAGCCATAGAGTAGAGGAATTTTTTTCTGAGCCAAGTTGGCCATTAAGTTCTTATGCTTCATACTTTCAATTTTTGCCCAGTCATATACATATAATATATAAGTACTTAGGTAGAAGTATTTGCCAAATTCGCAGCGCAATTAAGCGCCATGACTAAACATGATTGCGCAGCTTTGCAAGCAATAATAGAATTAAAACTTTGAATTATTTGCTGGGTTTTTTGCAATAATTTTATATTTTGGGCTCTAAAAAGCCTAATATATAGTATAAATCTGTGAAAAAAATTAATTGTGCCACATTAAGAGTAATAGGCTTAATTTCAGACCAAACTTTGTATAAAGAAACTTAAGCTACTTTATTTTTCGTAGGCACAGCTGCATGAGTTTGAAAATTTTTCTTTGTGAAAATTTCCATTAAAGACATAAGTTATTAAGCCCTAAGCGATACCTTTAAACCACAAGACTCTGGTCTTCATTATTCAGTTTCCCACTTGACATCAGCAACAAGCCTAATGAACACAAATTAATTGCAGCCACGACTTTTTAAGGAATATTTTGAATTTCGAGATTTTTGAATAATATATTGGGAATGGGATGACCCCTCTGTGACGGCCTGTTGTTAGTGCTTTTTTAGAACTTTTTGTCTACGACCAGTAAATAGATGGATAAAGTTTTAAGTTTATTATCATTTACTGATATATATTTCGACAATATAAATATAACTTTTAAGCTAAAACTATTGTGTAAGACATAAGTTACAGCGTTTTGAACACCCCAGCCTCGAAAAAATGGACTCGCACTTCCTCCACCATTCCAACTGATTGGCTTAACGGAAACAAAAAACATTTGCGATTTTATAATCTGTAAGCTTAAATGCATGGAATGCACTACAATCAAGTGAATATATCAAAAATTGGACTTTAGGTAGACATTAAAAAAATGCGAATTTTGAGATTTTTTTTTAGTTTTTTGTTTAAAAAAAAATTTCGGAATTTTTTGGGACCATGCGTTTACATATGCTGAGTACACCCAACAAATTTTATGTCATTCGGTCAAGCCGTTTTTGAGATACGATGGAGCAAAGTTGGAAAAACACAGTTTTGAGAAAGCGCGTTAAAAGTTTCCAGTTGCCAACTGAGCGCTTAGGACAGCTCCTTCTTCTAACTGCTGCAGTTTTTAAACGACTTTGAATTTCTAAAACTCTCTTTACTACCGTATTCTAGACGTGTTAAGAAAGCAATTCATGATATAAAAAAATCATCATTGGGTGATTCCCAAAATATGAACCTTATATAAAACTAAATTGGAGGTGAAGAGATAGTGATAGTGATACTCTAACCCTAAAGTTATCGAAGAGTTGTTAACTCCATAATCAAGAACTATCAAGCTCAGCTAAAATGTAGTGAATTCACAGGAATTTGACTGGGTAGCCTTATGAGAAATTTCTATACGAAAAAGTTATGTCTCAAGTAAATATTTTTTATAAACAAAAACAGAAATCTAGGTTAGGTAAATACTCATATAATTAAAAAGAAATGTAGAATTGAATCTTCCTAAGATCTTAAAACATATTTGTCAAAATATTTAAATTCTTGGTTCTTAAAGTCGAACATTCGGTGATCCACAAATCATGATTTGGCTTTGAATTCGATTAACAAATAAATATTGTTAAAGTGACGTCATTAATGAGGTGACAGGCAGCTACACATACTGAAAAGTTCATATAGTTTAAAAAAAATTATTTTTCTTTTCAGCGAGAATTCTCGACAGGTCTGAGATGAAGAAAAAGTTACATACGCTCAGATCTGGGGGATACGGTACATCGGAAAGCATATTATAGCTCAATGTACACAATTTTACAATCGTTTTCATTGATTTGTAATAGGGTGCATAATGATCTCACGCGGTAAACACTTCACAAAGCTTTCGTATATATATGTATCCCAAATATTCAGAAACGATAGACTCAATCTTTTGAGAGTTAACTATCTAAATTAGCTTTATTTTGTGGTCAATCGAAACAATTTCGGAATTTTTTTTTATGTTTTCGTAAATGACGTGCCTTCCTCTTCAAGATTATCAAACCTTTGAGCAGAGTCCAACAGTTAAATCCCATCAAATTTGTATACCGGAGTTCCTTTTAATACATTTCTACTAAAATGGCAATACAATTTTGCTGTATTGAAGGCCTTTTGAAGATTAGGCCTAACTAAGATATATGTATATCCAATTCTAGTAGACCTGATGGAAGTTTTTTAATCTGTCTGCTAGAACTAAATAATTATTATTATAGATATTATATTTATAATAATAATTTTGTATACCTTTTTGGTGCATATCAACTTGGTCTCCTCCACTACAAGAGCACAATAAATGGTCTAAATTTCACAAGTCCAGCACAAACATATTGCAGCCGTTGCAAATAGTTGTTGTCTTGCTGCTTTCCGAGCCACAATGACAGTGAGTGAACAAACCAACCACGAAGAAAGCTCTTTGCCAAGTCAAAGGCTACTAAGTGGCTGTCTATTTCATTTAGCTTGCAATTTGGCATTCCAACATTTATAAATTTCAGACAAAACATAACATGTGTGTCTTTCATTTAGAGCGTCGTGCAGGAAGGCAGCTTGAAAGATAAAATTAATTAGTCACCAGTTCTTTTTTTGTGCGCGTCTCTAGGCACAACTATTTGTTGGTGTGGGCGATGACAAACACTTTTCACAAATAAATTCTTGTGGTCTTTCCGAGTGGCCAGTCCTTCCAGCCAAAATGTTTCCTTGTCTTCGCGCCTTCGGCTTCAAAGCACCGCTACTTGTCGGAAAGCTGGACGCTCAGCCGTTCGTAGATGTGCCGAAGCAGGCAAACGATGAGTGAAATTGCAGCCACAAATGACTGCGGCTACCGGGTTTGCGTGGGCCTCGTGCTTGTCTCGACTAAACTAATGCGGCTGTCAAGTGTTTGTGGACGCATTAATTTCACACTTTGCTGATTTCGTGTAGTTCAGTAATTTGTTGCTTGCGTCATGTCGCAGGCGGGCCAGAAGGGGGTTTCTGCGTGTACACGAGGCGACTTTAAATGATTTGTGTGCATGATTATTTCGAGTGCACACACTCATATGCAGTCTTTCGAGTTGTCAGTGATTTTGTGAATGAATTGCTTGCTGCAACTGCTGATCCAGACGCAAAGACAAAAGGCTGGCGGAGATAACGACGCAGGTTGCTTGTATGCATATTCACATGACTTTTAATTAAATGCACAACTTGTTGGCAGACGCTGATGTTGCTTTGTGAAAAGCCGCCGCCAATTTTTTTTGCACACAAATAGAATACATTTGTAATGCCGAAGGACCAACGTGTGGGGAATATTAAATATGACAGTGATATTGTGTATGTAGAAGGAAATGTCGATGTCATTTATAATGTGGAATGTCCACGTATTTCTGGGTCATTTTGAATTCATCAAATACATCCTGGGGAGATGTTACCCCCGAAGAGTTTAAAGTACTTGAAGATACAATTTTCCATCTAATCAATATACGCGAGTCTAGACTCAATATAAGATTTTATATTACTTCAATAATTACTAAGAGACTTCTACTAATAATCTGAAATATTAATCTCTTCCTTGACTTCATTCTCAATACTTTCTGAGTTCCTTCTTCCGCTCATTGAGGTCTCTACGGCATTTAGTTCCCAAAATTTATCGAACGCCATTTTGTAATTCATAGAACTTTCAGTCAGAATTTGCTGTCATTAGAAAATTGAATAGTCAATTTGTTTAAACATGTATTATAGGTCTATTCCTATCTGAATCTATGTGTAAAGAGTGATCTCTGTATATGTAAGGAATATATAAACTAACTAAACTGTTTACTCATTTCTCTCTGAACTCCCTTATGAATCTGTGAATCCTGAGACATCCATTGGAAAAAGTTACAAGAGTAATAAGAGAAGAGAAGGCGTTAGTTCTATATACTGAGGAAATCGACAGAAATTTACGTCGGGAACGAACAAACGAGCTTGGAACGAACTTAACTCAACGGCTGTCGGATATCATTGAGATCAAGGCCTTTCTCACTAAGTACGTCCTCGAAGATCGGACTTTCTGTTAGAACTAAATAAGATATTTCAAAGTAGGTAAAACAGAGCTACGATTCCCTCCAGTAGTTTTGAAAAATCATACAGCTACTCTATGAACTATAAAGTTTAACGATATCAAAAATAATATACCAGAAATAAATGAGTTTTCACAAGGACGCTACAAAAGTAGACCGATAATGACAGCAAACGACGCTATATTTTTTCTCGCTCTTTTGAAATTTCTCTTCAGTAAGATTGCCCATTTCATCATGGAAAGATATACGATCCAACAACGAGTCGAAATTATTGAAATTTACTACCGAAATTGGGAATCAGTGGCCTCAATTTTAACAGCGCTACGTCCAATTTATGGTCAGCTCATTGCTGGCTTCGTCAATAAGCAAAATATTTTTAATTGGTCAGGAAGCAATCCACACGTACTCCTTGAGTCACCACTACATCCCGAGAGAATTACGGTTTGATGCGGTTTATGGGCTGGCGGCGTCATTGGGCCGTACTTCTTCCGTGATGATCAATACCGGCACTTTAGTGTGAATGGGAACTGCTACCATTCAATGATTACCCAATATTTTTGACCCGAATTTGATGATATGGACAATATGTGGTTCCAACAGGACGGCGCCACAATTCACACAGCGAATGTCACAATCGATTTATTGTAAACCAAGTTTGGTGAACGTGTTATCCCACGAAATGGTCCGGTTAATTGGCCGCCTCGGTCGTGCGAGTTGACGCCATTAAACTATTTCCTGAGGGGCTATTTCAAGTCTATGGTCAAGCCAGCGATGATTGATGAACTTCATACGAATATCGAACGTAAATTGCAGCAGTATCGACCGATTTATATTTGAAAACTGTTGAAAATTGGGTTCAGCTTCTGGGCTTCTGCAAACGTGCCCAAAAGAAATCGCGTTCCATACATAACGCCCTCGAATGTACATTCTCAGGAATAAACTTGTGTAGCGATCTTTTTGAAAAACATTTTTTTATATGTCTTGTAGAACCATTGTGTTGTAGCGAGGCTCTATTATCAATATAGTGTAGTCAGAACGAGGACAATATTTGCTAAGAATTCAAATTTCTCCAAAATATTAACTCTATGAATAAACTAATTCCACAATTCATCAAACCTTTGAGAATGGCGAATCGAACAAACAAGTGGCATAAATCGAAAATTCTGGCATAATCAAAAATATATAGAATAGCAAGAAATATACTACTTTATTGAGTGCCTCCACTACTCCACTCACTTTGACCACCAAGTAGAGTCGAACAATTATAACGAGTAGTGAAATTGCGAGACGAAGACATCTCCTTGCCTATTTAGACGAGCTCATACAACCATCTACCGAATATGAACGGTTGCACAGCTCACTATAAATCGCTTTGTATTGATTTTGCTCACTTTGGTTTGCCACTTATTATAAATGTAAGCAATTGAATTGCTAATTTTTCGAAAATATTCATTTCCTTCTTAGCAATTTGAAAGCATCTTCCTGTCTATGGATGACAGCCAGCTGGCGAGCCGATTTGCAAACTAGTTAGGCGTTGTGCCAGTTCCTTCACCATGAATAATGTACTGTCGGTGAATATGAAAAAACAACTTTGCTATGCATTTCCGTTGACAAATCCATACAATTTAAATGAAAGCCGACAACAACAACAACAAATACATATATGATTTTCAAATGAATATTTCAATTATGCTTTTGCTTGTGGCAAATTTGTAAGTTTTTAGCGCATTCAAATTTATATTTTATAATCATTGCATAATTTATTGGCTTTCAAAGCTACCAATTGCGTATTGATATTACTCAATTTTTGGATTTTTGTTTATGCCGAAGTCAATGCAATAAAAGAAAACCATTAATTAAAATAATATCGAAATGAGAAAAAGAAATGCATAAAATTCCTAATTAAAGTTTTTCCTCTGCCAGTGCCAACGTTAGAGATGCCGCGACAGAGCTTGTGGCGTTTCGAGGTGAGGCGGCAAGCTTCCAGTTGTTGGCCGCTAAGCCAGTGCAATGCAAACGTATGTAAATTGCAGTTACATATTTGCATATAATCGGACATAGTGCATATATATATGTATATACATCCCAATGGACCTCCGCATAGCCAGCCACTCACTTGTGCGCATATGTGAGGCATGTTTTTAATTAGCATAGATCGTTAAGTCTGCAGACTACTGCAGACACCAGCAGCAATGCAGTCCACAGTAGTTGTTGTTGTTGCTATTATTGTTATTGTTGTAACTACTCTCTTTGTTGGCTTATTACGTTTGTGCCGCATTGCCGGCAGCCATTCCTTCGATTAGCCAACGTCCGCTTGCGGGCACACACACCAACACAGCCATTTATAGATGCGTGTGTTTGTTGTTGCATATGTTCAAACTGTCGTTTCGCCAACTGCTCAGCCCATTTTTGGTGTCTTACTGCAATTTGTGGAATTTCAAGATTTCAATTTTAATTAAGAAAAGCAAAAGTGCGGAAAGATATTTGCTGATTGCCGTTGTTGTTGCTGTTGTCCGCACCAAGCCGTTCGTGTGTGACAACACCTTCAATTGTACATGTTAAATGAGTGTTGCCTTGAGTAATTGTGGGTGTGATTTTGTCGTTATCTTTGTATGAATGTAGCAAAATATAAATATTCCTGCCTGTATTGGTAGTTCACTTGCCTTCTGTTGTAATTTCTGAGCAATATTTTATAAAGTTGAGTTCTTCCAAGGTCACCTCCTATAATTATCGAGTTAAATTTGAAGAATTTTCTTTTGATCGAACGATCCCAACGAAAGCAAAATGTATAAAAAAATATAAACCCCACATGCAAGCGACTTTCTCACAAAGTTAAGGTAAATACTTCGAGCAACATCTGACTTCCATGCATACTTCTCATTATCGAATGCTTCCCAAGAATGACACAATAGTACTACTGCGACCCCCATAAGACATAAGAGGTAAATGGCTTAAGTTAAGGTAATATCCTTTTTACACAGCCAAATTAATTGATCAATTAAAATTTTAATTGAGAAATCAGTTATTGCCCTTCACTCTGCCGGTTTCTCGATAATCGATCAGCTCTTATGAATTTTTGTTTTTGCTTTTCATAAGAAGATGGTAAATTTGAACTGCTGATTGCTTTTTTCTCAATAACCACTGCCATTATTACCAGTAGTGACATCTATCGTCGAGTAGTATTACTGAGAGTTGCATTTATTTTTCAACTCGATTAAAATTCAATTAAAAACAAGTAAGGAAGGGCTAAGTTCGGGTGTAACCGAACATTTTATACTCTCGCAATTTATTGATGTAATTTTATAAAGATAACACAATTCGACCCATATATTATATCGGGGAAGTTACCGATTTTTACCATTTCAGGTACAGAGAGAAACTGTTATAAGAAAAAAATTCAGAGGGAATGAATTACATAAAAATATCTGAGGGATTTACCTATGTTTTCGGTGAAAAATTACCCTTAGGCACTGAGTTCTTCATGTTCGATATCAGGCCTTGAAAAGTCATAGTTCGATTTTGACAATTTTTCCACAAGTGATGTCACAGCTCAAATACAGTATTTTTGTAAAGTTTTATTCCGCTAGCTTCATTGGTTCCTTATGAATACATTATAAAGTGAACGAATCAAAAGAATTCAAAATTGAGTTATATGGGAAGTAGACGTAGTTGCGAACCGATTTCGCCCATATTCCACCCGTGTCATCAGGGTGTCAAGAAAGTGTTATATACCGAATTTCATTGAAATCGGTCGAGTAGTTCTTGAGATATGGTTTTTGACCCATAAGTGGGCGACGCCACGCCCATTTTCCATTTTGTAAAAAAATCTCAGTGCAGCTTCTTTCTGCCATTTCTTATGTAAAATTTGGTGTTTCTGACGTTTTTCGTTAGTGAGTTAACGCACTTTTAGTAATTTTCAACCTAACCTTTGTATGGGAGGTGGGCGTGGTTATTATCCGATTTCTTTCATTTTTGGACTGTATAAGAAAATGGCTAAAATAAACGACTGCGGAAAGTTTGGTTTATATAGCTTTATTGGTTTTCGAGTTATATACAAAAAACCTATTTGGGGGTGGGGTCACGCCCACTTTTCCAAAAAAATTACATCCAAATATGCCCCTCCCTAATGGGATCCTATGTTCCAAATTTCATTTTCATAACTTTATTTATGGCTTAGTTATGACACTGTATAGGTTTTCGGTTTCCGCCATTTTGTGGGCGTGGCAGTGGACCGATTTTGCTCATTTTCGAAAGCAACCTCCTCAGGGTGCCAAGGAACATGTATTCCAAGTTTCATTAAGATATCTTAATTTTTACTCAAGTTATCGCTTGCACGGACAGACGGACGGACAGACGGACAGACGGACAGACGGACAGACGGACAGACGGACAGACGGACGGACAGACATTCGGATTTCAAATCCACTCGTCATCCTGATCATTTATGTATATATAACCCCATATCTAACTCTTATATTTCTTGGTGACACAAACAACCGTTATGTGAACAAAACTATGATACTCTGTGCAACAGGTTGCGAGAGTATAATTAATGTATTAAAATTATACTTTTTATGGTAATTCGATCTAAATCAGCGCTTTAATCGATCAAAGAACAGTTAATTGATCAATTAGCTCCTGTGCGAAAAGGATATAGATAATGCTGTGGCTAGTTTTACCAGTTTATAGGCATGTTCAATAGAGAAATAAAGTCAGATCTAAGGAATTTGTTTTATAAAATTAAGAAAAATATAACAAAGCGAAATCGGAGTCAGGCATCCATCCAGGACGAACCCGACTTTTTATACGATTACCGTTTTTCTTTTGAGGTCACCGTCGTGTGCCTTTAGAGACTGGTTCTACGAGACCTTTTCAGAACATCGGTTTGGTTTTTAGCTTTCGGCAAAATGAAAGCAGTCCGAGAATTGGCAGTATAAAACCTCTGATTGTGCAGTCTACAGTATATCTGATCGTAAAATGCACTTTGTAAAGTGCAACAGGCTTTCGGTGGTAGCTTCAAACTTACTCAATTTGTCTTATAGCTTCTCTCACAATTATTAATAGGATATAAGCTGACTTTAAAGAAAAGAAAAATAGTTCTAGAAGTTTTGTTCTGATTCGTTCTAGCTGTGGTGGATATCGCAATGAGAAATAGTGAGTATGAGTAACAAAAATGAGAACAAATTAGAAAAAAATCTAAAGCTCTCCGAATTAGTTGTGTCCCTAATCTCATATCGAATCGCTCACAGTAGTTGTTATTTATTTGCCCTAAATATCGTCGTTGAAAGCATTTACATATATGTATGCGAAGTCAGAGGATAAACTGAAAACAAAACAAGTAAGGAAGGGCTAAGTTTGGGTGTAACCGAACATTTTATACTCTCGCAATTTATTTATTTAACTTTATTTATATTATATAATACACAATTTAACCCACATATTCGTCATATATATTGTATAAAGTCCATTGAAAGTTGGAAACCATAATATTAGGTTAGAAGCACCGAGGTCCTCGTGTTCGATATATGGGGCCTTAAAAACCTATGGTCCGATTTCGGCGATTTTTAGAATGGGGCTGCCACACTATAAACATAGTATTTGTGCAAAGTTCTGC
Source organism: Zeugodacus tau (assembly GCA_031772095.1). NCBI lineage: Eukaryota > Metazoa > Arthropoda > Insecta > Diptera > Tephritidae > Zeugodacus > Zeugodacus tau. The sequence goes on along the minus strand of CM062653.1, from coordinate 58,539,476 downwards.
ACCGATATCTTCACTAGTACTTACTTTATATATTGTAAAGTAAGAGATTCAGATTGTCTTCAAAGTTCTGGTATATAGGAAGTAGGCGTGGTTGTGAAGCGATTTGGCCTATTTTCACAACATATCATTGGAATGTAAGGAAACTATTACAAACCAAGTTCCATTGAAATCGGTCGAGTAGTTCCTGAGATATGGTTTTTGACCCATAAGTAGGCGACGCCACGCCCATTTTCCATTTTGTAAAAAAATCTGAGTGCAGTTTCCATCTGCCATTTCTTATGTGAAATTTAGTGTTTCTGACGTTTTTCGTTAGTGAGTTAACCCACTTTTAGTAATTTTCAACCTAACTTTTGTATGGGAGGTGGGTGTGGTTATGATCCGATTTCTTTCATTTTTGGACTGTATTAGGAAGTAGCTAAAAAAACGACTGCAGAAAGTTTGGTTTATATAGCTCTCTTGGTTTGCGAGATATGTACAAAAAACTTGGTAGGGGGCGGGGCCACGCCCACTTCCCCAAAAAAATTACATCCAAATATACCCCTTCATAGTGCGATCCTTCATACCAAATTTTATTTCCATAGCTTTATTTATGGCTTAGTTATGGCACTTTATGTGTTTTCGGTTTTCGCCATTCAGTGGTCCGATTTAGCTCATTTTCGAAAGCAACCTTCCTATGGTGCCAAGAAATAAGTGTGCCAAGTTTCATCAAGATATCTTAATTTTCACTCAAGTTACAGCTTGCACAGACGGACGGACGGACAGACAGACATTTGGTTTTGAACTCCACTCTTCACCCTGATCACTTTGGCATATATAACCCTATATCTAATTCGTTTAGTTTTGGGTGTTACAAACAACCGTTATGTGAACAAAACTATAATACTCTCTTTAGCAACATTTGTTGCGAGAGTATAAAAAACCCTTATCAAAAGACATTATCATAAGAGGTCTTTATTAGACATAACACTTTCTTCCAAACAGCACGGAGAGATGCTGTTTGGAGCCAAAACAACGACTATTATTGACACTCTCATACATTTTTTCTTCAAATATTAGATGCTGTCATGGTGAATAGAGGCGACTTCTCTCGTGGCTGTGCTTTAATATGGGTTAAAGAGAAGACCATTTAGTAATAGGCAAAATAACTTATCAAGTCTTTCATAATTTTAAATGGTTGAAGGAGCGTCTTTTTTGAAGGTATCCAACTCAAAAACTTGAAGATCTACACTGAATACAATTGGCAGACAGCCAATAGTTTTCTAGCTGCCCTAACAAGTTCTCAAGATTGATATTTTCAGTACCACCGATACAGATGTGATCGCAAAAGGCTGAAAAGAAACATCTGGACTAGACTAAAAATACTATCTAAGTGGTATACTAGACTTACAAAATACAAAACAATCGAGAATACGAGCGCTAATGTGCCTACCAATTACAACAATGACCGCCGTTGACAATGCCACAAATTGAAATGTTGTTTATAAATGATTGATGGACTTAAGACAGCGCATCAACGGGCATAGTATTTACATGGGAACATATATAAGTACTGGTATATACTAATGTAAGTCTCACGAATTTTCACAAAGGCAAAATTTCCCAGTCAAAGTCATTACCCTCACTCAAGTAGCGAGACGAGATGTCCAATTGTAAGTGACACTGATTGAAATCGGCAAATTAACATAATATTAGCACCTCATAAATTATGATGTATGACTTCGTATGCATGTTTGTATGTGTGTGTTCGTATGTTTTGTGGCATAGTGTAGTGCTGGTGTAAATTGTAAGGCACTGTATGTGTTGGTGTGTTTATGTAAAATTGGAAAATTACAATTTCTTATCAGACAATTGCGATCGAAATAAGCAAATTGCTGGCAACAACAAATATTATATATGTATGTGGATGTGTGTGTGTTGCATGAATGAAATGACGATTGTTGTTAGGCAATTATCAGACGTCACTTGTTGTTGTTGTTATTGTCATAAGCAATTTGTATGCAAAACGCATTCGCCTTTGACTTTCTGGCAAGTCTTGCTTCAAACTACAACAAATGCATACAAATGCGCCACACACACACACTCACACATCCAATCACTTGCGAAGAGCTGCAATCAAAGGCGAATCGAAGCAAGGCCAGCCAAACGTTGACACGTGACAAGTGAATGTTGTAAAAATGAAAATTTTTTGACATTTTACAACAGTCCACCACGTCTACAACAAGAAAATGTAGGAGGCGCATGCGCATGCGCAAAAAATGAAATTGCAAATTTGTAGATAAATCTGAAAGAGCCACACAAACTTCATTTCAACCGCAAAACGGAGCCACAAAATAACCGTTTTGCCGAATGCAACAACACGTTTGCGTCTTTTGTGGCATGAAATTAAATTAAAGTAGCCATTTGAAGTTATTTGAATGGCTGCGCTGAGGTGAAGTGGAAAGAGAGTGTAGAAAAAAAATTAATTTCTTCAAATGCAAATGGCAAGCGATAAGACAGACAGTCGCACAACAACAACAAAATAGCAACAAAAAGCTTTACTATTGTATGTGCGTGCCACAGCGCGGTGCAGGCGGCGGCGGCGTTCAAACTATTTTCACAGATGAATAGAAATGAAATGAAGATGCAAATCTGTGGAGAAATTCATTGCTTCAGCGGTTGTTGTTGTTGTTGACTGTTTGTGAATGAGTTGTTTTGCTGCTGCGTGCAACCTTTTGCTTGCTCACAGCCGCACGTCGCACGCGCAACGCAAATAGAAATCACAAATAACCAACTGTTGGTACGTGCCTGGCATTCTGATTAGGTGTAAATCTGCAAATTGAAGTCACATTGAGATGGTGAACTTTATTTGCCACAACTGTTGTTGTGGTTGTAGGTGAAAGAATGTACTGAAATGCTGATGTCAGGGGTTTGCCTCTGCAGACTTAAAAAAAAAAAAAATTTCGTACCATCTTTTGGTGAAGAGTCCCATTTTGGTGTCAGAGTTGCATGGGACTCGGATAGCTCGGGTGTATAACGAAAGCTGCCGGATCTGGCAGAAGATGATGCTATAATACAACTTGGTAGAATACTTTGAGTGGTAACGGTACTTTCCAGGTACTGTTTCCACAGTAATGCATGTGTGTATATATGTATGTAATTGGAGTAGAAACCGTTTAGCCGGTTATAGCCGAATTGACAACAGCGCGCCATTCCTCTCTTTCCTTCGCAATTCGGCGCCAGTTGGAAATCCCAAGTGTAAGCAGGTCGCTCTCCACTTGGTCCCTCCAACGGAGTGTAGGACTTTCTCTCCCGCGACTCCCACCAGCGGGTACTGTATCGAATACTTTCAAAGCTTGAGCACTTTCGTCCATTCGAACAACATGACCTAGCCAGCGTAGCCGCTGTCTTTTTATTCGCTGAACTATGTCGTCGTATAACTCGTACAGCTCATCGTTCCAATGTCTGCGGTATTCGCCGTTGCCAATGTTCTTTCTCTCGAAAACCCCAAAGAGTCGTCTGATCGGATATTGTCATCGTCAACGCTTCAGCGCCATACATCAGGACGGGAATAATTAACGATTTGTAGAGTTTGATTTTTGTTCGTCGAGAGAGGACTTTACTTTTCAATTGCCTACTCAATACAAAGTAGCACCTGTTGGCAAGAGTGATTCTGCGCTGGATTTCGAGCCTGACATTGTTATTGCTGTTAATGCTGGTTCCCCGATAGACGAAATTATCTACAACTTCAAAGTTATGACTGACGTGGGAGCAGAGACGCGAATGCGCTGAGTGTTTGTCTGAAGACGGGAGATATTTCGTCTTGTCCTCATTCATCTCCAGACCCATTCGCTTCGCTTCCTTATCCATTCCTTATCAAGTCTGGATAAAGTAGATGTTGCTTCCGATGATATCAATATCATCGGCGTACGCCAGCAGCTGTACATTATTATAGAATATTGTACCTTCTCTATTTAACTCTGCAGCTCGTATTATTTTAACAAAGAAGTCACACGATAGTGAGTCGCCCTGTCTGAAGCCTCGTTTGGTATCGAACGGCTCGGAGAGGTCCTTCCCGATCCTGACGGAGCTTTGGTGTTGCTCAACGTCAGCTTATACAGCCGTATTAGTTTTGCGGGAATACCAAATTCAGACATAAGAGCCAAGATGGGCTTTTAATTGACAAATTATTACTTATAGAACTTGAATTTAATCACCAAAAGGACTATTAAATCTTTGGGATTTTTTCAAAGACCTTCTTCATATCGATTACAAAACCTAGAAAATATGTTGTCTACCGAAGTCTAAGTCTAAGTCTACCGAATTCCGGGTAATTACAGTGCCAATGGATAATCCTTTAAACCTCTGAGATTTTAGAGCTACTAATTTTTTACAAAAATATTAAACTAGAAAACCAACAACAAATATTTTTTATAAAATTTTATAATTTTTTTTCATCACATCCACACCACCACTGCCAAGACAACTTTTCTTTTATAAATTCCCCAATGAAAAAATCTGCAAGTTTTCGCTTCAAATGACAAGCTGTCATGTCATGTCAAAAGTGAATAAGGTAAACAAATGTTGATGAATAATATTTGAATAATTTTTTCCAGTAAATATGATTAGAAATATGTAGATTTGTATATGATGGTCGCAGTAGCTGAGTAAATTAAGTGTGTGACTTAGAGTTGGTAGATCTTCGGTACAAAACACGGTGTGTTGTTCAAATTAGAGATTTTCAAGTATATATTGTTACAAGATGGCTATACTATTATGAAAAATTGCTCATAAAATTCATCAACCGTTGATGTACATCAAAATAGGAATACTAGTTATGAAAACCAATATTGAAAGAAGAATTTCGGCCAAAATTCCTTAAATTATATATGTAAACACATACTCTTTTCGATTTCCACACACAATTTATTGGAAATATTTTACATATTTGAAAAATCAAATCCAATCAAAGTAATAACAAGTCGCTAACTGAAAAAATACGCAAAAAGCTTTTAGAGCGCAGCTGCAAGTACTCGTCTACTGTCTGGACGTCCACATATCTTTCATGCATTTTAGCGTCTTCCTGCCGGTCAATTCAATCACGGCGCTATTTATATACATATCTATATATAACATATGTATTTGGCGATACCTAAGAGCGCCTTGAACGCGGTCACTCAATCATTTCTTAATGCCGGCAAAAGGCTGCCACTGCCAACAACTCATATATATACATATGTATGTAGAAATTTAAAGTGATTTTCTTTCACTCATTGTCATTTACGAGCATTTCATCGTCTGCTATTCACTTGCCTGGCATATCGGTTGGTTGGTTGGTTGTTGCTAGTTATTTGATTTTCCAAGCGCCAGATGCCGGCTACTTCACTTTCAGCGTGATTATCGGCAAAAACAGGCGTCCAAACACACACACACACACATACTTTGTTACCAATACACTTGAACGGCTGTTTGTTTGTGTTGTTGTGCAGTGGCTGGTTGTGTTGCAGAGCGTTTATTATTGCCAATTTCCGCAAATTAAAGCAAATAGTTGGAAAGCCAAGGCAACACAAGCGCGTATATTTACTTATTTATGTATGTATATGCGGGTCTCTAATATACTTTATTACAAGTACAATTTAATTTCTTTCTCTCTCTATTTATATTTGTATGTGTCTGTGTGTTTGAGTGTGCCATTTTCGCTACTACCATTTGCTACTGCCATTTCCGTTGCTGCTGCATTAAAGTATGTTTGATATAATGCAAGGAAGTTACGTTCTACACAAGCGCTGAGTGGTTGTTATCAAATCCATTGTTGTTGTTGTTATCCCCTGATAATCATTTAAAAGATATATTATTGGATTTAACAAATGACAGTTAACTTTATCGAAAATCGATGTATGTTTCCTCTTAAATTTAATTTTGTTGGTCGTTAGCATTGTTGTAGCTAAGCAGAGTTGCCACATATTTTAAAAATTTTATTAAAAAAAATGTAACGTTAACTAATGTTGGTTAAGTCTGTTGTTTCCAATCTAATATTTTTTTGAAGTGAGTTGCCACTTGTTAAAAAAATTTTATTTAGTGAGATAAAAAAAAAAATCACTCAAATTTTAAAATCAACTTAAGAATGCTTCTAATCGAAAATTTCTTCGAGGTGAGTTGCCACCTGTTTGAAAAATATTATTTCCGAAAATTAAACAGGAAAATTATATTTACGATGTGGATATATATACAGATCATTTATTGAACCTCTAAATTAATTTTTTTCACGAATATAGTAACTAAAAGAGTTGCCACCTATTTATACAAAATTTATAGTGAAAGTGAAATATACAACTTCGATATACTGTTATATATTAGCCGCCGAATATTTTTCGAAGTGGGTTGCCACCTGTTTGAAAAATAGTACCCCAGAAAACTGTGCAGGAAAGTTGTATTTACGAGGAATAATACAAATAATTTGTTGAGTTACTAAATGATTTTATTTCTGGAAAATATTAACTAAAAGAGTTGCCACCTTTTTGTAGACTTATATTATAGAAAATTTATACTGAAAATTAAATATACAACATGGATATGCTGTTATATTTTAGCCAACAAGCAAATATTTTTTCGAAGTGGGTTGCCATTTAATTTAAAATAATTGTCCAGATAATTTACAGAGAGAGGTATAAAATGGTTGTAAGACAACCTTTGTTCTAAGCAGCAATTTATTTAAAATGTATTGTAAAAGTGAGTTGCCACCTTTTTGAAAATCATAATCAACAAAATGGAGAGTGTAAGTGTATACATTATAGCATTAAAACAATAAATTCTGAAAAGGAATTTCTGTGCAAAATATTATTGAAAGGAGTTGCCACTACAAAATTTAATTTCATTAGATAAACTAAATATGTTCAATATTAAGATTTTTATTAAAACAAATTTGTGATATTTAAGAAAGTTTGAAGTCCATAATATTTCAGACGGGGTTGCCACTTCGTTTGAATGTTGAATGCAACTAATTTGAAATCTTAAACAAACCTTTAATATCGAACTTTTTATTAACTTAGAATCACTGGAACGATGACAAGGATTAGAAATTGTAAAACTTTTTAAGAAAGATAATCAAGAGATTACTTTTCAAACTTATAATCTGTACCTCAGTCAACAGATGCCGCTAATTTCATAAAGGAAATAATTTCAATTAAATTTTCTCTACATAATTTCCAACTCGCATTCTTACGAACTCAACTCTTTGCGTTTAATCTTAGCAAATTGCTGCATTGTGTCCCCATTATTCAAAGTCATTTCTCAATTAAGTGGACAATAGCAAGTAAACACAAAAACAATTGCGCGCACGTCGAACGTTCGCCAAGCAGCTAAAGCAATCATAGAAATGCAGAAATTCTATGCTAATAATGCATAATTCTCAATTAAGTTCAAGCAAAGTAAAGAGTCAAATATTTCCGGGTGTGCTAATTTATGCCGACGAGTGGACGTGCGACGCGGTGTGGTGCGGGCGGCTGGGAAGTTAAGTGGTAACAGGCAGCAGCTACTTAGGCATGTTGGCACTCAAGTGTGTGTGTGTGTGTACGCAAATTCTTAGGGCGGACATAGTTGGTACATCAATGCTGAATCCATTAAGTCTATTCATTTGGAAGAATTTCGTATACGAACAGCAAAAGCTTGTGCCTTTAATTAATTTACTCAATTCGGTATGACTTGAGATGAGGCAAAATCTTTTGATTGTAGTGTGGAGGGCCTAATGTAGATCAAAATTATTTTTTTTTGTGTTAGGAAATATTTTAAAAGTCTTGTAGAATGGTTTTGAAAATAGTTGTAATGGGATTTATAGTTGAGAATTTCAAACTAATCCAATTCCAATCTAGAAACCATAAATCGTTTTCGGAACTTCGGTATCAGTGAAGAACGTACTGAATACTCTCTCAACTTATAAACCACAATAAGCAAGTGGATAGAGGAAGGGCTGATGAGTTATTTGGGAATGAGATCTCATAGTGTTTCCATAGTATAATGTTTCGAAACACCAGTAAGTAGTCTTAGAAAATGGCATGAAACCTAGAGAACACCCCGATTAATTGCGAATTTTTCGAAGTTGAGGCCGACGCAAAAGGTTTGAAATCAGAATATTTGGGAGTAAATCTTGACAGCATAAAGTTGAGAGGCCTATATAAGACATTTCCATAAATTATAGTTATATATTACACACAGGGTTCTCAATATAAAAATAAACAAGAAAGATTTGTAGAACTCGTTCTCAGTACATCAGCATCCTGGATTGTATGATGCATTATGGGTACGAAGGACAGTTAAGAGAACACATTTTGTATGATAAGGTCTATGCTTGTGAGTAAAAACCAATAATTCGTAGAACTGCAGCAATGTAAGGAATAGTAATGTCAAGAGAAAGGTTCTAGGGTTACAACTTTTTCTTTAAACTTGAATTTCGATCTTCACTTAAGCGAAATCTCCAATCTAAAACTTTTTAGGGGAGATTTGCTTCATTTCCCTTAATTCTTATACACAATTCTTTTCTAAGAAACTCAAGCAAACTTTAAGATTAGAGATAATGGTTCAAGAATCTTGAGAATCCGGGCTGTTATGAGCTAGATAGTTGAAGTTTAAAATCCATTATAGATTTCAGTCTACTTCACATATATTCTAAAGTCGATCTATGCTTTATTTGGATCGTTCTAATAAACGTTCTCAATAAAAATTAGGTCAACATATTGACTTTCTTACCATCTAAGGTATATGTACTTATTCTCATTTCCCTTCGTATTAAGCATACACACCTTCACAAATAAATAAATAACTGTCGAAGTGTAGTTATGTGTAATTGAATGCACATTTCAAAGATCCGATGTGACCCAGTTTCAATATTACAGATAATCGCAATAGCTAAGTAGGTATGTCGGTAATTACAAGTACACAACACAGGAAACTAACTAACAACAATAAAAACAACAAACTGTGTACTGACATATATCAACAACAAATAGCAAATGATGTCGGCATGGCAGTCACCAAACAAATACAAAAACAAATATTTAATATTTATAATGGCAAAAGTAGATAAAGGAAAGTTTTGCGGTGCTGTTGTTGATTGAAAGTCAAAGACCACAACAAAGCGTTGCGTTTACCATTGGCGGCGGCGAAAAGATGTCGGCAGATTAACGAACCAACTCATTTGGACTGATTATCCCATTAGACTATATTGCCGCGATACAAATTTGCGAAAATATGTGCCAGTTTAGAGGGGAAAGGGCAGGCAATAGTGTGGTTGATAAAAATGAAACAATAAATATTTTGGAAAATCAACAACAGCAAAAGCTTAGCTTTAAATATTTATGTTAAATAAACAATGTTCATGCTAAGCTGTAATTTAAAAGGTTTTGTTGTTGTTATTTTTTTGTAGTTGTAATGAAATAATGGTGATTTGAACGAATATCTATTTAGTTGAAATGGTTTCCGTAATTTGGCAACATTGTTTTTAATATACAGTTTATCATTTAATACAATTTTAGGTTATGACAGCTGGTTGATAAGATGATGTAAGTCATGAATGAACGGTACTCAATTTTAAAAAGGTGAAACAAATTTATGAAGATGTAATAAGAAGAAAGAAAAAGTTAAATTAAAATTCGAAACGTTACAAATATTACATGAAATCATTAACTTATTACGACCTAAGCGATCTTAAGTTCGCATGGGTCTGAGAACTGCCGAACATATTGCCTAGTTTGCGTTGTGAAGTCTTCGACTCAAATGTCATATCCTGTAGAACCTATTTATGTATATTTTTTCTCATCAGATTCTCAAACATCCAGGAACTAATCTGATCTAGGGTTTAGATGGTGCTTTAATGGGATATGGAGAAGCCGAAAAAGTTGCTTTAGTAATATAATGGTTTAGATCCAGAGTCATTACTTTTTAGCTGGAACTTAGGTTAGATCGTAAGGCTGTTTCTCAAAACAACACACGTAGACTAGAAAAGACAGTGCTTTGTGAAGCCTGGATCCCCTCTAGATTGGCAATTAGGAGTCGACAAAGCGCACTGAACCTACTACAAATCTGCAGTGATTTTTAACTTCTATATTCACTATTTCGCGAGCTTGTTCGAAAAAGTGAAATCCGTGAAATCTTTATCTTGATCTCGCAAAAGGCGGGACATTTCAGTAGAAAGTAATGAGATGATTCCACCTCGTACTCCTCCATGCAACTTCTACTGGTAGCGTCCGGTAAGATCTTTTACCTTACAGTGGGGATCACGATAGGACAATGGCCAGTAAGGACCCCTAAGACTAAGGAGAGGTAAGCTTTACTGAGAGTGAAGAGCTCGGTAAGCCTCCCTGAGCTTACCCTAGGCCAGAAGAATCTTGCGACTGCGCAAGTGTTAATGACTGATCAACGCCAAGTTCAGCCGAGGCCCATCTGACCATAAGGAAACAACAGTAGGACAACGGTGCTCCTACATATTTCCATGCTACTAATAGTGAGGATGACGTTCCTGACTTTGCAAGCTCATCAGCCTTACAACTTCCCGCGATTGCGCTATGGCCTGGAACTTGCAACAAAATTCAATTATTGAGCGTCAGTCAAAGCTTGGACTAAATTTATAACTAGTAAACAATCTTAAGTCACTAAAAAATTCATACCGATTAAATTTTTTAGACCATAAAAAGTAATATTGTCTACAGTTATAAAGCTTCTTCTAATTTTGGAGAAAAATAAAAAACCTTTTTAAGAGAAATGAGATTCATTTGATATATTCCAACGAAAATTCAAATGTTCAGGATATCAATGAGTTGCTGAGGGACTTAAAATAGCAAAATGAAAGAGAGATTATGATTTAGATAAAACTTTGAAGTCATTTAGACACGGTCCAGAGTGATCAATGATTATAGAATTATAAATAAAATAGTATGGATTCTAAAAGAAATCTTCTTCTCAGTTCTTCGTCTTTTAATACCTTTTTTGCATGTGCAAGGTGGAGTAATATAAAAAATTTACTTCTTTCTCGAATTTTTTGTTGAATTATTGTGAAAATTGAAAAAGTTCAATAAACCTTGCGACACTCAATTAGTCAGTTCATCCATTAATACAATTTCAGCTTGCATGACAAATCGTACTTAAGTCGAAGAAATTTAATAAATATTTGCAGTCTGCAGACTTAAAAAGTGCAATCAACCCAGAAAAATGCCAAATATTTACAAACAATGCACTCCAGAGCAGACATACATATGCATTTCCACAAAGACACGCCTCATAAAAAAGTCAGCTAACAAGTCAATTGAATTAGTTGTCAAAAGCCATGAAAAAGCCCCAACCAATTTCAACCGAAAAACGGTAAAACAAAAGCGTTGCTTTCTTCTGCTTTTCATCAAATTTACCCGTAAGTTAGTCCGACAGACGGCTTGAGTGCGCGATTTAATTGAATTCGGAACAATTTTGATGCAGCACTTTGACACCGACAGCGCCGGATTAGCTGCGTTCGTATGGGAAATCATCGTCGCTGCTACACATTTTCGTGTCAACAATGACATTTCGCTATTTGCCACATGCCAAGCGCCCTCAGACGCAACGTGTTGAAAGTTCACACTGTGACTATGAAAGCTCGCAAGCTCACTGGGTGTCGCGTCGGCTCGCCCTGCATGTGGCGGTAATCAATTAGTTTAATGGCGCTTACAAAGAAATACAAAAGCAATTTTTTTCGGTATTAAAAAACTTTGTAAGTACGAGTATATATGTATGTGTACTATATAAATTACTACTTGTCTTTTTGGCACACAGTAATCCACCTCATTATTTCCGACTTTTACAAATTACTCTATGAATTTCATGTGAATTATGTGTGAATTTTACGAAAGTAAACCCTAAAAGCAATAAATAATAATGAAATAATCAAGCGGTTACTGAACTTGGTAGTTCACTTTGTTGTGAATTTGTTACGCTCATGGAGTGAACGAAGACTTGTTGGTAGGTTAAATGTTAAAAGAAAGAAGTATTAAAAATAATAAATTAATTATATATTTTATTAATAAATATAAATATGTTTTATAATCTAATTATTGTTAAATTGTGTGAAAAGCTTAAAATCTTAAAGGGGTTATGAGGGTTTCATAGGCTAAAAACAATTTTTTTTAATATCGTCTTCATATATTTCCTTTAAACAATTCTGCGTATCAAAGATATATGTTTAAATATTATTTTTTTTTTAATTTTTATTTCAACATTCCGAATACTCACCCATTGACACCTCATCTCCCATGACAAGTTCAAAACAAGTCTTGCGGTGGACATCAAAACTCATGATTGGTAAACAAAAAATATTTCGATAGTACATGGATAAATCTAGTTAATGAACGTAGAAAAAAACAAGTAAGGAAGGGCTAAGTTCGGGTGTAACCGAACATTTTATACTCTCGCAATTTATTTATTTGACTTTATTAATATTATATAATACACAATTTGACCCACATATTCGTCATATATATTGTATAAAGTCCATTGAAAGTTGGAAACCATAATATTAGGTTAGAAACACCGAGGTCCGATATATGGGGCCTTAAAAACCTATGGTCCGATTTCGGTGATTTTTAGAATGGGGCTGCCACACTATAAACATAGTATTTGTGCAAAGTTCTGCACCGATATCTTCACTAGTGCTTACTTTATATATTGTAAAGTTAACGATTCAGATTGTCTTCAAAGTTCTGGTATATAGGAAGTAGGCGTGGTTGGGAAGCGATTTGGCCTATTTTCACAACATATAATTGGGATGTAAGGAAACTATTACAAACCCCATAAGTGGGCGACGCCACGCCCATTTTCCATTTTGTAAAAAAATCTGAATGCAGCTTCCATCTGCCATTTCTTATGTTAAATTAAGTGTTTCTGACGTTTTTCGTTAGTGAGTTAACCCACTTTTAATAATTTTCAACCTAACTTTTGTATGGGAGGTGGGCGTGGTTATGATACGATTTCTTTCATTTTTGGACCGTATTAGGAAGTGGCTAAAAAAACGACTGCAGAAAGTTTGGTTTATATAGCTCTAATGGTTTGCGAGATATGTACAAAAAACTTAGTAGGGGGCGGGGCCACGCCCACTTCCCCAAAAAAATTGCATCCAAATGTGCCCCTTCATATTGCGATCCTTCATACCAAATTTTATTTCCATAGCTTTATTTATAGCTTAGTTATGGCACTTTAAGTGTTTTCGGTTTTCGCCATTTTGTGGGCGTGGCAGTGGTCCGATTACGCCCATTTTCGAACTTAACCTTCTTATGGTGCCAAGGAACACGTGTTCCAAGTTTCATTAAGATATCTCAATTTTTACTCAAGTTACAGCTTGCACGGACGGACGGACAGACGGACGGACAGACAGACATCCGGATTTGAACTTTTCTCGTCACCCTGATCATTTTGATATATATAACCCTATATCTAACTCGTTTAGTATTAGGACAACCAACCGTTATGTGGACAAAACTATAATACTCTCGTAGCAACTTTGTTGCTAGCAACTTTGTTGCGAGAGTATAAATATTGAAATTTTTGACACAATTTAAACCAAAAAACTCTCTTGTTTGGTCATATTTTCGGTATATATTGGCTCGAAAAAATAGTTACAATAAAGATATAAAAATAAATATATAAAATCCTTCGTTCATTAACTAGAAAAAGTTATTCCAAAGATGTGTGCAACATTTGAACAAAATTACTTCAGAACTTTTTGAGTTATCGTGTCCACCGCATTGAATTTTGAGATAAATGCGTCTAAAATTTTACATTCGTACTGACGTGGCTTGATGGATGGAACTTCCAAGACGTATATTTCTTATTACTGGGATTGATTTGATATTTTTTGATAATATTTTAAACATATTGCACTATTTAATAAGAGAAGAAAACATTTCTTTTTCAAAAATTAAATTTTTGAAACCCACCCTCCACTCCTTAAGAGAAGTAAAACAAATATAATGAACTTGAAACTTTTGACTTACCAATAATTTATACCAAGTAGTCTTCTGAAATGAAAAAAGAAATTAACATTAGTCTTATATCATCCCATATGTGAATTTATAAAAAGCTAAGTTTTCATTTATATTAATTTAATATAGTCAAGATGTGATCTTTATTATGTCGAGGTCATCACTGCATCAATATAAGTAACATTATGTGAACTTATGTAACTGAAAGAGACACTAAAGAACTCTTGTTAGCTTATTCGGGAATCTTGTTTTGGAACACTTTAACTATTTAGCGCTAACCCGTAGTGATCATTTTGAACATTTCTTTGAAGCACAACCTGAACATATTTTTGGCCGAAGAGTCGAAGAAGAAACCCAATAATGAAGGTTTTTTTTTTAATATTATCGATTAAATTATTTCTTCTATGGTTAATTTTTATTTTTTTAATATAGTTAGAGAGTGAAAGCGCTACAAAGTCTATCGAAACCCCCATTTTGAATTTAATATGGCAGATTTTCTTCAGACTTCTGTCTGGTCCCATTGAAAAAAAATGAATGTCAGAGCACTTTTATGAACCCTTTTAAAAAGATCTGGATCATTACTGAAATTACTTCTATTTTTGGTAAAAACCCGTTGTGATCTAGATGAGTCTGAAGATGAAGATGGTCATTACTCTTTATAAAATACTATTGGAGAAACTTATTCATTCGTAATGCCTCTTTTTATGTAATGAAATGTGCCTAATATTCAATTCAGTACAGTGAAACCTCTCCTAACGGAAACCTCCCTTGAGCGGACATTTTTTCATACATCAAGTTAAATTTTTTGAACAAATTACCCTCTTTTAGGCGAACACCTCTGTTGTTCGTACACAAAATTTTGATGGTGCATGTCCTTTCAGGAGAGGTTTCACTGTATATGATTAGTATATGAGAATGATCTATTCTACGAATATGTATATGATTCATAGTTCCAATTTTTAGATTGCCAGGCATCATAGTGGCGACTTTTTAATTTTGAAAAGGAATACTTCTCTTACAAGCGAATTTTTAGGAAACTTATAAGAACGTACTATCAATTTGGAGCTAAATTTTCCAAATATATAAAATATACTATGATACAGCCAAAGGAAAATTTATGTGTAATACAAAATAAAAGTGTCAGATCTATGAGAGTTAGTAAGACACATTTTTTAGAATACTAGGTGAGTCATTCAATCAATCATTAAGTATCTTCTATCATTATGCTATTTTTTGATTGAAAATTTTGTTATTATTGGCTTCTGATGTGACCAATTTTATGTATTTTAGTGTAAGGCCGAGTTCTAACTCAAACAATCAATTATATCCAAGTAGAATCATCACTGAGTAATTAAACAAACCAACATAAACTTCAGATCATTGATATTGAGGTTATGTAGTGCGAAAAGCACATATTTTAATGTTCATTCATTCAGAAAATCTAGCACGTCTATTAATGCTTGAGATGCTTTCATTAAACTATTAATATAAATTGAAATAGGTTAGTGGACAGCTCTAGGACATTTGAATGATTATTAATGGAGATTACAATTGAAAATTGCAATTCATTGCAATACGGTTGAGATACAATTTCAATTCGTTAATTAATGACGTAATCCTGTATCGTAAAAATTGAAATTCTCGCTGAGCTTTAACGTATTATACTCCATTACTCAAAATGGTGTTATTTAAATAGCACATCACGAGTTTTTAGTGGGTGACATTGAGAGGCGATTGGAAAATTAAAAAATAAGGAGATTTTCAAAGTAAACCAGTTTGGTGGAAACAAAAATATATAGATATATTTTTCTAAATATACTAGTTGTTGTTGTTTTTTATTTCATTTCAATTAAAAAATAAAATTATTGCCAATTATATGAAAGTATTCATAACTACTCATTCCTTCTGTGCCATCGTAACTCAACTCAACTACTGGTTTTCAAATGCCAACAGGTGTGAGTGCTATGTACCTGCCTGCTGACAAATTACGGTAAGTGAATATAAATTAATAAACTACAAAAGCAACAGCGACTATAGACGAAGAGTAGCTAGCATTTAATTCATTGTTGGCAACTGATTTTTCCCCGCTCATTGTTGGCATTACCACATAGGAGTCAATGCAATGAGCATTTGGAGCCGAAAATTGCATTGATTTATGTGCGATATTAATTGTTTATGACAGCATAATGAGTGTGAGTGTGTGGCTGTGTGCTCAACACTTTCGCTATCAACAATATGTCCGCATTTTCGACAAACTCGCCACTTGCGGTGGCATAAAAAATGCTAATCACTTTATTGCGAGTGTCGCGTTGCGTTTCACAGCTGCGGTGGCTAGTCCGAAACGAGTATGAGGAAATGCAGCGAATTAAACACTTATATACACATATATCCATATGAAGCCATGAATACTTATGACTCAATTCGTATGTTCGTTTTGGCAAAGCTGGCGATATTTCTTTGGTTGCAAAGTGAATGTTAAACTTGAATTGAAGCTTATTAAAAGTGAATTTTCCATAAAAAACTGCATGTAATTTTTCTTTAATACGGCAATTTCAATTTATAATTTAAACAATTTGTTTTTAATTTGGTAAAAATATTGGCATATGCTCCTAGCTAACAAGACAGCCAATACTGTTTAGTGTTAGCCACTAGGTTGTGTCAGCATTTTGCTATTAAAATCGATTATTAGTTAAATAAAATTTAAAAAAACAACAACAAAAACAAAAAAAAATTAAAACAAGTAAGGAAAGGTTAAGTTCGGGTGCAACCGAACATTTTATACTCTCGCAATTTATTAATATAGTTTTATTAAGGTAACACACAATTTGACCCATATATTCGGCATAAAGTTCAATAGGAAAACGAAAATCATCATATATAGTATATAGGATGAAGTAATTCCTGAAACGATTTCACACATTTTCATCACCAACATACATTATGTCTGAGAGTATATGCTCACTTAATTTGGCTAAGATATTTCACATATTAACCGATTTATAATGTATTAAGCCCATCGTATTTTTGAAAAACCTTTAATTAGGTATATGAGAGCTAGGGGAAGTAATGACCCGATTTTAACCATTTCTGGTACAGAGACATACTATTAGAAGAAAACGATTTCTTCTGAATTAAATTAAGATACCTGAGAGATTTATCGATATTTTCGGTGAAAAGTTACCTTAGGGCACTGAGTTCTTCATATTCGATATCTGGGGCTTTGAAAAGTTATATTCCGATTTCGACAATTTTTTCACAAGTGATGCCAAAGATCATATACTGTATTTGTGTAAAGTTTTATTTCGCAATCTTCATTGGTTCCTTATGCTTATCTTATAAAGTAGAAAAAGCAGCGGGAATTCAAAATTGAGTTATATGGGAAGTAGGCGTGGTTGTGAACCAATTTCGCCCATTTTTCATCCGTGGTATTAGTGTGTCAAGAAAATAGTATATACTGAATTTCATTGAAATCGGTCCAGTAGTCCCTGAGATATGGTTTTTAACCCATAAGTGGGCGACCCCGCGCCCATTCTCCATTTTTAAAAAGGCTGAGTGCAGCTTCCTTCTGCAATTACTTCTGATGTTTTTCATTAGTGAGTTAAGCCACTTTTAGTAATTTTGAACCTAATATAATCCTCTGTACCGAAATCAACTTTATTTGTGGCTCTTTATAAGTCTTCGGTTATCGCCATTTTGTGGGCGTGGCAGTGGTTAGATTATGCAATACCAGCTTCTTGATGGTGCCAAAGAATATCTGTACCAAGTTTCATTTCGATATCTCAATTCTTACTCAAGTTATCGCTTGCACAGACAGATGGACGAAGAGACATCCGGATTACAACTCTACTCGTTACCCTGATCACTTTGATATATATAACCCTATATCTAACATGTTTAGTTTTATGTCTTACAAACAACCGTTATGAGAACAAAACTATAATACTCTGTGCAAGATGTTCGCAAGTATAACAATTGTCAAATCATCCACACTCTTTGTCATAACAACTTACTTGGGCTTAGACCTCGACGGAAAATGAAACCACTTCTAGAACCCCTCTCCAAAAAAAAAAACACTTCTCAAATCCAGAAAACTGGAAAGGAATTTTTAATTCGAACGCAACAACAACACCACAAAAGATCTGCCACTGGCAACACCGAGTATGAGTCATGCCGAAATCTGGTGGCAAAACTCCACAAATCATGCTTGAATAGCAAGCATAGAACAACAAGTAAGGAAGGGCTAAGTTCGGGTGCAACCGAACATTTTATACTCTCGCAATTTATTTATTTAACTTTATTTATATTATATAATACACAATTTGACCCACATATTCGTCATATATATTGTATAAAGTCCATTGAAAGTTGGAAACCATAATATTAGGTTAGAAGCACCGAGGTCCTCATGTTTGATATATGGGGCCTTGAAAACCTATGGTGCGATTTCGGCGATTTTTAGAATGGGGCTGCCACACTATTAACATAGTATTTGTGCAAAGTTCTGCACCGATATCTTCACTAGTACTTACTTTATATATTGTAAAGTAAACGATTCAGATTGTCTTCAAAGTTCTGGTATATAGGAAGTAGCCGTGTTTGTGAAGCGATTTGGCATATTTTCACAACATATCATTGGGATGTAAGGAAACTATTACAAACCAAGTTTCATTGAAATCGGTCGAGTAGTTCCTGAGATATGGTTTTTGACCCATTAGTGGGCGATGCCACGCCCATTTTCCATTTTGTAAAAAAATCTGAGTGCAGCTTTCATCTGTCATTCCTTATGTGAAATTTAGTGTTTCTGACGTTTTTCGTTAATGAGTTAACCCACTTTTAGTAGTTTTCAACCTAACTTTTGTATGGGAGGTGGGCGTGGTTATGATCCGATTTCTTTCATTTTTGGACTGCATTAGGAAGTGGCTAAAAAAACGACTGCAGAAAGTTTGGTTTATATAGCTCTATTGGTTTGCGAGATATGTACAAAAAACTTAGTAGGGGGCGGGGCCACGCCCACTTCCCCAAAAAAATTACATCCAAATATGCCCCTTCCTAGTGCGATCCTTCATACCAAATTTTATTTCCATAGCTTTATTTATGGCTTAGTTATGGCACTTTATGTGTTTTCGGTTTTCGCCATTTTGTGGGCGTGGCAGTGGTCCGATTTTGCTCATTTTCGAAAGCAACCTTCCTATGGTGCCAAGGAACACGTGTTCCAAGTTTCATCAAGATATCTTAATTTTTACTCAAGTTACAGCTTGCACAGACGGACGGACGGACGGACGGACGGACGGACGGACGGACAGACAGACATTCGGATTTGAACTCCACTCTTCACCCTGATCACTTTGGTATATATAACCCTATATCTAACTCGTTTAGTTTTGGGTGTTACAAACAACCGTTATGTGAACAAAACTATAATACTCTCTTTAGCAACATTTGTTGCGAGAGTATAAAAATCGAAGCAAGAATGCAAAAAATAACCAAACTTGATTCACATTGATTTCCAGGAAGTAACATTGCCGCGGTTGTCTTGCAGCCAGCCTCCCTCCCGCTCTCACTCTCTTCCTCTCCACGGGCGCTCCGTTGATAACAAGTTTGAATGTGTGGCAAAAGCCACACTGGTGAGCCAATAGTCATCCATATGCCCGTGCAAATGTTCTGAGAGCCAGTGAAACTGGTATTTGAAGCTTTGAAGCAGCTCATTGCCTGAGTGTCGCTTTGTTTGCTCTATACGACTCCTCCGCGCTTTCCTGGCACTTCTTTTTGGCCAGAACTTATACAATCCCTCCCTTATGTGCCCACCGTTGTTGCTCACTTAGTTTTCTGCACGCGACAAGTTTGTGCACGCGGTGTGTGTTACAAATATATACTGATTCTTCCAGTTTTTGACTGTGCAACTTCCGTACAGCTTGCCCCACCGCTCCTCTCCCGCTGACTTGGCAAACTTGGTGGCACTAGAACCACATCATTCCATTAGCCATTCTGGTAAGAATAAGCAAGACTTGCCACATTTCTCAGCGTTCTTGCAAGCTCATTCAGCTTCCTCCGCCCGCACCAACAAATACTCATATATGTTATTGTTGTTGTTGTAGTTATGTTGCTGTGCAACTTTTTACTTTTTGCTTATGCTTTCTTCACTTTTTTGAGTTTTTCACCGTCTTTTTTAGATATTCTTTTGCACTTTTTTCGCGTTTTAATTCGCTGTCGTCTTTTAATAGCAGGTTAAGTTGGCATTTAAGTTTGTGCAGCCACAAATACTTACGTGTCTTTACTCACACGTGTGTGAGTGTGTAAGATTGTATGTGTGTGTGTGTTCATGCGTTTGCGTGTCGAAGAGTGCATTGCACTTTAACTGACCGTCATTGAATGCCTGCGAGTCAATGGATCTGACAGCGCTTTTTGGCAACAACAACTTGGCGCGAAATTATAGAATGATTTTGATTACGCTAAGTGATATTGAGTAGTTCAGACAGTTTGGTTAAAATATAATGATTGATAAAGGACTAAACACTTTGCGATTCTAGTATTAAACTTGAGGCGAAAATTGAAAGAGAAAGAAATAGGAGTAGAACTACCTTTGTAAAACACGTTATGATTACAGTCAAAAATATACACTTCCTTAGGTCCAGCTATATTTCTTGCTGTGCTGAAAACTCAGGTACAATGATCTGATCAATACTCATATTTAAGAGTTCTTTTTTTGTATTGAACTAATTTTTGCCTTTAAAGCTTTATATTTTTTTTTTTGTAAATAGCACTAAACTATAAACTCAGCTCGGATTCGGGCATACAATTGATTACTGAAACATTTCACTAGAATGTTGCCTACCTTTAGGCGCATTGATAAATTTTCCGAAGTCGTTTACCTCAGGTTTGGAAAATATTACCATAAATAAGCATATTTTCTCACATATTTAACCAACATTAATTTTAAAAAATTTCATTTATGAGCACTTATTAAATAGAAGAACTGAAACAATATAGTGGAGTACCACACCTATTATTAGATAGATTTAATTGGCACAATCTAAGAAAAAATTAAGGGGTTACATGAGTTTCACGGCTTCAAAAAATATTTTTATATTCTCCTATTAAATTATACAAGAATATAGTTCTCTAGAATATTGGGATAAAATTACAAGTCGATTCGAGTAATGGTTTTGGAAATACTGTCTGAAGAAGTTGCGAGATCGAGGGTAGCTGGACTGTCACTCAAAGCTTGTTACTTGTTTTTCTTTAAACCGTGTTTCAAAGTCTTCAAGATAAAATTTACAAGGATTTGGACGAAGATTTTTTGATAATTACAACAACTAAAAACGCTGCAATTTTTATACTCTCGCAACAAAAGTTGCTAAGAGAGTATTATAGTTTTGTCCAAATAACGGTTGTTTGTAAGTCCTAAAACTAAACGAGTTAGATATAGGGTTACATATACCAAAGTGATCAGGGTAACGAGTAAAGTTCAAATCCTAATGTCTGTCTGTCCGTCCGTGCAAGCTGTAACTTTAGTAAAAATTGAGATATCTTAATGAAACTTGGAACACGTGTTCCTTGGCACCATAAGAAGGTAAGAAGTTCGAAGATGGGCGGAATCGGACCACTGGCACGCCCACAAAATGGTGATAACCAAAAACACATAAAGAGATATAACTAAGCCATAAATAAAGTTATGAAAATAAAATTTTGAACATATGATCGCATTAGGGAGGGGCACATTTGAATGTAATTTTTTTGGAAAAGTGGGCGTGACCACGCCCCCAAATAGGTTATATATATATATCTTGCAAACCAATTAAGCTATATAAACCAAACTTTCTGCAGTCGTTTCTTTTAGCCGTTTCCTTATACAGTCCAAAAATGAAAGAAATCGGATAATAACCACGCCCACCTCCCATACAAAGGTTAGGTTGAAAATTACTGAAAGTGCGTTAACTCACTAACGAGAAACGTCAGAAACACCAAATTTTACATAAGAAATGGCAGAAGGAAGCTGCACTGAGATTTTTTACAAAATGGAAAATGGGCGTGGCGTCGCCCACTTATGAGTGAAAAACCATATCTCAAGAACTACTCGATTTCAATGAAATTCGGTATATAATATTTTCTTGACACCCTGATGACACTGGTGGAATATGGGCGAAATCGGTTCATAACTACGTCTACTTCCCATATAACTCAATTTTGAATCCTTCTGATTCGTTCACTTTATAATATATACATAAGGAACCGATAAAGATAGCGAAATAAAACTTTACACAAATACTGTATTTGAGCTGTGACATCACTTGTGGAAAAATTGTCAAAATTGAACCATGACTTTTCAAGGCCCCTGATATCAAACATGAAGAACTCAGTGCCTAAGTAAGTAAAGTAAAGTAAAGTAATTTTTCACCGAAAATATAGGTAAATCTCTAAATAAATTGCGAGAGTATAAAATGTTCGGTTGCACCCGAACTTAGCCTTTCCTTACTTGTTTCTCATAAAAACATCTGCCTAAAATCCATTTTTTTATTATTTTTTAGCTTAAAGTCTCAATTAAGTCAGTGTTTTAATATACTCACTTCAGATGATTCTGCTAGGTGTTAAGCTGTCAACGCGGAAGCACTACTACCCCGAGGGCTCGCCAGAAATGACTTAAATGTGAGAGTCTTTAATTTTTTTTAACATACATTAACACTTAAATTTACTTTAAAAAGTGAAGCAAAATAAGCCATCTTTTTCTGGACGAAACCCATGTAATCCTTAACCTTTTAAGGGCTTTTTTTTATAAAAATGTCTGCCAAAATTACAATTTTTTACTTTTTTTCTTTCCTGCGTTCAAGCACGAGTTTATGGTCTTAGTTAAAACACTTATTTTTGTTTTTTTTTCTGTGTGTCAGGTGTTATGCTGTCAACGCAGCGCACCTTTTTTCCGAGGAGTCACCGGGAATGACGTCACAATGGAGGAGTTTTAATTTTTTTTTTTATTTCAGAAATTATTCTTTAAATATGTTTCTATAAAACAGAAAAAAAGTTTGAATTAAATAAATAATTTTTTGCATAAAGAAAAATATTGAAAAAATACCTTTTTTTACCAGACAAAACCCATGTAACCTTAAGGTAAGTCGAATTCCAAAAGGTCTTTATGAAGAGATGAAGCCAATGCAATATATAATGATTAATTCAATGTTATTTAATTAAATATATTCCCCAAAATATGTCCTATATTTAGGAGCAACTTGTAAATATTAGCATATAAAAATGAAAACTAATAAAAATTTAAAAATAAAAAAATAAAATTTAAATAATAAAATAATAATTGTAATCAATATAGATATATATATTATCAATATAGATTTTTTTCTTTTAAACAGCTTAAAAAATGATCATTAAATGTGTTAACAATTTAATCAAAACTATGATAGGGTGTTTTCAACATATTACACATAGATAACATAATCTTACATAACATAATCTAACATGACATAACATAGCATATAACATAAAATAATATAGCATAACATAACATAGCTAAGTAAGTCAGCATTGCATGCGCTGCCAACATTTAATATCTATGTTACTCGTCTATTCATTAACGCCGATCAACATAAGCTATTAGATAAATTGCAAAGCGGCTATACATTTCCATAAGTATATATATAGCCTATATAGTATAGTATATAAATAAAAGCTATGAAATTGCCGTGAATCACTTGTTGCTTGCTTTAATACAAAACGAGCGAGATTTTTTGCTCAATTTATTACAATTAGTATAGTATTATTATTACGGTTATTGGAATAATTACGTTTGTCGTTGGCAATAAAGTGAGTACGGTAAGACATTACCGCTAACATTGGCGACCTCAGTCGCACAATGGATCAGCAATTAATTTTAAAAGAGTTTAGTGTGTGTTTCTTGTGCATTTATTATATAGTATCTACACAAATTTTATATTTTCGTTCAATATTTTGAACATTTTCATATGTGTACGTACAGTATTGTCAGTTATTTATGTACGACATTGACATTAGCCGCTGACACGCATTACAAAGCTTGATAAATCATATGTTGCTGCCATGTGTCTCAAAGTCCAAGTGGAAATGGTAAACAATTTTATTAATGTTACGTACCACAAGTCCATAAAGTCAAGTGATCTGTGTTTAATGCTTTGTAGTCATGCTATGTGGCGAGTTATTAAGCTTTTGGCAATGTTCGTGTAATATGTATAACTTGTGTTCAGTTGTAGTTTGTAACATTTTATAGCTTGTCTTACAAGTTTATGTTACACCATGCACATGTGTTTGGGCACTTTCATCCATATTTTATGGCTTTTTAATGCCTATTATTACATTATATTTATATTTTGAAGTGCAAGGCTCGGTTAATGGGGTTTAACCCTCTCAGGCTTTGAAAGCTTTTGATTTCATTGTTAAAGGAATTATGAAGAGGGTTTAGTGAAACAACTGAGCTTTATCTTCACTGTAATTTTGGAAGAGTTTAAAGAAAATGGATTTGTATTCCTCCAAGTATCAATTATATTCAAAGAAGCTTTTACTAGTTTAAGCTCCCTGCGGTTGATCTAGATTTGTTGAAGAAAAGTAATATGTATAACCTCAAAATTTACTAGAGAAGTAAGCTTAATTATCAAGATGTCTGAGAGGAGGTATGAACCACATTATATATTTGGCTTCGGGGAACACCGGAGTCTTAAAAGTAGGTAAAGCTGTCAATCTGGTTTTTTGTACTGATAGGAGCCGCAGAATGAGCTCTAAGGTGGCATTTGGATGTTAAATTTGTATACTCTTGCAACAAAAGTTGCTAAGAGAGTATTATAGTTTTGTTCACATAACGGTTGTTTGTAAGTCATAAAACTAAACGAGTTAGATATAGGGTCATATATATCAAAATGATGACGGTGACAAGACGAGTCAAAATCCGAATGTCTTTCTGTCCGTCCGTCCGTGCAATGGATAACTTGACTAAAAATTGAGATATCTTAATGAAATTTGGAACACATATTCCTGGAGACCGTGAGAGGGTTGCTTTCGAAAATGGGCAAAACCACTGCCACGCCCATAAAATGGCGAAACCCGAAAATACATAAAGTGTCATACCTAAGCCATAAATAAAGTTATAAAAGTAAAATTTGGAACAAAGGATCGCACTACGAAGGGGTATATTTGGATGTTATTTTTTTGGGGAAGTGGGCGTGGCCCCGCTCCCAAATCGGTTATTTGTATATATCTCGCAAACCAATGAAGCTATATAAACCAAACTTTCTGCAGTCGGTTCTCTTACGTACCCCACCACACACCATGAAAATAGTTGAAATCGGATAATAACCACGCCCAACTCCCATACAGAGGTTAGGTTGAAAATTACTAAAAGTGTATTAACTCACTAACGAAAAACATCAGAAACACTATATTTTACGGAAGAAATTGCAGAAGGAAGCTGCACTCAGAGTTTTTTACAAAATGGAAAATGACCCCACTTATGAGTCAGAAACCATATCTCAGGAACTACTCGACCGATTCGAATGAAATTCGGTATATAATATTTTCTTGACACCGTGATGACACATGTGGAAAATGGATGAAATCGGTTCACAACCACGACAACCTCCCATGTAACTCAACTTTGAATTCGATCTGATTCCTTCACTTTATAAGATATACATACATAAGGGACCAATGAAAATAGCGAAATAAAAGTTTACACAAATACTTTATATGATCTGTGGCATCACTTGTGAAAAATTTGTGGAAATCGGACCATAACTTTTCAAAGCCCCGAATATCGAATATGAAAAATTCCGTGCCCCATGATAATTTTTCACCGAAAATTTCGGTAAATCTCTCAGGTATCTTAATTTAATTCAGAGGAAATAATTTTCTTCTAATAGTGTGTCTCTGTACCAGAAATTGTTAAAATCGGGTCATACGAGAGTATAAAATGTTCGGTTGCACCCGAACTTAGCCTTTCCTTACTTGTTTTAATAGAAAATAAGAACAAAATAAATATTTCCTTCTAGAATATTTTGGGTAAGATGTGAGCATATGCGTGTCTAATAGAGGATTAGTGTAGGATGTAATATGAAAGCTTGTTTAGATTTGTTTCCTAACATAGCTGTCGAGCTATATAATCACTAAAAGCAATAAATATTTCTTTGGATTTAATAGGTAATGTCGAAATACCTCCCTCGACTCACTCGATTAATAAAAAATATCATTTATATCTCATCCTAAAAAGTAAATGTAAGTGAAGACCAGATGAGGCAGTATCCCTAGGAAAGTTTGCGAAAGCTTCTAGAAGTACTGAAAACAGAAAAACTGTTTGTTTTAGATAAAGATATATTTCTGTGCCCTGAAAGGACCGAAGTGGTGATCTGTTTTAGCATAATTAGTCCGATTTTGAATCAGTTTCTGGAACGATGAAATGCTTGAGATCCACAACAGACTAGACAGTAATGGATAGAGGGTCACAGGTCAAATAGTGAATATGAATAATGAACCTTGTCGAAATCAGGGTTTGGGACTTCAAAGACTGTATAATTTTTAGGAAAACAACATCTACTCTCTAAGTAGGCTGAATGAGAAATCTTATACTAAACGATCTTCTTGTCAAAATGAAACTGATTTATGATAACGTTATTATATTTTACAGTTACATTACATTTCACAAAGAAATTCCATTAACGCTCAACCGATTTGGGTCAGTGGGTTGCTAAATGTGTCCTGTCACAAATTAACAATAAACATTAAACTAAAGTCTACACACAACAACAACACCTACCCACACAGAAAGACATATGTATGTATGCCAACTATTACCTACTAAAGTACCTGAAAACATCACATTTTTAGTGAATATGATCTCAACATGCCGTTTGAAAACTTAAGCAAATGAAGTCATAACAATATTTTTTAGCCCACTTTCCATGCACTTTGTGTGCAACGCGGTGGCAAAGCGGCAAGTGGCGTGTGGGGCGCGGCTGTGAGATTTTCACGGTGGCTTTAAGTAGGCTGTGGTGCGGTGGCGTGTAGGTGGCTCACCTGTATATATGTAAGTTGGTGCGAGTGTGCAATTGGCATACTGACTGTTTGCCACCAAACAGCCCAAACAGCCGTTAGCGCTGCAGTGGGCATTTATGACGGGTATTTTCTGCTAAACCAGATTTGGCACATAAACAAAAGTGCTGCTTAATTTTATGACTACCGCAAAAATAAGAAGGTTTTCCAGAAATTATGGGCGTACAAGTTGTTGCCGTGATTGACAAATGCAGTGCAAACATATTAATAGTGCAAATTCTCTATATATTTGATTGTATGTTTATTAGGGTGGTTCTAAAATAATTATATATGTTTCTGTTGTCAGATTAACCAAAGGGTGAATAAAAATATGATCCAAAATAGTTATAAAATTTAATATTTGGTTCGGATTAGAGGTAGCTAAGTAATCTCGTAATGTGGTTCAAATTCCACCCTAATAATATCAAAAAAATTTAAATTAAAGTTTCTGAATTTTGATCTCTCATGGAATTAGACCTGAGTATAGCTCCCTTAAAAACTTTAATTTTGACAACTTATTCTGGGAAGAAGGAAAAAGTTGTCGAGCTTTTGCCTATCAGGGTTTCTTAAGCATTTATTTGAGTATATAAAAAAATATATTTCAATTTGGTACAAAATGGTCGCTACTGGGCCGATTTTTGGAATCAAATTTGTTTAAGAGAGCCTCTATGGTCGACGGTCATTCTAGGAACTCGAATTAAATGAAACAAAATAACAAACTAGAACTTAATCTAGATGAGACTTGATAGTATTTCGACAGAAAGGCGTTTGAAATTTATAATAAATGAAACCAAATCATCTACACCCTTCTCCCTCTTTTGAGGAACAGTCATAGAACCTAGCCTAGCATCCATTTCCCTATAGTCCGCCCCCATCGGAACATCTTGCTTCCTGCCTTTTCCTGTTAAATAAGCTAAATTACAATTAATTTCCCTCTAATTAGGATCTAGATAACCGTTAAAACAACAACAACAATACAATGGATTTATCAGCTATACTTTCTAACTCGTCTAATAATTAAATAATGGTTTTAGGAAACTGAAATGTACTTTAAGCCAAAAAAAGTGCAATTTTTGAAAATTATCGACCTTAAGAGGTCAAGTTATTTCAATTCTCTCCTAACGGCTCTACAATTTTTATAGCTATCTACGACTTTAGTAGGTTTAAATTTGAAGAATTTTGATAGAGAGGTCAAAGTTCAAGTTATTTCAACACCTAAATTTAGTGGATGATTTCCTTCCCATCCCACCAAAAACACAGCAAAACCTTCCTGGCCGTAATTCCCGGCTTGGCCACTGTTTGGGACGATTTCCCGGCCTTTGACCACGACCGTTTTCGCTTGATATTGTCGTATGTGATCCATTTTTCGTCGCCAGTCACCATTCGCTTCAAAAATGGGTCGAGTTCGTTCCGTTTCAGCAGCATATCGCAGGCGTTGATTCGGTCCAGAAGGTGTTTTTACGTCAAATTATGCGGCATCCAAACATCAAGCGTTTTTGTGTATCCAGCCTTCTGCAGATGGTTTAAAATGGTTTGGTGACTAACTCCCATCTCCTGGGCGATGTCACGAGATGCCACATGCCGGTCTAACTCGATGTTTTCCATGATTTGATCGGTATTCGTCGTCACAGGTCTTCCGCCGGTTGGCTTATCCATGGTGTCGTTTTCACCCGCTCTGAATCGTCGAAACCATTCCTCCGCAGTTCGAAGTGATAGAGTACCATCCCCCAAAACACCATTAATTTCACGGAACGTTTCTCTAGCGGATTTGCCTTTAACGAAGGAAATCTTTAAAACAGCGCGATTTTCGGCGTTAGTTAACTCCATGTTTACACATTTATAACTGTTGAACGCAAAATCCCAACTAATCATGTATAGCGTCGTCTTGTAGGTCATGTCAAGACCTTTCAAAGATGTTTAGTATTGCCAGATACGAGCTCTGTAGCGCTTTATACATAGCCCCGAAATTTAAAAGACAAAAAGGCGGAAGAGAGATATTTGCCAACCTAATATTTCATATCTGTGACTTCAGTCGGTTTAAATTTGAAGAATTGTGATCGAATTTTGGTGAATTAGAAAATTTAAGCACAACCCTAATATAGATTTATACGATACACCACTTGACGCTGGTGACACTATATTACAGTATATAGTCTATATGTATATTACTGTATTTATTGTAAGGCAGTGGGTCGAACTAATGTCCGGCTTGTTGACGTTTTAGCGTATGAAGTCATTCACACTCACGTTTGCCAACACGTTACGGCGCAATTAACGGTAAATGCAAATGCAGCATGCTTTGAACTAGCGAGCAAGCGCAACGAAAGCAATAAATAAAGTCAGAGACTCATATATATGTACAGATGTAGCTGTAAACATATGGAAATCTCACAGCTTATGCCAAGAAGGTGTTGAACAATAAAATTTGAAATTAAATCTAACAATAAGTTTTTATGCGCTAGTGTAGTGCATATGTTCATATATGTATATATGAATATGTATGTATAATAGCATGCAATTCAGTTCCAGTTAGACTCTAACTGTTGGAGGCAAGTCTATGCCAGCAGCTTGGGCTACATTATGCTACATGCTGCAGCTTCAAAGGTTTTTCGCTCGAAATTCAATATCTACAATGGACACACATAGCACCAGCAACAATAACAACAAAAGCAACACATACTCAGCCGTTGACTTGCTCTGAATAATTTATGGCGCTCCAGTGCACGAAATGTTCAAATTCGCACGCAGCGCGCAGCCGCATAGTAGCCGCAGCCAATTGTTGTTTGCACTTGCAAATCTCGACGGTTTTACGGCTTCAAGAATTGCCTTACATTCACACACAGCTTGGCAGTAAAAAGGAAGTTGCGCAATCTCAGTTGGTAATAAATTCTTTGGTTTTATGACAAGACGTACTGCCATGGCGTGGCAGCAACAGATTGGCGGCTGTAGAATTTAGCGCTGGGAGGGTGGCATGGGCGCTGGCGGACAGCTTGCAACAGCTTAAAGCAACTTGGGCATAACGCAATTCTTGTGTGCGCTTGTGCCTGGGCTATGGCGTCACACGCTCAGATTTTTACTTTCGGCGGCAATGCGGACAGTGCGTGCTTGCAACATGTTGCAACAATGTGCAGTGGAAACGCGAATTGTGAATGGACAATGCGTTGGAGATAACATAAAAATATGAAAAGTTTATATGATATTCAACATGGGAATTATATTCTGGGCTTGAGATATTAAAAATTACAAAAATTATATATTTTTTTACAATTTTTATTTTTATTTTGAAAATTTGTGTCCCAATTTTTTAAACCACAAAATATTGCAAGATAGCATGCAAAGCTATTTGATTTACGACTCACATGTGCAAAATATGTCGCATACTTTTTAAATGAGTAAATTGTAGCTATTATTTTACTATAGTGATAAGTTGGACCCAATTTTTTGAAGTACAGGAAGTAGAAGATAGAAATCCCAGAAAATCTAATATCTAGGGGATCAGAGAAAAAACGTGCATTATTTAGCTCTGCTCGTTCGTTTCTACTTAGCGAGGATTCTTCTAAAACCGGGCTCTATAAGAGAAGGGTCTAAACCCCAACAGACCTTACAATACAAATTAATTCAACTTTAGGCTAATTTAAAATATCTGATCTCTTAATAAAAGTGTTTCACTGGAATTCTTGGTTGGCTAGCAAAATTTGGACAAAAAGTAGACAACACTAGGCACCTGCAACGACTACTATTACGACCTCCAACACTTAATAGACACTAAGGTTCAGCACTGCGCATGAAGGCCTCGCAATAATTCTCTTCAAAGAAATCCTCTTCCATTTCAATTCAAGTTCCGAACTACATTCTTGCTAAAGATTTCTTCTAAAAACGGTAGTTTCCATCATTATGTCAAATCCAACTCTCTTTGAGGTCAATTATCGACAATATCGATAAAGAATAGAAATCGTCGAGTTCCACCATCAGGTAAGCATTATTTCCGTGGTCCAGGAACTGGAAACAAAAAAGCTCGCCACACGAGTTTAAGCAAAAAACCCCCTGACCGAAGCCAGGATAGACGTTCACAAAACTTTTTCTATGTGTTTGGTGGGATCATCCATTAAAAGTTGTTCCCGTACGGCCAACAATTTCACTGTCTGAAGGAAGCAATCGCTCAGGAGTGGCCTGCATTGGTCAACAGGAGAGGAGTTGTGCTCCATTAGGGTAATGCCAGGACACATAATGATAGTGACCAGCCAACAGCTCTGTTGGGAGGCTCTTATGCATACCCCTTATAGAATGGGCATGGAACCAAGTGATAACTATCTCTTCCCATCTATTACGAAAGATTTTGCTGGTGAAAAATATCAAGAAAAGCTTATAAACATCGACCGTACCAGTTAGGGAATACTAGGGAGGAGTGGCATTATGAAGTGACATCAATCGGATCATTTAAACTATGCTAAAAAATATATTCAATGTAATGCAAAAGTAATGTATTTGTGGTAATTTTTTGTAATACGAATAGTAGTTGAAGATTATATAGTACCACAGAAGGGAACATTACATGAAAAAGAACTAAGAATTAAGATATACAATTCGGTAAGATTTGAATAAGTTCCAGATAAGATCTTGGTTATTACAAAAAGCTCGACAAGAACTACATATGTTTTATTCCAAAAATTATTAACATATAGTTTAAGGAGTTACACCACCCTGAACGCATGAAAATCGGATGGTTTTTACGAATCTTTTTGGCAAAACTATTTGAGGTAGGACTTCTTTACATTTATTGCTAATTTAATTCATATCTTAAGCTTTATAAATATTAAAAAAAAAATAGTTTTTTGTTAAAAATGGCAGAGATATACATAAGCATTGGCGTGGATCAATTTTTCCGGAGCCCTCCTTGATGGTGTACATGATTGACATTTCAATTATTGTCTGTAACAAGTTAAATAATATTTTTCTTAAAAAGTAAAATTTTGAACAGAGTGTCATGGCCGTTCTTTAAAAAAACAAATTTTTATGGAATTGGAAGCACTTAAAAAATTGATTTTATATTTTGGGCTAAAAATACTGTATAGAAAATTGGATAAAAATGTTTCAGATTATTCAATCGAAAAAATCCCACGTCACTCTGCGGAAAATTTAGAAAGATGTATTTTAATTTTCAAGTCAATCGGTTGAATAGTTTTTGAGTTATCGTGTACACGGTCTCGGTCTCCCACCGCGCTGACTAATTAATGATTAGAACTTTCGTAATTATTGAGACATTGTTTTCAGAGACAGCTCGAGTATTTTTAGAATATACTCTGAAATTAAGCACAAAAAAAAAATTTATGAAAAAAAATAGGTGGCGTAACCCCTTAAGTGTCTTCAAATATAAGATATATTATAAGTATAGTTGAATGCAAATATCGCTATAAAGTACAAAGCAGGTCTTCTGTAGTACAACATACGTATTTGAGACGAACTATGAAATTGGTCAGAGTTGACTGTTGACAACCTAAAAATTGTCATTTATTTTATTATATAATCTTTCATATATTTTTAGTTCCACTTTTGTGCATCCTGATATTGTCCCGCAAATACAATGAGTTTTAAGCATTCAGTCATATAAACAACCATTCAAAGCAATCGACAAAAAAACAAAAAACTTCCAGATCCGGTAAAACAAGAATAAGTTTACTAAAGAGTAACTAGCCAACGATATGGGCGCCAAATGTAAATAGGCGCTGATATATCTCTAAAGCACACAACCACAAGCTGCCACAGGAGTTATTTAGGGAAGAAACAGACACTAAAAATAAAACGAAAATTGCAAAAACAATAGCGAAAGGCGAAAACAAAAACACGCTGCCTTTCGGTCGTGGCGAGCACGCAAAAGACGGCATGCGGATCCACGACACGCAAAAAGCTGAAATCTGAAAACTGAAAACTACGCGACAGCCGCACAACGGAATGTCAGAGCCAAGAAGAAGCGAAGAAGCGCCAGACAATAATACCACGAAAATCATTCCTGTGGCGCGGTGTACTCAGCTCAGCGACGGAAGACTTATGTGAGAAACAGCAGTCAGCGATTCCCAAAAGACGCGCGATCATAATCCGTAGACAATGCCAGCATGCGCCGCCGTTGCCAAGGCTACACTGTGATGTGGCAAGAGGCGGCAGGTCCTCAGAGTTACCAAGGTACCAGCAATTGCTTTGTACTTGTGGCAGTCAACAGTCAAAATGAGTTGGCGCATTGCAACTTTGCTGCGGTGCACTGCGGTGTGGTGGTGGTGGTAAAGGTATGTACGTGTGGCATGCGGCAACAAATCAAAGGTTAGAGGCAAAAAAAGCTGTTTGGCTCGCCATGAACGGGAAGACGCGACGAATACAGCCAAGTATTTTGGTTTTTGTACAAAATTATGAGAAACAATTGTTGTTGGTGGTGTAATAGCGGCAGGTAGGCGCGCACCTACAACTACAGCCGGCGAGAGCGCGTGGAAGCGATGAGTTCGGCGTTCGCCGTATCTTGGTTGACTGCCTTTGACATTTTGGTTGAAATCTACGCTGGCAGTCGCAGCATTAGCGATCTTTGTTTTATTATTTGTTCGTTGTTGCCTCTCAACTTCAATTGCTGCTAATTTGTGTAGTGATTGACAATCAATAATTTTAGTTGAAAGAATTTATTGCTCTTGAGGTGAAGAGTGGAAGAAAGTGTGATAAAGTGTTTTTAGATGAGATAATGAAATCAAATTAATTTTTTTTGTTAATATACAGAAAATGTTCATGATGGCAATACACTTCAGATTTTTCCTTAAGTTGTTGAGAGCAAAAGCTATTGAGTAAATATAATAGGATGAAGAGTAGAATAGAAAATAGAATTTGAGGAAAGGTCCAGGCATTGCATGGCTTATTTTCATATATATATATATACATATATTTGGCGTAGGAACCGCTTTAAGCGATTATAGCCGAATCCACCAGAGCGCGCCACTCATTCCTCCTTTTTGCTTTTTGGCGCCAACTGGAAACACCAAGTGAAGCCAGGTCACTTTGCACTTGGTCTTTCCACCGGAGTGGAGGTCGTCCTCTTCCGCGGCTTCCTCCAGCGGGTACTGCATCGAATACTTTCAGAGCTGGAGTGTTTTCTTCCATCCGTACAACATGACCTAGCCAGCGTAACCGCTGTCTTTTTATTCGCTGAACTATGTCAATGTCGTCGTATAAATCGTACAGCTCATCGTTCCATCGTCTGCGGTATTCGCCGTTGCCAATGTTTAGAGGACCATAAATCTTGCGCAAAACCTTTCTCTCGAAAACCCCAAGAGTCGTCTCATCGGATGTTGTTATCGTCCACGCTTCAGCGCCATACATCAGGACGGGAATAATGAGCGACTTATAGAGTTTGATTTTGGTTCGTCGAGAGAGGACTTTACTTTTCAATTGGCTACTCAGTCCAAAGTAGCACCTGTTGGCAAGAGTGATTCTGCGTTGGATTTCAAGGCTGACATTGTTGGTGTTGTTAATGCTGGTTCCCAGATAAACGAAATTATCTACAACTTCAAAGTTATGACTGTCAACAGTGACGTGGGAGCCAAGACGCGAGTGCGCTGACTGTTTGTTTGATGACAGGAGATATTTCGTCTTGTCCTCATTCCCCACCAGACCCATACGCTTCGCTTCTTTATCTAGTCTGGAAAACGCAGAACAAACGGCGCGGTTGTTGCTTCTGATGATATCAATATCATCGGCATACGCCAGGAGCTGTACACTCTTGTAGAAGATTGTACCCTCTCTATTTAGCTCTGCAGCTCGTATTATTTTTTCCAGCAATGGCTTATTTTCATACCTCAATTATATCCTAAAAAGCTAGAGATTGTAATAAATAGGTATCAGAAAATTCTTGCATGGTAAATTGGTCGATTCCTTCTTTAATCACAGTGGAGAAATACATCACAAAGATTAAGATCCAGACTCTGATATTATGCTGTACTTCATATTATTAAAATTTTGAGAATGTTCGGTTTTGAAGGGTAAAGATATCAAGACGAATCGACCAACTTTTTTCAAAATATAGAAAATTGGTCCGAAGGAAGGGAATTTATAGAATTATGTTATTATAATAAAGAACATTTGAAACAATGTATGGGAAAGAGAAAAAAACATTTTGAATTATCTCATAACGCAAATTGTCAGTTTTTCATCACTTTCTGGCTCAGGGCTCCGTTTTTTTCTACCGGACAATTAAATTGCTTTTCAATAAGAATTCACAAAAGTAAAATACATAAAACAAAAACGGTTTGGGATATCAATGAAATTATATATTCTAGTGAAAGTATATTCGATACCATTATGTATGGAACTCCATTTATTTCGCATGGTCACTACAGGTACGCTTGCATAAGTCCAGACGCTGAACCCAATTTTCGACAGTTTTCAAGCATAAATCGGCCGATATTGCTGAAATTTCACGTTCTATATTCGTACGAAGTTCATCAATCGTCGGTGGCTTGTTTAGATAGACCATAGACTAGACGTAACCCCACAGGAAATAGTCTAACGGTATCTAATCGCACGACCGAGGCGACCAATTGACTGGGTCATTTCGTGGGATAACACTTTCACCAAACTTGGTTTTCAATAAATCGATTGTGACATTGCGTGGCTTGTGGCGCCGTTCTGTTGAAACCACATATTGTCCAAGTTCATATCATCTAATTCGGTCCAACTCGGTAATCATTGAACGGTAGCGATTCCTATTCACAGTAACGAACCGGTGTTTATAATCACGGAAGAAGTATGGCCCAATGACACCGCCGGCCCATAAACCGCACCAAACCGTAATTTTTTCGGGATGCAATTGTGACTCATGGAGTATTTGTGGATTGCTGCCTGACCAATAACACATATTTTGCTTATTGATGAAGCCATTTAGCCAGAAATGAGCCTCATCGCTATTTCGAAATTAGCCTCATTCCGAATTTCGGTAGTAAATTTTAATAATTTCAACTCGTTTTTGGATCTTATATCTTTCCATGATTAAATGCCAAATTTTACTGAAGAGAAATATCAAAAGAGCGGGGAGAAATATGGCGTCGTCTGCTATTACTAGTCTATCGGTCTACTTTTGAAGCATCCCTATTGAAAACCCCTTTATTAGATGACTGAGTTTCGCGTGAGCGATGATAAACAATCAGCATCTGCGTATTTGGAAAATCCAACTAGCTCAGATTAGAGCTCGATAATTCCTTCCTGCCTTCCTTCAAAGCAGTGAACTGCTATTGCTACTGTAATCGAACTAGAATCTCAGAACTACTATAGCTACCGTGTTCGCATTGAATTGCTGTGATCGAACTCAAAGTATTGGAATGCTGTGGCGACTGCAATTCATAGAATTTACTGTTATTTACAAAAAAGAGATCTTAGGCTGTCCAGTTAGACTGTGGATCTTCAAATTTGTAACTAGATAATTTTGGAACGGTGTTCCAACTGTCGAAGTTAATGATCAACGACGCTAGACTCGGTTTCGAAATTTACTTCACCCGACCTGACCCTAAGGTTTACGGAACTGATTGAAATTTATTTATTAATTTCCAATTTCTTCTAATTTTTGTCAAATATACATAAGGAGAAAAACTTTTAACTTTTCGACAACAGAAAACTTAGAATTATGGTAGGAGTCAGTTAGTTAGTTTAGTTCAACTAATAGTTTGTGCGGCATCGGCTGAATGTAGAGTATGAGACAAGAATCTGTTAACTTTGAAATATGTTTCTCCAGTGAAAATTATTTGTATTTGATGGCAATAATTACGCTTCAATGAAATTATACACCCCTTATATTATATAGTATGTATGTACTTATAGCTAATGTATGTATAGATTTCGAACCAGTTTCTCATAATATAGCAAAAACTCTGACCAAACAATAGGCTGCACAGATATAATAAAATCTAACAATTAAAACTGAATTAATTATAAAGTAAAGAAACTTTCTTTTCAATAAAAATGAAGTCACTAAACACAAAAATACACTCCTTATCACCCACGCTACAATACTCCCGAGCTGACAACAAAACAAAAAAGTTATAAATAAGCTGAGAGCGGACTCTGACTTGTCGTCGTCACTTGGCAAGGTCTTATGTCAATCACTGTCACCGCAACTACAAGTCAACGGCGATCAACAATAAATGACAACAACAATAATAACAACAAGCATATTGTCTCACCAATAACAAGCCTGTGCCGCACTACATACGCCAACGACGCGCCGGCGCAGCAAATTCAACTTTACGGCAGTCGCTTTGTGCCGGCGAATGTTGGTTGCAGCCGTGATTTATTTCAGCTCATTTTTGGCGTTTGTCGGTTTTTTGTAGCGCCGCTTGTTGGCTACCAGAGTTGCCAACAAATGAGTAACAGTAATTGTAACACAATGCCAACGCCAACGACAGCAACAACAAGGAGCGTTGCACGTTGCCACCTTTTGTGGCAAGCATGGTGGCGTGTTCGATTTGCAGCAGATGCCACCAGCAACAACGACAACAAAAATATTTGTTGTAACATTGATTGGTGAGCGCTTAGCAAAAACACACAGAAAAAAGGTTTGTTTGGATTTTCGACAACAACAACAACAGCAACAAATGAAAAGACATAAAATTGACGGCTGAACAAAGGCAGCAATAGAGAAAAATATAATAAAAAAATTTTAAAAAATTTAGGTGAATAGAAATTGGTGTAACGAAATTACATTTGAGAGACGCGCAACAATGGTGGTGGAAGTGGGAGGACGCGCTTAACATATTGTAGCGTGTAACACAATAACAAGTGTAACAAATGCCTTGGCGCCTATGAAGTTGACGTTGTTATTGTAATTGTTGTTGTTGTTGTTGTTGTGATTGTTGCAGTTGCCTTTGAAGCCATGGTGTATGCCAGTAAGTTATTCACAGTGAAGAATATAGTATGCTGAGCGACAAGGCTGCGACCGCATTGTTGTTGTTCTTGCATATCTTCGTTGGTTTGCTGGCTTTGCTTGAGTGGGAGGTGCGGCCGTAGATAAGAGTTAGCTGCTTTGCTTTCAACCAACTTTTTTCGTTCGTTGAATTTTGGCTTGTTCATTCATATTGAAACAATAAGAGAATAAATTACACAAAACAGACGTGCTCCTAATTTATGAACACGAGAGAAATGCGGCAAGCGGTGCAATGGTTCGATGCATCTATGTGTTGTTGTTATTGTTGTACGACGATGCATCCCAAGCGATTTGGGAAGTTCGCAAGCGAAACTTGTTGTTATTGCTGTTAACGCTGTTACTGTCACTTGTTGTTGTTTTTGTTGCAATTGTTGCTGTTGCCACTGCCGCGTTCCAACGTTGTTGCCAATGAAAACGACAGACAATAAAGGTGATGAAGGCAACACAACCACAAGGAAAATCCCAAGCACGCGAGCATCTCGGAATAAATAAATTTCTTCGTTAGAAAAAATGCAAAAACAATAGCAACAACAGCAACAACTATCATTACAACAATAGCGCGATTTTTGGTTGTTATAGAAGTGTAGAAGAAGCTGACGCTGGGCTAAAAAAAATCACACCGGCACACACACACACATTCGCACACACACTCTGCTCATTTCATTAAAGTGAAAGTCAGTTCACATAAGAGTTCAGGATAGATGACTCTGTCGGGTGACTTCCACAACGCAAATTTAAGCGCCTCAGCACAGCGCCGTCAACAACACACAGGGGTATAATAAAAATAGCAGCACTTCCAACACTTTTATTTAGCACTAATAACAATAATAATGCGAAATTGGTGCCAACAAAAATGGCAAGGCGAAAAAGAAAAGCAGAAGAATTACTGTAAAAAAGCTAGAGAGAGAAATTCCTGCGAGACAGCGCTAAGTGGCTGCTTGCATGTTTAGGTTGTAATAATGAGAGATTATATAGATTAATTCGCAATTACTTTGTGGTTTGCGACAGGCATGGGGGATCAGAGGTTCACTAAGGTATATGTACTTAGAGGTATGTGTGCTTAATGAAGCGGTAAAAATATGTGCTGCTAATGGGAACTTTCCAACACGAACTGAATTATGCTAAAACTTGTATTATTCCGCATGTACCACAAAAATTTAATATCGAAAAATTTTAATAAAAAACTAAAAAATATTTCAAAACAAGTAAGGAAGGGCTAAGTTCGGGTGTAACCGAACATTTTATACTCTCGCAATTTATTTATTTAACTTTATATATATTATATAATAGACAATTTGACCCACATATTCGTCATATATATTGTATAAAGTCCATTAAAAGTTGGAAACCATAGTATTAGGTTAGAAGCACCGAGGTCCTCGTGTTCGATATATGGGCCTTAAAAACCTATGGTCCGATTTCGGCGATTTTTAGAATGGGGCTGCCACACTATAAACATAGTATTTGTGCAAAGTTCTGCACCGATATCTTCACTAGTGCTTACTTTATATATTGTAAAGTAACCGATTCAGAGCGTCTTCAAAGTTCTGGTATATGGGAAGTAGGCGTGGTTGTGAAACGATTTGGCCTATTTTCACAACATATCATTGGGATGTAAGGAAACTATTACAATCCAAATTTCATTGAAATCGGTCGAGTAGTTCCTGAGATATGGTTTTTGACCCATAAGTGGGCGACGCCACGCCCATTTTCCATTTTGTAAAAAAATCTGAGTGCAGCTTCCATCTGCCAATTCCTATGTGAAATTAAGTGTTTCTGACGTTATTCGTTGGTGAGTTAACCCACTTTTTGTAATTTTCAACCTAACTTTTGTATGGGAGGTGGGCGTGGTTATGATCCGATTTCTTTCATTTTTGGACTGTATTAGGAAGTGGTTAAAAAACGACTGCAGAAAGTTTGGTTTATATAGCTCTATTGGTTTGCGAGATATGTACAAAACACTTAGTAGGGGGCGGGGCCACGCCCACTTCCACAAAAAAATTACATCCAAATATGCCCCTTCATAGTGCGATCCTTCATACCAAATTTTATTTCTACAGCATTATTTATGGCTTAGTTATGGCACTTTATGTGTTTTCGGTTTTCGCCATTTTGTGGGCGTGGCAGTGGTCCGATTTTGCTCATTTTCGAAAGCAACCTTCCTATGGTGCCAAGAAATAAGTGTTCCAAGTTTCATTAAGATATCTTAATTTTTACTCAAGTTACAGCTTGCACAGACGGACGGACGGACGGACGGACAGACAGACATTCGGATTTGAATTCCACTCTTCACCCTGATCACTTTGGTATATATAACCCTATATCTAACTCGTTTAGTTTTGGGTGTTACAAACAACCGTTATGTGAACAAAACTATAATACTCTCTTAGCAACTTTGTTGCGAGAGTATAAAAACACAAAATATTTTAGTAAAAAAATATATATAAAAATATTAAAACAAAAATAAATTCGTATTTCGATAAAAAAATTTAAGTTCAAAGACATTTTTATAATTAAAAAATATTAAAAAAATAAACATAATATTATTATTTTTTTTAATTTCTGCTGCTTCTTGCAGGAACTGTATATAATCTAAAAATAGTTTTTATAAAAAATTAAAAATTTGAAATAAATACAGTGGAACTTTAATTTTTAATTTTCGACAATTTAGATCTACAAATAAAAATCTTGAGAATAAGTTATTATTATATAAGTTCATTGAGTCATAGACCGAAATTTTTATTATCGAAATTTCAGGATTTCTATGTTGCCATCCGACTCGTGTGGGTACCCAGTCACCGCGGAAACGTAGGTAACTGTAAAGCAGACAAGTTTGCAAGAGAGAGTACTCTAGCAACATTGTCGTCGGAATGGGAGCGGGTTGGTAGTGCATGGTGGACTCATGGTCCTGGTCCTTTGAACTGCTTTCTCTTGGCAAGGTTCATCTCAGCGCGATCATTAGTGTGTTTACTGGACATTGGCTAATGGGTACCAATGCGTAGAGACTTGGGATCGTGGCAGATGAAAGTTGCCAAAGCTGTATGGAGGAAGGCGTGGCGTAATCATCTAAGCAATTCCTTCTCCACTGTCCAGCTTTTGCCAGACAGAAGTTGAAACACTTCGGAGGGCCCATTTTCGGCGATCCTAGCGAATTGGTTAGAATCGACATTAGCCGACTAAAGAAATTCGTAACAGAATACAAGCTTTTTGTTGAATCTCAATAATCTTTGATCCATCGGAAGTTTACTGGTATCACAATGGACATCGCTCTAAACTGCCTAAGTGAGATCTTCTGTATTTGCAGAGAGATCTGCCTATAAACCTAACCAAACTTATGTATGTTCAAGAATCCATAGACCAAAAAAGCTCAAAAATATTTGTAATATTAAAGAACTGAAACAGACAACTCAAAACACTAGAAAATGAATTGCTGAACCGAAATTGCTTATATCGACTCAACTCATCATTTCTTTATAATATTTAATTAGTTTTTTTTTTTAACGAAAGTAACTAAAAATTTCATTTCCCGCAAACCAACGAAATTCCTCTGAGAGCATGCATGGATTTTCAAATGATGACAAATTCTCTGTCAAAGTATTCTAAAGAATGGAGTTAGAATATAATAATGAATTAAACTTTTTATGAAAAAAGATTTCTAGTTGTGATATTTTATCTTAGTAAGAGTGACAAATCAGGTCAAATAGCATTAAAGGGCTATTCTAGTGTGACAATTTCAAAAAATCTATTTTCTTCTTGTTTACTTATCCGGTAGTTTATACTTTAAAAAATATCCTGTAAAAACGGCACAGTAGTATCTTGAATAGTTTTTGAATGGCAGTTTTTGAATAAAAAGCGATCGCTAGCAGGTATAAACCACTATAGTTGAATCTCTAAACGCGTTTTTATCAAAACAACATTTCTCAAAATTACTCACATCATAACTCAACAAGAAATTGACCGATCGACTTCAAGTCTAATCTGAGTATGCTTGAATATATTTCATATACAATGACCTACGATCTTTTTGATTGGTTGAAAATTACAATTTGACATTAAGGGGTTATATACAGTTAGACGGCCGAAAAAAAGTGAATTTTCCAGAAATTTTTTATCTAAAACAAGTAAGGAAGGGCTAAGTTCGGGTGTAACCGAACATTTTATACTTTCGCAATTTATTTATTTAACTTAATTTATATTATATAATACACAATTTGACCCACATATTCGTCATACATATTGTATAAAGTCCATTGAATTTGGAAACCATAATATTAGGTTAGAAGCACTGAGGTCCTCGTGTTCGATATATGGGGCCTTAAACACCTATGGTCCGATTTCGGCGATTTTTAGAATGGGGCTGCCACACTATAAATGTAGTATTTGTGCAAAGTTCTGCACCGATATCTTCACTAGTGCTTACTTTATATATTGTAAAGTAAGCGATTCAGATCGTCTTCAAAGTTCTGGTATATAGGAAGTAGGCGTGGTTGTGAAGCGATTTGGCCTATTTTCACAACATATCAATGGGATGTAAGGAAACTATTACAAACCAAGTTGAATTGAAATCGGTCGAGTAGTTCCAGAGATATGGTTTTTGACCCATAAGTGGGCGACGCCACGCCCATTTTCCATTTTGTAAAAAAATATGAGTGCAGCTTTCATCTGCCATTTCTTATGTGAAATTTAGTGTTTCTGAAGTTTTTCGTTAATGAGTTAACCCACTTTTAGTAATTTTCAACCTAACTTTTGTATAGGAGGTGGGCGTGGTTATGATCCGATTTCTTTTATTTTTGGACTGCATTAGGAAGTGGCTAAAAAAACGACTGCAGAAAGTTTGGTTTATATAGCACTATTGGTTTGCGAGAGATGTACAAAAAACTTAGTAGGGGGCGGGGCCACACCCACTTCCCCAAAAAAATTACATCCTTCATAGTGCGAACCTTCATACCAAATTTTATTTCCATAGCTTTATTTATGGCTTAGTTATGGCACTTTATGTGTTTTCGGTTTTCGCCATTTTGTGGGCGTGGCAGTGGTCCGATTTTGCTCATTTTCGAAAGCAACCTTCCTATGGTGCCAAGAAATAAGTGTGCCA
This sequence comes from Zeugodacus tau, assembly GCA_031772095.1. Lineage (NCBI taxonomy): Eukaryota > Metazoa > Arthropoda > Insecta > Diptera > Tephritidae > Zeugodacus > Zeugodacus tau. The sequence goes on along the minus strand of CM062653.1, from coordinate 58,496,416 downwards.
AGTTTCATCAAGATATCTTAATTTTTACTCAAGTTACAGCTTGCACAGACGGACGGACGGACAGACAGACATTCGGATTTGAACTCCACTCTTCACCCTGATCACTTTGGTATATATAACCCTATATCTAACTCGTTTAGTTTTGTGTGTTACAAACAACCGTTATGTGAACAAAACTATAATACTCTCTTTAGCAACATTTGTTGCGAGAGTATAAAAATTCAATTTTTTTTCAGAACTACGCCATTTTGTTACGCCGGAATCTTGTTAGCAGTTGAGGAACTTCTTTTTTTGCACCTCCGAAGACAACATATAACTCCGGTATTTTTCAATCTGTTTGTAAAAAAAAAATCTTTAAAAATTGCTGAAAATATACCTTATTATGTCTAAAAAAAACTTCGAAACATTCGTTCGAGTACTTTCTCCGAGTACTTCTTCAGGAAAATCGCCTAATTTTCCATAGGCTACAGTGATATAGCCTCTTAAATTTATATTAAATAATATAAATAGTGTAAAATATAATATTATATGAATTTTTACGATTTTTTATTAAATCTTATTATTATTCTTCAATCCTCAAAACGCTACTATTACTCAAAATTGTGAGTATATCTACGTTCAACTTCTTTCATTTCACTTTAAAAACTATAAATACATGAACTTTAATAAATTACCCACCAAATTGAAAGGTCAATATCAAAACCGCTTTTTGTAGGCGTATCTAGTCAAAAACATTTTTAATGAACACACAACAGCCACTTTATATTTATGACCTTCAATTAATTCAAAAGGCACTCTCCACTGCCCATAGTCCAGTTGAAAGGTAAATATGCCAAGTGATATGAATGAATTGCAAAACTGTAACGCTAAATCGTATCAGATTAAACATTTTTGCGAATGCTTGCATAAGAGCACCGAAAACTTGCAGCTCATATATGCAAAAAACATGAAAGGAACACATAATGAAAGGCAATATGAGTTAATGAAAATGCACAGAAATAAGTGAGTAAGCACATTCCAAAGGAGTTGCATATGGTTTGTATGGTTGGATGTATGTTTGTATATATACATATGTGTATAAATAAAGTACCTTGAAATTAAGATATTATATTTTAATATATATAAATATGTACGTGTATACATATATGTATGTACATGTGTCTTCACCAATTTTACGCCCTTTTTAATTAGTTTTTATGCTCGAGTATTAACTTTGAGCCACTATTACTCAATCAATTCGAGTCTCAAACGATTGCACTTTAAATTGGGTTAATGGTATTATGCACTTTAAATTGGGTTAATGGTATTAAAAATATATTACATAATTTATATATTATCAGCTGCAAACAGAAGGATATAAGAAGCAGAATGAAAAATACATGGATTGCATAATTATGATTAATAAATTAATTAAATGTCATCATAAATTTAATATTTTAATGGAATAAGGATATATAACTAGGTTATAATATAATTCAATAAATTATAATACTTATAATCTTAGTTTGGACACTTTGCCCTATGTAAACTTTTAGTGAGAGCAAACTTTTTACAGACATTACTGTTATGTATGATGTATGTATATGTACTTTTCAACATTTCATTATTTCATTATTTCTTCTTTTAAATTTCAGCAGCTTACATTTTGGAATCTTTGTATATAGATCTTTATCTACTCTCTCTTACTCAGAGTTCTACCACTAAAAAGAGTAGTTCTCTTCTCTTTTTATATCCATCAGCTCCCATGCTAATTTGAACTCTCTCTCTCTTTCTCTATTTTATCTTCATTTCCTTTTCCGGTCTCTCTTTATGCAGAGAGCTTTATTTCCACTTCCTGGAATTTCATCTGCTTTCCGCTTCCGACAGTTTTACAACACTGTATTAAAATTTTATAAGAGAAGATTTTTTTCAATAACTGAAAACTCCTACAATTCTCTCAATTTTCGCCTTTTCTTCCAATAGTATACTCTCATTTTGAACTCTCAAAAGTTGTGATTGTCAGCTATTATATTAACGTGCATCGTAGTTTCGTGGTCACTTTATTTTTGGGCCCAGTGACAGTTAAACTTTGGGAGCTTCTTCGCACAAAGTATATACATATATGCACTTATATATATTAAAATAAAAATATTTTTATTGTGAAATTTTACATATGTATGTCGTAATAACGAAATAAACACCTAGTTAGAATATCACATGTTCATGTAGCTGTCTATATCTCCCTCTATCTCTGGTGAATTTATTATCTATATTGCACATTAAGTCACAACTCAGAAGACGTTCTTTGCTCTTATTATAGATTAAGTTAATATAATTATAAACGATTACCTGATGTTAATTTATAGGTTGTATACGATTATTTTGGCAGTTACGTAGCTTATACTAAAGTCTCTCAACAATTAATGATTTAAAAAACACTTTTAAACTATCAATTTCCCGAAGAAATTTTGCACGTGCAGAATTACAACCGTTCGCTTCTAAAGTCGCCGTATACTAATAGAAGCTGCGCAATGCATTTAAATTCCTTCCTACAGTGAAAAAGCGTTGATCTCTTTCCATAATTCCAGGCGTACAGCCTACAGTTTAGTTTTGCTTCCGTCTCCTATTACGTTTCTCACATTCAGCGCGCGTGTTTTCTCCAGCTTAAGGAGAAGGCACAGGCGCAATTATCCTAACGGTAAATTCTAACGGCGTAGTAACAAATTGATGTACATACATAATTGCATACGGATAGGTATAAGAAGAGCGCATGTGTTTTCTTCTTAAGCGCTCTTTCCAATTGGAAAACGCTGAGTGTCTGATAGAAAGAGAGCGAACTCTCGCAGTTTATGTGCCACTGGAAGTTTTAATTAGTATTGGAATACTGAATATATTTTAAGAGAGCTCAGGAAACGGAAACGGAAATAAATTAAAGTTGATTGAGAAAATCATTATCTTCCAATGCGATTTACAGTTTTGCTCTTCTTAAAGATTTTTTAAACTTACATAGTTAAAAATTTTTTAAGAGAAGATTTTTTTGGAAACAATAAAACGAATGATGAGTCTTCTAAGCATTGCGGGAAATTTGGAAGGGTAATGTTAAAGTAAGTAGTGAGGAGAATCAGATAAAAGCTTAATAAATGAGAGAGAAAATAAATATTTTCTTTTTTCGAAAAAGAAAATATGAGAGTGAGACAGACTCTCTATTGAATTTTATTCTATTTTTTTTACTTTAACTTTACTCTTTTTGCGAATTCTATTTATGCTATATACTATATATTTCCGTTCCAATGGAAAGCTTATATAATCGGCGGTTTTACGCATTTTACACAGGTGTTTATACATATTTACTCTCTTTTCTCTCTCTCTCTCTCTTTTCGATTCATTCCATTCATTCATTGCACGTTCTCTACGTGGTCTTCCAAGTGCATTCCTTTTACTGAAAATATACAAAGCTACATACACATACATATCTATCATATATTATGAAGATTCTATCCCAAGACAATATTAGTATAAATGTCAATGATTTATTATTACCTTAATATGTGTAGTTTAATGTCTTTTTAAAACATGTATAGCTTATATGAATAGCGCAAAGTAATTAATAATTTAAAAAAGACTTTCACTATTGCTTTGCTTTAAAAGGTTTTTCCACGCGCAAAATCACAACCGTTCACTTCCGAAGTCACCGCGTACTAATCGAAGCTTCCTTAACATACAGTGTTACATAAACTGTTATTTAAGAAATAATTTACACTCATTTACTCATTCCAGGGGTACAGTCACCTACATCTTATGCTTCTTTCTTTCCGTTTCCTATAACGCTACTGCAACTCAGCGCTCTTTTTTTTTATAAAAGCAATAGAGAAAAGCTTAAGGAGAATGCACAAGCGCAAATGATGCTGGATCGGAATATCGCATTCCAATGAGAATTCAAAGATAACTACCCCTTTAGCGCCGAGAGAGTAATGTAAGTGTCACAAGAAGCTAAATTAGGCGAAGATCTAGATTGTATTATGCATAAAAGAGAGCAAACACTCACAGTTTGGCTGTCAGTGGAATATTCACTATAAGGAAATAACGGAAACCGCTTAAGAGAGTTTAGGAAACGGAAACTCATTAATGGTAATGAGAGGAACTAATTACACGTATAAGAGTTTAAGAGTGTTCGCGTATAATCATGTTATTATTGAAATTCATAACTGTAAATAGTTTATTAACTTGAGTGAAGAGAAACACAACTTTATATGTACATACATATATAGCATATACGAGAGAGAAAAAGCATGCAATGTGAGGTTAACTATACATTTAATAAAATCAGAAATCAGTGTCATTTCGAATCAAATTTAAAAGGTTCTAAAAACAACAACAACAATATACTATGAGTTTTTTGAGTGGGAAACAGAAGTTATAACAAACGGATTGATGAATAAAACTCACGGTGGAGCGCTCAAGTAAGTTCAAGAGAGTTAATACGCCTTCCTTCACACGCCATCGACTTCAATATGTCATGCAATCACTATATATCAGATAGAGAACATTTCGATAAATATATTACAAAGAGAGAGAGAGAGCAGAGAGTGGACAGTATATAAGTTTTTTTTTCAAATTCTGAAAATTTCTATAAAATTTTAAGCATTTTATTTATTATATTATATAAATATAAATGATTATGTAAAAACCCGCACACACATTTGTACTTCTCACACTAATGAGGAGTTTTGAGCAGAATTGCAAAACAAACTCATTGACATTCGCTGCAATTCTCCTTAATTACTCAAGTACGAGTAGCAGCAGGACACCAACAAAGGCAAACAACTGCATTCATGCCACATAATACCTACTCACGTACTAAGTTATAAATTCAACATAAATTACAACAAATATAAGAGTCAAGTGAAATTCCGCAAAATATGCATTCATACTCATATACATATATAAACAACAACAACAAGCCATGAAATCTCGCGCGCAAAGAGTGTATGTGGACTGAGGGGGGTGGTGTGGGTAATAAATAATTCAGAGGCCTGTAATTTCATTTCGTTGACCTAGAATTGTGAACCTAACATTTAAAGTTCCTCACTTTATTTGCATGTTTGTGTGTGTGTCTGTGTGAGTGTCGGTATGAATGGGCGTTTGACTGCCTTGCAAAACACAGAAAAACATGAAAAGCGGCGTCGAAATGTTTTTTCTGACTTTTGACAAGCTTTTTGCATTGCCATTTGTTCTTATTTGTTTTTGCTTCTGTTATTGTTTTTGTTCTTTCCACTGCGCCGCACTAAATGCTGACATTAAACACAGAAAAGTATGCAAAACTCGACAGCAATGAGGCAAACGGCAGCAAATGTAATGACATCCATCGAAATGCTGCCGCGGGCACCCACTTTTCTGCTCTGAGCTATAATGTTAATGCTGGTTTTTAAGTCAATTGCATTGAGTGCACGACAGTGTTTACACCAACAAATGCAAAGCATTACATGTTCACATTAGTAGGCGCATATGGTAATGCCCTGCTTGTTTGGAAATATTTGAGTAATCAGTACATACAAATTGGTTAGAAACAAGTAGCTTACTTTTTCTACACATGATACGTTCATTTCATATATAGAATATGATATTATGGTAAAATTAATGTTTACTAACAAATTGATTCTTATATCTAAATTTTAACTCCAAGAAGGTACGGTACTGAATTAAAGTCATATAAAAAACAAGTCAATAAAAAAAACTAATCTTTAAATTACTGCAATTCTTCTTCAATTTGAGCCATAAAATTAGTTTATTCGAAAAAAATTCCATATTGAGGTTGCCAGATACCTCTAAAGGCTTCAAAAATGGTTATCAAAACTAAATCTGCTTGGAAAAATAATAATATTATTTAGTAGAACGACAATATCACTCTCTTCAGAATTGGAAAGCAAGTTGCTTATTACAAAATTAAGCGATATAAACACAAAAACAACATAACTCGACTTTTCTCAAAGTTTAATTTTAAAGACAGATGTTTTTGTTATTATTGTATTCCCATCTATCTGAATTTATTTTGAGAACACTATCAAGTTTTCAGTCCTTGGCTAGAGATAAATCCGATTTCCTTCCGGTTACATAAGTCTGACTGCTTTGATAATGACTAATAGTTCTTCGTAAATTATATGGCTTCAAATACTCATTTCATTACCTTGTTAGTGAGTCAATTAGGAGATTTACGTCATATCTATTGTCTCTTATGGACAAGTAGGTGAATTTATCATTTAATTTTTTCAATTTACCATCTAATGAAGCAATTAACAAATTAATTACCCAAATAGTATTTAATTTAGAATAAATTAATACAAATTTGAATTAAAAAATAAAATAGAAAATTTAAATTATCTCAATTTACCATCGAGTGTATTCTTAACTAATTACTCAATTAGGGTTCAATTTAGAATTATTTAATTCAAATTTTAATTTAAAAAAATGTTCTTAATTTACCATCTAGTGAAGCTATTAAATAATTAATTACTCAATTAGTGTTTAATTTAGAATAAATTAATTCAATTTTAATAAAAAAAATATTGAAATTTGCTCAATTAAACAGTGAAGAAATTAACTAATTACTTAATTAGGGTTTAATTTGCAACGATTTAGTTAAACAAATTTCAAATTAAAAAAACAAAAAACAAAAAATTAATTCTAATTGTCTCAATTTACTATCCAGTGAAGCAATTAACTAATTACTCAATTAGTATTTAATTAAGAATAAATAAATGAGAAATTCTACATTTAATTTAAATTGTCTCTATTTAACATTGAATGAAGTAATTAAATATCACTCAATGAGTTTTTAATTAAGATGTTAATTTGGTTTATTAATGCAAAATTTCATTTGCAACTCTATGTATTCAGTAGAGACGTCTTAAATAGTGAATAAAATGTTATGACAGGCCTAATATACATTGAGAGCGTTTCAATATCAAACATTATGGGTTCATTTAATTAATTGTCTCAGCTAATGGACCTAGCCAAATATTGGATACCGGATATATAAACCTCAACTCGAGTTTATCATATCACTTGAATGAACCTTAAGATATGACATATAGTTGAGTTTATATTGTTCATAATTGTAATTATTGGTTCAGGATTAAAAAGAAACTAATTCTTCGGAACCCTTTAAAAATACCACAACATTCTTGAGTATTGGGTATACAAAAATTACTACCGCATTAACATTATTTTTGCGTCTAACTATAACAATACCGTTAAAGGTATTTATTATTGTTTTATTTTTAAATTGTAGCTTGACTTTTGTGCCTCAAAAAACATGCTGCTATTTTTAAACAATTTGAATTAGATCGCCCCAGTAACGCGTGGAGTGCAGCTGCAGACACACTTTACCGTTATTTATACAAGTACTTTGTTTGCATGTTTATTTATGATTTTTTGCTCCTGTAATTTACTACTCTCTGCTCATATTTTCTTGTTCTTTTTTTATTCTTTCTTGCGGCAGCCAGCACGTTCTTGAGCTACTCCAAAAGCCTTAGCCTATTATTGATAATTTCTGTAATTTTCTTGTTGATAATTTCGCTTTTGAAAAAATTCGCAAAAGTGGGTTAAGAAAACGCAAGTGCTTGAATAAGTGTGCGTGCTGGAGCCACTTACTTACTTACTAACTCACTTACTTACTTAGTACTTCCCTCGCAAGTAGACGGCGAGTCAGTCATTATGCTGAGAGTTGTTTGGTAGTCGACAATTGTAGGGTAGGAAATTGCCTTTTTTGTTGTTGTTTCTTTTTTTGCAAATTTAATTTGTTGCTAGATTTGAGTTTGTAGAAGTAAGTGGCAGAACAGTTGTAAGCTTAAAATTATTGTATGGAAAAGAAAATTAAAAGGAATTGGGAGCATAATAGTAGATACAACAAGGTTAGAGCGTTGCCACCAGTTTGTGCATTTTAATTAAATGAAAATTAAAAACAAAATATTAAAAAAGAAACGCCAAGAGAAATTGTTAAAAAAAAGTTAGTGTAAATTTTTGCGACAGAGTTGCCACATGTTTAAAAAATATTTCTATAAATTGATTAATAGAATGAAATACCATATGGGTATCAAACAAAGAGGTTTATAAAATCTTATAGCTAAAAATATTTGGGGGTAGTGTTGCCACCCTTTTAATTTTTTTAAATTCAATTAGATATCTGTTGAAATCTAAAAATAAATTTGAACGATTTATTAAAAAAAATTTTGAAGAATTCGTTTGGATAGTAACATACAAATTTTAGTGGAGAATAGAAACAAAGGATTTTAAAGTACAGGAGGTTGTCAAAAGCTTTGTGACATCACATTTCAAAATTTAGGGCAATATCGTTTCCCGCTCTGCTGCGCTCCTGGGTGCTAGAAGACTGGCTGCTCTGTACCACGCCGATCACGCAGCAGCATAATTAAGTATCTATTATTTCTTGACTAGTCATTCGTTGTCTCTGTACTTTAATATTTAACTAAATGTTGATTTTATTAAAGATTATTCAATAAATATAAGAATAAATAGAATAACCTGTTTTTTTTTTATTTTATGATAAATCCATAAATTTGGAAAATGGGTGACGTCACGTCAGGAGGGGGGTGTGTTCAAAATGTCACAACTTGTGACAAGGAGGGGGGAGGGGTTAAAAAGTCCTTAAATTCGTGTGATGTAATTTATGGATGGCCCCTTATCGTAAATACTGTTTGACCAAATTAGGATCTCTTCGAAACGAGTTTGGGATCATGAAGTGATCATTTTTTTTGGACTATCTCATAAATTTGAGGAGGGTTGCCATGTTGTAATATCGAAATGCTTTCAAAACCACTATTTGCCCATTCTGTGTCTTCGACAGGATTATTTTTCGAGACTATTTCTATTCCATTCATTTACCTTTTCGGTATAAATTCCTTCTAATTTTTTGCTCTTTATTCAATGCTTTTAGTTCAAATATTCGCGTCTCGTTCGATAATCTGTTTCCATCTAGACGAAAACTTCATAATAACCCCCTCGAAGTCCCCCTCCTTATTTGCAAAGAACTCGCACAGCCACTTTTCACAAGTATCTTTTGAGTTCAACTTTACACCACCAAGGGCGTTCGCCATGGACAGGAACAGGTGGTAATCACTTGGCGCTATGTCCAGGATATATGGTGGATGCGATAATAACTGCCATCCGAGCTCCCGTAGCTTCTGACGAGTCATCAACGAAGTGTGTGGTCTGGCGGTGTCCTGGTGGAACACTATACCTATCATGTTGGCCAATTCTGGACGCTTCTGGTCGATCGCCTGCTTCAAGCGGTCCAGTTGGGAGCAGCTCATAGTGGATGATTCCCTTCCAATCCCTCCAAACACACAGCAAAACCTTCCTGGCCGTCAATCACGGCTTGGCCACTGTTTGGGACGATTCACCGGCCTTCGACCACGACCGTTTTCGCTTGATATTGTCGTGATCCATTTTTCGTCGCCAGTCACCATCCGCTACGAAAATGGGTCGAGTTTATTCCGTTTCAGCAGCATATCGCAGGCGTTGATTAGGTCCAGAAGGTTTTTTTGCGTCAAATCATGCGGCATCCAAACTTCAGGCTTTTTTGTGTATCCAGCCTTCTGCAGATGGTTTAAAATGGTTTGGTGACTTACTCCCATTTCCCAGGCGATGTCACGAGATGCCACATGCCGGTCTAACTCGATGTTTTCCATGATTTGATCGGTATTCGTCGTCACAGGTTTTCCGCCGGCTGGCTTATCCTTATCCATGGTGTCGTTTTCACCCGCCGAATAATGAATATTATGGATTTACCAAAGTCAACGCCCGAAATTAGTGAAATAACATGAAGAAATTTCGTAAATTGTTAATAATAATGTTATGACTCATAAATTTGCAAACTCGTCAACCATGTAATATTTTCATATTGGATTTACATAATAGAAATATGTGTTTTTAACGACTCTGGGTGTTATAACAAAGCGTCAAACGCAAGCGTGGCAACTTCAATTTATTAAATGACAGATTAGCTATTGTACAAAAATGATAATCTGTCACATAAAAATTACTCAATAAGCATAAAATGTGATGCTTCACATAATGACTTAGTGAATTTGCAAATTGTGAGCTTAAATTAAAAAAAAATATATATTTTTTCTTATAAATATTATATTTTTTAATGTTTTTTTAAGAATTTTTCGAAATATTTTTTATAATTTTTAAATTTTCGAAAATTTTATTTTTTTATTTTATTCTTATATTTTTTTTAATAATTTTTTGCAAAAAAGTATAATTTTTTTTTTTTATTATAATGTTATCATTTTTATTAATTAATTTTTTTTATTTAATTTTTTCTTAAATTCCATTTTTTTGTTGTTGTTAAGTATAATTAATTAAATGTAAAATATCATATTTTTCAACCTCTAGAAAAATCAGAAAGCAATTATAATAAATTTCCCAAACCAAAAAAAACTGAATCGAAGCACTTTACATTTCACAACATTGTGCTTTTTGCACCACTTTTTCCAGCTTCCGTTGCAAGAAAGTCTGCGATATCAATGTGTAGATGAAAGAAATGTGATAAAAAGTGCCATAAAATCAACAAGCGTTGAAATTTAATCGGACACACTTATAAATTGTTGTTTAATTATTAACTAGCGTAACCTTAGCTGCCTTTTTAAACAGCGACACAAAGGTGCAAAAACAACCAACTAACAACAACAACAATAACACAAGCAACCGCACAAACTATTCATATACACAACAAGTAGCAATTCAAGTGTTGTTGCTGTTTGTTGTTATTGTTGTACATGTTGTAAACGACTTAATTAAAAATTATTGAACTGAATTTAATGAACTTCATAAAGAGATGGCTCCAACGAACACACACACACAGGTATATTCACCACACACAGGCACATACACCCACTTTGACACTGTGTAATTGGGTTATTGTTGTCGGCTCGCCGTTGACCGTTCCGCGCGGCATATTTTCTGCATCAATGCGGTCTTATAGCTACATAGATATAGATAGTTGGTCGGTTATAAATATAGTCACTCGCATGAGTGTGTGTGTGCATTTCTGTGTGAAAGCAACAATTTCAGTACGCCTTAATGGCTACCTTGCTGGAGCCGGTGTTTAGTTAATTGTAGTGTTAACTGTAGCCGACTGTGATCAGATGAGCTCGACTAAGGTGGTCGGGTTAAAGTACATTGTGCTGAGTTGTGATTTGAGAAGTGAAGTATAGGTGTACTAGATATATAATCAGTGATATATAATCAGGGCTATTGGAAGTGATACTAGTATTTTATAATCCGAAACACAAGCATTTTTGATTTTCATTTCGATACAGATGGCGTACTCTTAATGTTTTTTTATTACTCAAAATGTTTTAATACTCTTTAATATATGGCCCATATTTTTTATATTTTATTGTTTTTTATTTTAGTCACCCTATGCTGATTTAAAATTAAATTTTAGGTTTTGAAATTATTTAAAAAGTTTCAAAATTTAATTTAAAATGTTAATTTTATTTATTTGTTTCAAAAAATATCAATTCCAAAACAGATGGCAACGCCAGAAAAAATTATTGTATGCTTAATGCTTAATTTAAATTCTGAACTCAAAGGATTGACATTTTTTTTTCAAAAAAATATTAATTTCAATGAGGTGGCAACTCCAGAAACAATATTGTAGATATGCTCAATGATTAACTTAAATTCTAAACTCAAGCGTTTCACAATTTTTTTTCAAAAAAAAAATGTATGTCAATCGGGTGGCAACCCCAGAAAAATTATAGTATGCTTTTTGATCAATTTAAACTCTAAGCTTAAGGGTTTGACATTTTTTTATTTAAAAAAATATTAATTCCAATCAGTTGGCAACGCCAGAAAAAATATTATATGCTTAATTCTTACTTTAAATTCTAAACTTAAGTGTTTGACATTTTTTTTTGTTTTTTAATTTCGAAAAAATATTAATATCAAACTGGTGGCAATCCCAGAAAAATATTGTATGTTTAATGCTTAATTTAAATACTAAATTTGAGGGTTTGACATTTTTTTATTTATTTATTTAAACAAATATTAATTTCAATCAGCTGGCAACCGCAGAAATAATATTGTATGCTCAACGCTTAATATAAATTCTGAAATAGAGTTTGACAATTTTTTTATTAAAAAATAAATTATTTTCAATTAGGTGGCAATGCCAGAAAAAATTTCGTATGTTTAATTCTTGTTATAATTTCTAAAATTAAGTGTTTGACATTTTTTTATTAAAAAAAAAATATTAATTTCAATCAGGTGGCAACCCCAGAAAAATTTTTGTATGTTTAATTCTTGTTATAATTTCTAAAATTAAGTGCTTGACATTTTTTTATTAAAAAATAAATTATTTTCAATTAGGTGGCAACGCCAGAAAAAATATTTTATGCTTAATTCTTATTTTAAATTCTAAACTTAAGGGTTTGCCATTTTTTATTAAAAAATAAATTATTTTCAATTAGGTGGCAACGCCAGAACAAATATTATATGCTTAATTCTTACTTTAAATTCTGAACTTAAGAGATTGACATTTGTTTTATTTCAAAAAAATATTAATTTCAATCAGGTGGCAACCCCAAAAAAATATTTTATGCTTAATTTAAATTTTAAACTTTAACGCTTTCGTCAAGTTCAATTATTCAATTATTTAAACTTTTAAACACCTTGTAAATTACTATTAAATGCACATGGCAACCCTGTGTGGCTTTATTTAAGTCTACTTCGTTTTCAGTTTTTTGAACTCAAAAAGCACAAGAGATTGACCAAAGGGTTCAAAGAAATTTGTTATAATTTTATATATACATACATACAAACACATGCACTTCTACAACAAATATCTATTATTATGTAAAACTAAAGATTTTATAACTCACCAAATTGCGAAGGCGGAAAAAGGATTTAAATGCACACACACACACCGGCACTTGCGCGCATGAAAAAGTCAATTTAGCTGCAAAATTAATTACTTCATTTCCGTTATTATTATTATTTTCTTCTTCTTCTTTCTTCATTTGCACACTTTTTTTGTTATCGCATAGGTAAGTAAGATTTTATCTTCGCCATTTCTTTGTCTGCGGCGGAAATTTTGCATTGTTATGTGCCGCAATAGGCCGGCAACGCCACCACTTGCTGCCGCTGCCATTGTATTCATTTTATAATGAAAAGCAAATAAATTAAAATTTTTAACTAAGTACGGCTTGTTGCGAAGAGAGGGTGCTGAAGCAAAAACAAAAAAAAAAGCAACAACAACAAACGCTGATAAAAGAAATGAATTAATTCCGTCGGCAACGCTGTGGCAATAAAGCAAAGCAAAAAGAAATAAGCAAAATTTTTCTCAATATTGTTGGAAAAAAGCAACAATTTGCCATAAAAGTAGAAAAGTTTGCAAAAAATTTAAAATGTTAATGCCAAACATACGCACACACATCCACAGCTGGCGATGTATTAACACCGACTGCACAAATGCGGTGAGGAATCTGCTGTGCGACATCCACAGTCCAAATAAAGCTTAATCATTTATACTTAACCGTTATATAAAAATGGCATTAATGTATTTATGAAATCGCTGTCGAAAACTATGGCCAACATCCGATTCATTACGCTAAACTCTGTTTTTCGCCATTTTTGGCAAATGAAAGTTAACGGCTAATTTATATCGAAAAGCCGCGGGCTGCGCTTTTGGTGCGGCTAAAATTAATTCAATAATATTATGGCCATAATTAGGCAATTAATATTATTTTCACTTTTATTAATTTTTAATAATTTTTTATATACATTCGTATATAAAAATAATCATATAATGTATTGCCAGAGGGCTAAAGTTTTGGAGGTGTTGTTCATTAATTTGCCAAAAAATAAGGAATTAATGTTAACTCATTAATTAAGAGTTTCGAAATTTTATATATTAAAAAAAACTATTTATTTTTTATTTGTTTATTGTAAACATATTACCATATTTAATCACAATAAAATTCATATATATCCAAATTATAACTTTTTCAACTTTTAATTCCATATACATTTTGGTTATATGCGTTTCAGACAGCACCTAATTAAGTCAATTAAATATTTGTACTCAATTAAGGGGCTATACCAGTGTGACACTTTCAAAAAACCATTTTGTTTTTGTTTTTTGCTTATTCTATAGTTTATACTTTCAAAAATATCCTGTCAGTAAGGTAAGATCGTATCTTGTATAATTTTTTAATGACCGCTTTCTGAAATTCGACCGCTCGCAGGTATAAACCGCTATAGTCGAAAGTTTAAATGCGAAATTGACCGATCGACTTCAAATTTTAACTGAGTATTCTTGAATATATTTACTATAAAATACCCACGAGACCTACGATCTACGCCATTTTGTAAATTTTTGATATTTTTAAAAAATTTTAGGTCATTGTATAAGAAATACATTCAAGTTTAATAACCTTTTTGAATTTTTTTGTTTCAGCTATTCATTCGGCCGGAATCATGTAAGCAGTTGGGGAACTGTTTTTTTGCATCTCCGAAGACAGCACATAACTCCGTTATTTTTCAATATATTTGAAAAAAAAAGTCTTATAAAATAGCAGAAAATATAGCTTATTATATCCAAAAAAACTTCGAAAAATTCGATCGAGTATTTTCAATAAATTTTCTTTACAAAAATTAACGAAAATCGCCTAATTTTTCATGGGTTACACTGATAGTATAGCGCTTTTAAGGACTATTTTTATAGAACTGTCTATTGTATGTATGTGATTGGCGTTGCAACCGTTTAGCCGGTTATAGCCGAATCGACGATAGTGCGCCATCTCTCTCTCCTTCGCAGTTCGGCGCCAGTTGGAGATCCCAAGTGTAACCAGGTCGCTCTCCACCTGGTCCCTCCAACGGAGTGGAGGCCTTCCCCTTCCTCGGCTTCCTCCGGCGGGTACTGCATCGAACACTTTCAGGGCTGGAGTGTTTTCGTCCATTCGGACAACATGACCTAGCCAGCGTAGCCGCTGTCTTTTTATTCGCTGAACTATGTCAATGTCGTCGTATAACTCGTACAGCTCATCGTTCCATCGTCTGCGGTATTCGCCGTTGCCAATGTTCTTAGGACCATAAATCTTGCGCAAAATTTTCCTCACGAAAACTCCTAGTGTCGTCTCATCTGATGTTGACATCGTCCAAGCTTCTGCACCGTAGATCAGGACGGGAATGATAAGCGACTTGTAGAGCTTGATTTTGGTTCGTCGAGAGAGGACTTTACTGTTCAATTGCCTACTCAGTCCAAAGTAGCACCTGTTGGCAAGAGTTATTCTGCGCTGGATTTCGAGGCTGACATTGTTCGTGTTGTTGATGCTGGTTCCCAGGTATACGAAATTATCTACGACCTCCAAGTTATGACTGTCAACAGTGACGTGGGAGCCAAGACGCGAATGCGCCGACTGTTTGCTTGATGACAGGAGATATTTCGTCTTGTCCTCATTCACCTCCAGACCCATTCGCTTCGCCTCCTTATCCATGCGGGAAAAAGCAGAACAAACGGCGCGGTTGTTGCTTCCGATGATATCAATATCATCGGCGTACGCCAGGAGCTGTACACTCTTGTAGAAGATGATACCCTCTCTGTTTAGCTCTGCAGCTCTTATAATTTTTTCCAGCATCAGGTTAAAGAAGTCGCACGATAATGAGTCACCTTGTCTGAAACCTCGTTTGGTATCGAACGGCTCGGAGAGGTCCTTCCCGATCATGACGGAGCTTTTGGTGTTGCTCAACGTCAACTTACACAGCCGTATTAGTTTTGCGGGGATACCAAATTCAGACATAGCGGCATAAAGGCAGCTCCTTTTCGTGCTGTCGAAAACTGCTTTAAAATCGACAAAAAGGTGGTGTGTGTCGATCCTCTTTTCACGGGTCTTCTCCAAGATTTGGCGCATGGTGAATATCTGGTCAGTTGTTGATTTTCCAGGTCTAAAGCCACACTGATAAGGTCCAATCAGTTTGTTGACGGTGGGCTTTAGTCTTTCACACAGTACGCTCGATAGAACCTTGTATGCGATATTTAGGAGGCTGATCCCACGGTAATTGGCGCAGATTGTGGGATCTCCCTTTTTATGGATTGGGCAGAGCACACTGAGATTCCAATCGTCAGGCATGCTTTCTTCCGACCATATTTTGCAAAGAAGCTGATGCATGCACCTTATCAGTTCTTCGCCGCCGTATTTGAATAGTTCTGCCGGTAATTCTATCGGCCCACGCTGCTTTGTTGTTCGAATTCGAATTTCTTCATGGTCGGGTAATGGAACATCTGTTCCATCGTCATCGATTGGGGGATCGGGTTCGCCATCTCCTGGTGTTGTACTCTCACTGCCATTCAGCAGGTCGGAGAAGTGTTCCTTCCATAATCCCAGTATGCCCTGGACATCGGTTACCAGATTACCACCTTGGTCTCTACATGAGGATGCTCCGGTTTTGAAACCTTCGTTAAGTCGCTTCATTTTTTCATAAAATTTTCGAGCATTCCCTCTGTCTGCCAGCTTCTCAAGCTCTTCGTACTCACGCATTTCGGCCCCTTTCTTTTTTTGTTTGCAGATGCGTCTCGCTTCCCTCTTCAGCTCTCGGTATCTATCCCATCCCTGTCTATTAGATTTGCTTTAAAAAACAACATTTGTTCCTCAAGTATCGTTGAAAGTTACACCGATGTTTAACAATAAATAATCTAAAGGGTTGCCACTTGTTAAAAAAAAATTGTCAACAATATTTATGAGATAAAGAGCTAATAGCCTTTTCACACAGGAGCTAATTGGCAGTGTGAAGAGCAAATACTGGTTTCTCAATCAAAATTTTAATTGCTAAATTAATCTGGCTGTGTGAAAAGGCTTTAAATAATTTGAAAATGTTTAAAAAGGCTTTTTATTGAAACTAGTTACAAGAGAGATGCCACCTGTTTAAAATTTTAAGACACAATTTCGTTTTAATAAAGGAAAATATACTAAAATATGACTAACAAATTCGGCAAAAATTAGGTTTTAGTTTCAAAAATATTTTGCAAGAGTTGCCACCTATTAAAAATTGTATTATTTAAAGTTAATATTTTTTTTTAAAAAAGGAAAATACACTAAAATATGACCACTAAATTCAACCACTAGAATAGGTTTTATTTTCGAAAATAGATTGCAGGAGTTGCCACCTATTAAAATTGTATTATATATAATAAAGTTATAAATATTTTTAATAAAGGAAAATACACTACAATATGACTACCAAATTCAGCAAAGATAAGGTTTCAATTTCGGAAACATTTTGCAAGAGTTGCCACCTATTTCAGAGAATTGTAAGCTATAAAATTGATAATTTCAACGAATTAATAAAAAATTACTATAGAACTGAGGATGGGTATAAAAAGACTTATAAGTGGAAATAATTTCGAAATAAGTGGCAACACTGTTTAAAATTTTAGATGTAATTATAAATAATTTCTATAAGAAAATTACAATATGCACATAAAAAATCAGTATTCAAAAAAAATTGTGGTAAATATGTACGAAAAGCGTTGCCAACTGTTTTAATTTTTTTATTAAAAATTGCTTCTTTTACATTTTTTTTTACAATTATCTTTATAATCCCTTTCTATTTATTAATCAAATAAAATTGTAGACATACATACATACCAACATAAATATTGTTCTCAGATTTTATTTTATTTTTCAGTTATTTCATGAGATATATCCCAGGCAACATGTTGCATATCTTTACAATTACATGTATAAATAAATATATAGTCAAATATGCGTTCTAATAAATAAATTTCAAAGAAATCATTTATCAATGCATAGCTCTCGAGATTGCAATTGAACCACTTCCCAGTTACCTCGCGCCATATCCGGTGGCTTGCAATTGAAATTACATTTGTCTGGCGTCAAATCAATAAAAAATTCCAGCAGCCAATGCAATTAGAAATCAATAAATATTGTTGAGAATAAAAACTGTATTTATAATGTTGCAACAAAGCGTTGTGGCAGCGACAATTGCTTTTGATTAGAGCGAGCCGACTTACGGACATTCATAATTGTATATTTGCACATGTGGCAACTCCATTCAAGCAAAAAAAAAAAGTTGTTGTAATAAGTAAACGCAACGGAAATATGTTGTCAACGGTGAAAATAAAGTATAAACAATTCATTCAAGTTTTATTCTGTTTTTATTTGAGCCAAAAGCATTTAGCACGCAACGGGCTGCATGAATATGCCTATGGCAACACATCACATTCAAGTCTGCAAAGCTTGTAATATGCATAAATTATTTGCTAAACGCTTTGTTAGTTGACAATGCTGCTGATACAAAGCAAGCAGCAATTATCCTGCGGCGAGTATTTATGTTCATATGTTGTTGTTGTTGCAGTGTTGCACTGTGCGCAGCTGCAGTTGGTAGCTGGCAACATGTTTATAAACATATATTGTTTGTTGCTGAAATTGTTGTTGTATAGCATACAAATTGCAGATTTTATTGTTGTTGTTGTTAATGTGGCTATTTCATTATTATTAGTTTAATATTATTATTTTTTGGTGTTGTTGTTGTCGATATTTTTATTTTTATACCCTGAACAGGGTACATTAAGTTTGTCACGAAGTTTGTAACACCCATAAGGAAGTGTCGGTGGCCCTATAAAGTATATATATAAATGATCAGTATGTTGAACTGAGTCGATTTAGCCATGTCCGTCTGTCTGTCTGTCCGCCCGTCTGTCTGTCTATTTGTATATATACGAACTAATCCTTCAGTTTTTAAGATATCGTTTTGAAAATTTTCAGATGTTATTTTCTCTTCAAGAAGCTGCTCATTTGTCGGAACTGCCGATATCGGACCACTATATCATATAGTTGCCATACAAACTGAACGACCGGAATCAAGGGCTTGTATGGAAAACTTCCGCATTTTACTATATATCTTCACGAAATTTAGTGTGAGTTATTGTTCATAGAAATAATTTAATCTCCGAAAAAATTGTTCAGATCGGACCACTATATCATATAGTTGCCATACAAACTGAACGATCGGAATCAAGGGCTTGTATGGAAAACTTCCGCATTTTACTATATATTTTCACGAAAATTGGTGTGAGTTATTCCTCATAGAAATAATTTAATCTCCGAAAAAATTGTTCAGATCGGACCACTATATCATATAGTTGCCATACAAACTGAACGATCGGAATCAAGGGCTTGTATGGAAAACTTCCGCATTTTACTACATATCTTCACGAACCCGGCTAAAAAGAATTACTAAAATGTTTTCTTTTTTTTACATACTTTTTCTTACGTCTTTAGATTTGCTTAAACACATAGTTACTAAAAGAAATGCACCTGTGAAGGGTATATTAGCTTCGGTACAGCCGAAGTTAACGTTTTTTTTTGGTTTTTTGTTGTTGTTATTATTGCATTTTTTTATTATATCTTTTGTTTTTATTTGATGCCATTGTTGTTGTTGTTGCTTTTGTTTTTTGTTATTGTTGTTGTAGCCTCAATTTTTTTGTTGTTGTTGTTGCGCATGCAACAGCTATTGTTGTCTAACATCATTGTTGTCACAAACTACTATAGTTTTTGTTGTTGTTATCTGATAATTGTCGCATTGCAACAAACACATGTCTGCATAGTATATGGTCGACTCATACCAGGCTTGCCGCCAGCACTCGTAGCCCAGTTATGTCCATCGACAAAATATTTGATAAATAAAAATTTGCTTTAAATTGGCCTTAATTGCTTGGCAACCGTATCGACCGTATCGATGGTTTGGTGTTTATCTGCGGCAAATCGGCTGCTAAATTGCTGCTTGCCGCAGTGGGTAGCGCAAACACTCATACAAAGAGGTTAGCAGTGTTCATATGTATGTATATATGAGTGTGTGAGTGTATTTGTAATAAATAATTGTCAAATCAAAAGCGATTTGGTTCAAATGAAAATTTAGTTTTTAAAAGCTGATAAAGCATGTGAATATTTCTTTGGCAGAAATCAAAAACACACATACATACCCACTTCCATACACATTTACACTCACATATCCACACTCGTGTTCAAAATATATACTCGCTGACAAGCTGTCAGCTAAACGAAATTAACATGTTCACCTCGCTGTGGTGGGAAAAATGTGTGAAATTCGTTTTTAAAACGGGAAACAATGTTTGCGATAAAAGCACACCCACCTGTTAGATACACCGACTGATTGCAGTTGGACAACGCGGCGACACTTAATTAGTTAATTGGCTGTGAGTTCTGGTATTTTTCTCACGGCAGCCGCTTTTGGAAGTTATACAATATTTATGTTTCGATAGTGGAAGTAGATACCAGGTGCACTATCATGACAATCTCACATTGGTTGAACGAAATTTTATATCAGATATCTCGAATGCAATTTGAGATACACGTACCTGACAAGAAATCACACACAATACAGGAAGTACTAGGTTAATGAGTACCAGAGAGAAATTAAAATAATACCTCAGTGGGAAGATCTAAAATGTGGATCTCTTCGAAGACCCCGAGCTCGTGATTACATTGATTTCGGACATTAAAACACTATATGCTGATTATGACAGGGCAACAATGATCCCCACATTCAAAAAGCCAAAAGAATGATCTGGAATCTATCTGATTTCTACGATTTATAAAATATTAGCGGAAAAATATCTCTGAAGAGGCTCTTCTAGAATATCGGAACAGATTTCTAGAGACCGACCGATTAATCGGCTTTGGTATCGGCATCGGCCAGTAACGGCCACAAAATTAAGCATCGGCATCGGTATGGGCATCGGCCATATTTGGCCGATTCTTAGCCGATTCTTTCTATTTCTTCCGGATTATATTAAAATACATTTTTTTTCTTTTTTGATTTCTTTAGAGCATAAAATTTGAATTATTTTGTTTACCATATAAAATACATTGAATAACATTTGACTAAACTAACAATTCATCATGGTGATAATTTAAGTCTAATATAAAGAAATTCAACAATTTTGCATTAATTAAAGGTTTATTTAGCACTGCTAGAAACATTCGATTTATGTCAAATATGTACAGTTTTGTTTAAAGTTGTTGAGATTTTGAAGATGAAGTTATAAAGTCACTATTATAGAAGCATTCGTAACTAGGTTAATTTATTTTTAAAAGTTTGCCATAGATAGGGTCACGTAATAATCACATGTGTACTTTCAACTATATTTTAAGATTTTTATTTTACAAAAATTTTGAAAAATAAAGGAGCTATGGGTTGTCTTGGGAGGTGCCAAAAAAAAAAGTTACCCAACTGCTGACATGATTCCGGCCGAATGAGTAACTGAAAAACAAAAATTTAAAAAGGTTATTAAAGTTGAATATATTCCCTATACAATGACCTACGATTATTGAAAGATATCAAACATTAACAAAATGGCGTAGTTCTGAAAAAAATTTCGATTTTTTAGGTAAAAAATGGTCGTTTTTTAAATGCCAAATTGACAATTTTCAAAAAATCAAAAAGATCGTAGGTCATTGTATAGTAAATATATTCAAGAACATTTAAACTTGAAGTTGATCGGTCAATATCTCGTTGAGTTATGATGTCAGTAATTTTGTGAAAAGTCGTTTCGAGAAAAACGCGTTTTAAGATTGCTCATTAGAACGTTGCCATTCAAAAACTATTCAAGATACGACCTTACCTTTCACAGGATATTTTTGAAATTATAAACTTTCGCATAAGCAAAAAATAAATAATCGATTTCTTGAAAATGTCACACCGGTATACCCCCTTAAAGGAAAAAAGCTATATTGCTGATTCGCTTTGAGAAAACGCGAATAACTTATTTGTTCTATCAACATATACCTTATAATAATAATTTATTTAGTTTCGAATCTTTGCCAACTGGCCGATTAATCGGCATCGGCATCGGCATCGCCCAAAATTTTGGTATCGGTCGGACACTACAGATTTCAACCAGGAAGATACACAAAATGTTAAGAATAGTAATATTTTATACGAAAAAACCGATTAATAACGATATCTCCGTGCGAAACAGTCTCAAAAGTAATATCAAAAGACAGTAAGTCAGAATTCAGACCGAAACCAGCTAAAAATCAAAGAAGATAAAATTTAAATTTATTTCTTAACCCCTCCTAAGTATTGATTAACATTCTTACCGTCAAATTCTGATCACCGGTTGAGATACATTTCAGGCCCAACTGGTTCGTAAATTGCCGCACCTTTGCAGAAGAAAGTTAATGTCTAGTGTGGTCTAATAACCCAATTTACTCTCGGATTAATTTCAAGAACTTTGTCAGTTGTTGTGGTAATTATCTACACCCTGATTGGAGGGAGAGTTCAAAAAATTTATTGTCGTCGAGGTGATCTAACGGGAAACTCATGAAACGAGAGGTTTAGACATAGTTGGACCTTAGCTAGAAGAACCGGAGCTAGCTGTAGAAGCTGCATGGAGGAGGATGAGGTGGAATCGTCTCATCACTTTCTTCTAGAATGTCCCGCCTTTGCGAGATCAAGAAAGAGATTTCTTGGATCTCACATTTTAGGACAGGCTAGCGAAATAGCAAATAGAGAAATTAAAAATCTCTGCAGATTTGTAGTAGGTTCAGGACCGTTTGTCGACTCCTAATTGTTAATCTAAGGGGGATCCAGGCTTCACAAAGGACTATATTTTAAAGTCTATGTGTGTTTCCCTTTGAGAAATAGCCTTACAACCTAACCTAACCTAGCTAGAAGGATGTTAGATAAGTCGGGTTCATTAGGGAGGAAATCTAAGAAGCTGTTAATAGTTTCACTGTGAATGGCGTCCAACGCCTTTCTAAAATTGTCTGTGTTCGAAGTCTGTCGGTTTATTTGGTCAATAATTTTATATTATTCCGTTACACTACTTCTTTGAGATTACTTTGATTTTCAGAGTTTATTCAAGGTAATGCCGAATACGATCTTTTACTGATCTAACGCAAACTAGTCTTCAAATTTGAACCGAGAGGATGGTCTTCAAAGGACCATTCTTAGTCGTTCAATATACGTGTATTTGCTTCAAGTAAAAGTCCTAAACCCCTCAAACCAAAAAACGCTTCTAATTCCACTTGTTTGCATAAATGATTATCCTCTCTGCATAATCAGCCTCCAGCAGTAAAGCTACTGCAAGTGCGCGAGAGTCACGCACTAAGCCTGCGGCACTGTAACACTTACCCAGTTTCAAATTGACCACTTCCCAGCCAGCGGAATTGCGGGAAAATGTCATGTCTTCAATTACACGACATCGCCGCTTTAAGCTTACCAATAGACCCACCCTCCCCTCAGTTCGTCTACGCAAGCCAACTTGGCTGATGAATTACGCTTGAGAACGCGCGCTTTAAGTGCACTTAAGTGATTTTTTCTTCTTCTATTTCGGTTTGTGAAACTTTCATCTAAGCTCACGGCTACAAAGCAATTGCCCAGCTGCTGGCCTACCCACAAACAGCGAGTTTTCCAGTTTTATTTGATTCTTTTGCTCAATTAAAATTTGCTGATTAAGCCCGCAATTGTGGGTCGCTCGCGCTCACTGTGGTTGTTATTGTTGTTGGTGGTTTTTTTACGGTACTTTTAATGACCGGTTGACAATAATTCGTTACGCTGTGCCGATTCTTTTAAGTTTTGTACTTTTTATTCTTTTATTCTTCTAGCTTTTATCTGTTTTCTTTATTTTTTACAGACTGCAGCAGCTTTGAATTGTGGCTGAAGAATGAGAAAAATGTTGTGCGCACGCGCAGCTTTGTGGTATTTTCATTTATTTATTAAGTGCGCCAAGATGACTAAGTCTAAATAATGCAGTGATATATTTTTTTTTTTTGAATTTATTGCTTTTTAGTTATTATTGGGAGAAAATATAGTTCTTTAACACAGAGAAAATTTTTAAGAAGAAACATTTATGTATATCTTTTTTGAAAGCATATTTTTGAAAATTTTTCAAACAGTTAGTTGAAGATCGTTGCCATGTCAAATTCTCAGAATAATTAAATTTGTAAGAGCGAAAGTATATTTCATGTACCCGTCAGCCTTGGTTATTAAGATGTTATTACTAGATTAACTCAGACCCTCAGAAGTTTTTACTGTCTATCAAGGCAGAATTTACATACTATTGGGCATAAATGATAGTATGTAAATTCTTTCTTGATAGACAATAAACGCTTCTAGTGAAAACAAGATTTGTATTAAGTTCTAACCAGGTTAAGATGAAGATTGTTCCGACCATTATTTAGCATAATTCCATATTTTAAACTGGAATACCTATTTTAATATTTATCGATGACCAACTTTTGCTCAGGTCATTTTCAATAATACCTCAACTTTTAAGGGCTTACATGGGTTTCGTGGGTTCAAAAATTGATTTTTTTGGTTTTTTGGCTTATTAATTTCTACAACATCTCAAGAATATTTTCCTAAAATTTCAGTCGATCTGAATACTAGTTTCGGAGATACAGCCTTTGGAAGATGTGCTGCAAGTCAGGTATTATTTTTACTCAAAACTTTAAAAGCGTTTTTTTTGGAACCGTGTTTTCAAAGTCTGTTGTCAAATTTTCTCGAAAACTAATCAACCGATTTTGGTGTAATTTTGCACAAGTGTTCGAGATACAATTTACATATGCTTGAACGAATGATTTTTTTAGTCAATTACAACTATTTCAAAAAAAATTCAAGAAAATTTTACCGAAATTTTTATTTATTTTTTTTTTGGAAAAATTTCTGCCAAAATTTAATTTTTTACTTTTTTTGTCTTTCTTTCATTCAAGCACGAGTTTATGGTCTTACCTAAAAAAATTATTTTTGTTTTTTCATTTTGGATGATCCTATCTGGAGTTATGGTGACAACGCGACCGCACCTTTTTTCCGAGGGGTCAACGGAAATGACCTCACAATGGATGAGTTTTAATTTTTTCTTTCAGAAATTATATTATACATAGAAAAAAACCCATGTAACCCCTTAAAGATTGATCCACCAAAAGGAAGAGATTATCCACTAGGCCTAAAAATATGTTTTAATTTTGACCTATTCGACAGGAAATAACTAATTCAACTTTTTCCCGTTTATAATTCGAATTATTGTATGTAGATCATTTCAAAAATTTTTAAAATACTGTCGAACTTCTCGAATCACCATAATCCACAAAAAAACTTCGAGTTAGAGAGATTTCGATTTTCGGAAGATTTCGAGTTAACGAAGTTTGAGTCATGGAAGGAAATTTGTATGAAATTTGGCTTCTAAACGCTATTGCCAATTCAAAAGTTTGAGTTATGGAGATTTTCGAGTTATAGAAGTCCGAGTTATGGAAATTACACTGTATGTATAATTCGTCCACAGCGCCATCTATCAGTTAAAACTATCACCCTTTTTAATGCTCCGATTGAATACTTTGACTACAGCGACGCCTACCAGAAGCCATTTAAATTCAGACGATGATTGGGTTCCAATTAATTTGAACAGTAAATAGTAGCTTCTGCAAAATTTGACCGTTCCGTCACAGAAAAAGTAGTTTTTCATCAAAATATTACACATAATTCATATAACAGTCAAACTTAGACTAAATACGTGCTTTTTGGAAGAAATATGGGTACAGCGCCATCTATCAATTCTATCAATACTATTATAACATAATATTTAAAAATAAGAAAATACGAAAATTTTCCATACAAGCCATTGATTACGATCGTTCGGTTTGTATGGCAGCTATATGCTATAGTGAACCGATCTAAACAATTTTTCGGATATTAAATTATTTCTGTGAGCAATAACTCACACCAAATTTCGTGAAGATATGTAGTAAAATGCGGAAGTTTTCCGTACAAGCCCTTGATTCCGATCGTTCAGTTTGTATGGCAGCTATATGATATAGTGTTCCAATATCGGCATTTCCGACAAATGAGCAGCTTTTTGAAGAGAAAATAACATCTGCAAAATTTCAAAACGATATCTTAAAAACTGAAGGATTAGTTCATATATATACAGACAGACAGACGGACATGGCTTAATCGACTCAGTTCAACATACTGATCATTTATATATACACTTTATAGGGCCTCCGACGCTTCCTTCGGGGTGTTACAAACTTCGTGACAAACTTAATATACCCTGTTCAGGGTATAAATGTATATATATTATATACTGAAGAAATTAGTGATAATTAGTATATATTTTTGATAAAATTAAAAAAAAAAATTACGTACCAAGGAAGACATATGCCTTCTATCTCAATAAATCAGACTTTTACTATTTTTTTACATTTCTGTAAACAAGAATAATATAATATAATATAATATTTTCAGAATTTTTTTACTAAAAAATTGTTCGAAAAATATATATATTTTGGTCTTACATATCTCATACATATCAATACCGAATTTAAATTATTAATATTTTTGAGTGTATAAAACCAGCAACCACAATCTGATTTAAATAATTTATAGCCAACCATTCAAATACATATTGTATTATATATGTGTGTAAGGAGACATTCTTGCTTTTCATTCGAGCTGTGAAATTTGGCAAGGCTGCTTGCGGCTGTTTGTTTGCCCTCAAACGAACGGTAGCCGCAGACGGCTTAACACCGTTGTGATACTTTCCAATGATAATGCGCGAGAGCGAGTGCGGGTCTACATACATATATGCATATAGGTGTGTGTTTATATGTGACCATCCGGTGCGCTCAATCTTTGATTTGGCCATTTCTTGATTTCTTGGTCATGGTCGGTGCGTATACATGCGACAAGTGTTTCCTCAGCGACCATTTTCACCACACTTTCCACTAGAATGACACACACTTTATATGAATAGTGGATTGGGCACGTGAATGCTGTTGAGTGGCTGCTGCGGCTGGTGGCCAGTGGCTTAGAGGCTGCCTGTCGTCGGCAGCAACGCGCAGCTAGCAAACATCTGTCAAACGGTCACTCACTCAGCTACACGCTTTGACTGCGCATTCACTTAGCGACGGTGGCGGCAGATGCATTTCTGGCGAATGCCATACATTATAATTGGAAAAGTAAACAAATGAAATGACGCACTGCCGCCGCACACGGTGGCTAAAGAACCGTCGAACGCACTCAACTACCAGCAGCGATTTAACAAGCCAAGCGACAAGTTTTCAAGACACACACTCTTCCATATAATATATACGTACATAGTAGATACAGACATGCAAAGTAAAGTTCTCTTTATGGTTTTTTAAATTTTTCTTTGCACTTTTCTACAATTTCCTTATTTGTGTTTGTTCATCCAGTTTTGTTGAGTTTACTTGCTGTTTTGTTTTTATTACACATTTCTCCATATTTTTTGTCTGGTTTACGAGGACGGTTGGATAAGTTTGTAAGTATTTGGTTCCCCTACCTTATCTGGCTTTGAGAACTTCAGTAGTTAATGAAGATAATTTTTTTTTCGGAAAGGTCCTGAGTTTTGAAGCAATCTAGACATAAGACTTTTCTTGAAAAGAGTGATGTAGTATGTATACTATACGAGAGAGTACTTTGTCCTTTTTTGCCATAAACTATATATAGTCGACTGGCTATATGGAGCTCAGTTACAGAATTGGTAAAACCCATTGAACCATTATTTCTCTATCTATCTTAGACACTTAAAATATGAGGAAGCTGTGAGCCTACTCAGATGCAAAGCATCTTGATCGTCAAAACGATTGGTCTGTATTATCAGATGAGGTGAAATCGGGACAAAATCCATATGTTTTGTAAAAAAAAACCATCCACAAAAAAATTTGAGAAATACTTCGGGACTATATACGAAATATTTTAAGATTTAAAATTAGAACACCTTAGAATTACAATTCAATATCTGAACCTTCGAAGAAGTTTAAGATTAAGTAAGATAGGTAGGATAGACTTTCTACTGCTCACTTATTTTGCAAAGTCATCAGCCTGATATACTTGACCTTCGATAGATGCTCACGATATAAGTAGAGAAGTTTTTCTGGCGCTTGTATACTATGTACGGGTTCTTATTGGTGTTGTGTGGGTTCTTGTATGCTATATATGAGTCTTAGCTGTTGTGCCCTTGGAAGTATTCTATTGAATGCCGCCGATATTAATATGAGAGTCATCAGTTTCGGTTACAAAGAACAAAATATACTGGAAACGGCCTGGATCGCTTGAACAACAGATTTGAAAATATGATTTCTTAGAGTACAACAGACGTAGGCAGTGTAAGAGAGTCAACAGGGAGTATAATTTTATGCTCTAGGGCCATTTGAGGCAAGAGCGAGCAAAACTGGCATCATTCCGTTCTTAATTAGACCTTTTTCCTCATTATTGTCTCCAAGATATTAGAACAAAACTTTGCACAAATATTGTATTTCAAGTGTCACATCACGCATCTTAAAATCACCGAAATCGGTCTAATAGCATTTCAAGGTCCCAGATACCGAACATGTGAACCTCAGTGCTTGTGACCTATTTCTTAAGGAAAATATACTTAAATCTCTCAGATATTATACAGAAATTGAAAGGAGTTCTATATTTTCTACAAGTGTGTCTCTCTGAAAAAATTGGGGAAAATCGGTTCAATTCTTCTTGTAGCCCCCATATATATAATATATATAATATACGGATTTTCTAACATACGGTGGGCTTTATACCGTATGTATCGGTTAATATGTGAGATATTATCGTATCGAGAGAACATATACTGTTGGTTATGATGTAGGTGCGTGGTGAAAATGAGTAAAAACGGTCTAGGAATTATGCCAGGCCCCGTATACTATATATAATAGTTCTTTATTCCGAATATACATATATAAGTGTGTTGGAAGAAATGATATATATTAGCTGTTAATGAAGGGTTCTTCGCTATTTTTTAAACCACTCTTTCGAAGACTCGATTTTTTTTTTGAAAATTTAAGATCTAGGTTATATATATAGTACACATAAAGAATTTTCTTTTCGCCCAAAAGCAAGTAATCACCTTCTCTTCAAACTCCCCTCGTATTTAATGTCATCTAACGATTCGTGTGATGCCTTCGGCAGCTTGAACGCTGTGTTGCGTGGCTTAGATTGTCTTGCAATTGTGCGTCTACAAGTCAGCCTTTAGCAGCAGAACTTTTATTTTTTTTTCCAACATTACTTGTATTTGCTATATTAAGCGCATTAGCATGAGCTTCTATAAATGTATATGTATGTATTTAGATGTGTGTGTATGCACTCGTTAGTTGGTTCGTTGTGCCAGTTACAATTTTGGTAATTTCTATTTTCGCTTGTTTTGCTGCGACAACTTGGCTGAAATGGTCATTGGCCATTTTTTAATGCGCCTCAAGGCCTCCAGCAGACACACGCACATATGTATGCTCACACATACATACATATGTACACTTGTAGATCATTGACGTTCGGTTGCCTAACTTTTTTTTTACAGTAATCTATTATTTTTGTTGTAGTTTTTTCATTTTGTTGTAGTTTACTTACTTAACTTTTGCCGCTTGCAGCTCACTCTTAATTGATCTGGCTGTTTCTTTTTTTTTTTGGTTGCTTCTGTGCCTCTGTGCGTTTGGCTCTTTGTTTACTTTTTTATTTTGTTTTGTTTTGTTTATTTTGTAGTTTTCTTGACAAGATCTTTGACTTTTCCAGCAATTAGCGCGCGAGTAGAAAGCGTACGCTTGAAACGAGTTTATTAATCTTGGCTTAGAACTAAATTATTTATTCACTTTAAGCATTTTCTTATTTGTTTTTATTTTTGTTGTGTAGAAAATGTAAGTAAGTAGCTGAGTTGTGGTAAGCAGTGGGTTGTCTTTTTTAGTGGAATAATGGATTTTATTGTTGTTTAATTACTCTTTTGGCTAGAATGAGTATATATACAATTATTTGGTTTGGGTTCTAACTTAGCTTTTCTTCTAGGTGGAAGGGTTATAGCAAATTTATATTTATACAATAGAAAGATTTTATATTTTGAATTTCTTCACTGATTAAGGAAAAAAAGAGAGTCCACTGAATCAACCTCATTATAACCTTATCTGAGTATTGAGAAGATTAGATGTAAATTTTATGGTTAAGAGCGAAAAATATCCATTGACCTATCTGAGATAGATTTTTGGGGTTCCAGAACTTGGACAACTGGTTTTATACGAGATCATGGTTTGTACGAGATCAGATATATCTCTCATATTTGGAGTGGATGAAACACTACTATATGAAATTTAATTACTATAAAGATTCTTCAAAGATTCTTTACATTTCTGCAGCAAATAACGTAAATTAAATGGATAATAACAACAACGAACTCTTTGTTTTTTATGCATACATAGGAGGATGAAGTCACGTAAGTGAAGAAAATTTCTGACTGCCATTGGGAGTGCCCAGGAACGATTCTTTTGCATATGACTCAAGCACGGCTCACGACTTCCGATTTTAGACCAAGTATCCCCTGGATAGTCAACAGACATCCGTTTGAAGGCGAGCTAAAGTGCTTCTGCGGTTATGCGTAGGGTTTGGGACACACCACATAAAAACACCTCCCCAATGAAAGACGAGGATAGCCTCGGATGAGAAAAATGTCAACCTCGAAATCCAACGCAGATTCACTCTTGTCAACAGCTGCTACTTTGGACTGAGTAGGCAATTGAAAAGTAAAGTCCGCTCTCGACGAACCAAAATCAAACACCACAAGTCGCTCACCTGATACTGATGTATGGCGTAGAAGCGTGAACGATGACAATATCCGATGAGACGGCTCTTGGGATTGCGAGAGAAAGGTTTTGCGCAAGATTTATGGTCAATAAAAAAAAAATTCCAATTGATCAAGTAAGTGATAAAATAGATTATTCTTTCAAATATTGCGGAATTCTGCGAGAATAAGAATCTGCATTAAGAAATTTACAAAATGCTGGAAGTCAAGGAAGCACACAATGAACCATAATTTCTACCCAACTTCTCCTCTGAATTGATCTGATCTCGGTATTATTTAAAGATTTTTATGTCTTAAAATATTTCATAAATCGACTATTGATAATATAATTACTTTAATCTAACTCCATAAGCCCCTCCAAACAAATACTCATCTGTCAAAATCTATTAAATTAGTGAAAATCATTTAATGTTCGAGCAAACTTCAATTTCATGCTATGATTTTCAATATTTTCACTTGTTCATTTCATTCCTTTTTTTATTTTGTGAGCTCATTGCTTTGACATTTCTCAAACCCAGTCCGTTTGTCTTCATTATTTTAAAATTTTGCTTTTATTGCCTTTGAGTAGCTTCGAGTGTTTTTTTGTTTTTTCCTTCGTATGACTTTTGTGTGTCTTTGTGTTAAATGTGAAATTGGTAGCGAGTCAAGTCCAGTTTGTTTTCAATGATAATTTTTCAGCTTGTTAGACTACTTTTCCTTTTATGGCAAAACTTTTTGGCGTACACATATGAACATATGATGATGTTAAGTGAACAGATGAACGAGGGGCTGCATTGTTTATTTTAATGTAAGATTTCAACTGCTTTCAATGAAAATAATGGCTTATGTTAGAAAAATAGGAGATTTGTGCAAAGTAGTATGCAATTGTATCAAATTAGAGCAAGTGTCCTAGGTTTTCGTCAATTTAGAATAATTTTTGGAAAATTAAAACTTAAAAAATTTCGTAAAAATATTCTTAAGGGATTAGGTGGGTTTCAGAATTTCAAAATTTGAAAACAAAAATTTTAATTTTTAAAAATTTAACTGGACCGCTTGAAGCAGACGATCGACCAGAAGCGTCCGGAATTGGCCAACAGGAAGGGTGTAGTGTTCCACCAGGACAACGCCAGACCACACACTTTGTTGATGGCTCGTCAGAAGTAATGGGAGCTCGGATGGGAGGTTTTATCGCATCCACCAAATAGTCCGGACGTAGCATCAAGTGATTACCACCCGTTCCTGTCCATGGCGAACACCCTTAGTGGTGTAAAGTTGAACTCAAAAGAGGCTTGTGAAAAGTGGCTGTCCGAGTTCTACGCAAATAAGGTGGGGGTATTATGAAATTGCCGTCTAGATGGAAACAGACTATCGAACGAAACGGGGCATATTTGAACTAAATCCGATCACTGTAACACTTTTTATAAAGCATTGAATAAAGAGCAAAATAGCGGAAGGGAGATATTTGACAACCTAATATGTCTAAAATATTATCCAAAAATATCATATCAATCCGAGTACTATTCTAAGAAATATACCTCTTGAAAGTTCCACCCATCAGTCCAAGTCAATATGAATGTAAAACTTTAAATGCGTTTATCTCAAAATTCATATTTTCAAGTCGATGAACACGATATCTCAAAAAGTTTTGAAGCGAAATTTTGCACACGTCTTTGGAATAGCATTATCTAGTTAATGAACAAAGAATTTTTTATATTTTGTGTAACAATTTTTTTTTTTCGAGTCCAAATATGTCCAAAAAAATGAGTTTTTTGTTGAAAATTCTGTCGAAAATTCAAATTTCAATATTTTCTTTTTTCCTTCGTTCATTAACTAGATCTATCCATATACTATCGAAATATTTATACTCTCGCAACAAAGTTGCTAGCAACAAAGTTGCTACGAGAGTATTATAGTTTTGTCCACATAACGGTTGGTTGTAAGTCCTAAAACTAAACGAGTTAGATATAGGGTTATATATATCAAAATGATCAGGGTGACGAGAAAAGTTCAAATCCGGATGTCTGTCTGTCCGTCCGTCTGTCCGTCTGTCCGTCCGTCTGTCCGTCTGTCCGTCCGTCTGTCCGTCCGTCGGTGCAAGCTGTAACTTGAGTAAAAATTGAGATATCTTAATGAAACTTGGAACACGTGTTCCTTGGCACCATAAGAAGGTTAAGTTCGGCAAAATCGGACCACTGCCACGCCCACAAAATGGCGAAAACCGAAAACACATAAAAAGCCATAACTAAGCCATAAATAAAGCTATGGAAATAAAATTTGGTATGAAGGATCGCACTATGAAGAGGCATATTTGGATGTAATTTTTTTGGGGAAGTGGGCGTGGCGATGCCCCCAAATAGGTTTTTTGTATATATCTCGCAAACCAATAGAGCTATATAAACCAAACTTTCTGCAGTCGTTTTTTTTAGCCGTTTCCTTATACATTTCAAAAATGACAGAAATCGGATAATAATACAAAAATTAGGTTGAAAATTACTAAAAGTGGGTTAACTCACTAACGAAAAACGTCAGAAACACTAAATTTCACATAAGAAATGGCAGATGAAAGCTACACTAAGATTTTTTTACAAAATGGAAAATGGGCGTGGCGTCTCCCACTTATGGGTCAAAAACCATATCTCAGGAACTACTCGACCGATTTCAATGAAACTTGGTTTGTAATAGTTTCCTTACATCCCAATGATATGTTGTGAAAATAGGCCAAATCGCTTCACAACCACGCCTACTTCGTATATACCAGAACTTTGAAGACGATCTGAATCGTTAACTTTACAATGTATAAAGTAAGCACTAGTGAAGATATCGATGCAGAACTTTGCACAAATACTACGTTTATAGTGTGGCAGCCCCATTCTAAAAATCACCGAAATCGGACCATAGGTTGTCAAGGCCCCATATAGCGAACATGAGGACCTCGGTACTTCTAACCTAATATTAGGGTTTCTAACTTTCAATGGACTCTATACAATATATATGACGAATATGTGGGTCAAATTGTGTATTATATAATAATAATTAAGTTAAATAAATAAATTGCGAGAGTATAAAATGTTCGGTTACACCCGAACTTAGCCCTTCCTTACTTGTTTTGAATTATTGTTGTTAGATAAACCAATCATGAGTTATGATGTCCATCGCAAGACCTTTTTTTTGGACACGTCATGGGAGATGAGGTGCCAACGGCTGAGTTTTCGGAATTTTTAAATAAAAATTTCACAAAATACTGTTTAAACATGTATCTTTGATTCACTGATTATATATTTTAAAAAAGTTTGAAAATGCCCTTGTTTTTAGCATCTGAAACCCATCTAATCTCTTAAAAAACTAAAAGAAGTTTTACCCAAAATATTAAGGTCAGATTTTTTCCTACCTTAGTAGTAGTAGTAGTTACTGGCTATTTAAGAAACCCGGATACATGTATATCTAAAATAATGTAGAAAATTTTAACTCAAAACTGCCATCTGAAAAATATTTCAACCACAGCGCCAGCTAGTGGATAATTTTTAGAAGAGAACTTATCGAACAGTAGCTTTTCACTCTTGCCATGCAATTTTCATAATTTTTATAGAATTTTTTTATTTTTTATTTAATTTTTTTTATTTATAATTTAATTTATTTAATATTTATAACCTTTTCTCGACTATCACTGAATCAATTGTATATATCTTCTCACTTCTCAGTATGATCAAATGAAAATGTGATTCCCACAGTAACGATAAAAAACCGATTTGAAGAGTATATAACAACAACAAACAAGCCTGTGTGTAGATTGTTTTCATTTCCTATTTCCTGAAATTAACTTTTTATGGCATTCGCTGTGTAAGACAGCTTGCAGTTAAACTAAGCAGCTGAGTAGCGCTCTGGAAGACACTTGCGCAAAGTGGCATTAGAATCACACAAATCGAGTATATTGAATAAAAAACGAAGCGCATTGAAGAGACGAGAAAAGCAAAAGTGCTGAAACAGAGACACTCTTGTTGTTGGGTTTTTACCTTTTGTGAGCTCACTTCCATTTATTGTTGTATTTATTTACTATATTTTTTGCTCGATTATTTGCTTGGTTATTGCTGCGTAGAACACATGTGCTCAGCAAATTTTTTTTTTTTTTCATTTTATAAATATATACAATTTTCTACACATGTGCAGACACTTTGAGCCAAGCGACCCAAACTTGGTATGCCGGAAAGCGCTGGCAGAGCGAGGGGTACTTTACTCACCTTTAACTGTTGACTATCTGTTTGTCTATATGAGTGTACTGTATAGTGCTATTTCCGCCGTGTGGCAAAGCCGCTTAGTGTTGCGCTTTTCTTTGTTTTTGTTGTTGTTTTTTGTTTCTTTATTATCTTTTGCGTTTGTTGCGTTTTGTTTTTTTTTTTCGCCAGTATTCTGCTTTTAAATGGCGTGCTGTGCTTATTAACTTTATTTTTATGGCGTTTGCATGAGCGTCACCTCAGTGGCTTGAGGTAGGTTGCTCACACGCTTGTGTGCGATTTGAAGCACTTAATGGATTAAGTTTGCAAGAAAATGGCAAATACTGATTTTGTTGTTGTTGTTTTTTGCGATTTTTGCGTTTTATGTTTTGTGGCAAGATTTAGAATATGATTCCGATTCCGATTATGAGCCGATTTTGTTGTTGCTTTATTTTTTTGTGTTATTGTTGTTGTTTTTATTGTAAAAAAATTGATTTGCTTTAAGAATTCGAATTTATAATATTTTTAATCATTTTTTCACGATTGAAAAAATTTTGTTGTTGTTGTTTTTGTTGTAAAAAAATATTAGTTTCAGTAATTAGAATTTATAAACATCAAATTTGTAATCAGTATGCATCGAAATCATAACGGGTGATTTTTTTGAGGTTAGGATTTTCATGCATTAGTATTTGACAGATCACGTGGGATTTCAGACATGGTGTCAAAGAGAAAGATGCTCAGTATGCTTTGACATTTCATCATGAATAGACTTACTAACGAGCAACGCTTGCAAATCATTGAATTTTATTACCAAAATCAGTGTTCGGTTCGAAATTTTTTATCGACAAATTTTGTTCAGCGATGAGGCTCATTTCTGGTTGAATGGCTACGTAAATAAGCAAAATTGCCGCATTTGGGGTGAAGAGCAACCAGAAGCCGTTCAAGAACTGCCCATGCATCCCGAAAAATGCACTGTTTGGTGTGGTTTGTACGCTGGTGGAATCATTGGACCGTATTTTTTCAAAGATGCTGTTGGACGCAACGTTACGGTGAATGGCGATCGCTATCGTTCGATGCTAACAAACTTTTTGTTGCCAAAAATGGAAGAACTGAACTTGGTTGACATGTGGTTTCAACAAGATGGCGCTACATGCCACACAGCTCGCGATTCTATGGCCATTTTGAGGGAAAACTTCGGAGAACAATTCATCTCAAGAAATGGACCCGTAAGTTGGCCACCAAGATCATGCGATTTAACGCCTTTAGACTATTTTTTGTGGGGCTACGTCAAGTCTAAAGTCTACAGAAATAAGCCAGCAACTATTCCAGCTTTGGAAGACAACATTTCCGAAGAAATTCGGGCTATTCCGGCCGAAATGCTCGAAAAAGTTGCCCAAAATTGGACTTTCCGAATGGACCACCTAAGACGCAGCCGCGGTCAACATTTAAATGAAATTATCTTCAAAAAGTAAATGTCATTTTTTTTTTTAAAAGTTATCAAGCTCTTAAAAAATCACCCTTTATATTTCCATTTAAAAAAATTCAAAATTTTTCATTCCACACTTTAAAAAAATTTAAATTTGAAAAAAATTTCGATTTCGAAAATTTGGTAAATCGTAATGACAGTAACAAAACATTTTTCCAAATTTAAAAATTTCAGAATTTTTCACTCAGCATTTCAAAAGAATTATTTTTCAAAAAAATTTCGATTTCGAAAATTTTGAAAATCGTAATGACAGTAACAAAACATCTTAAAACTCACTTTAAAATCACCTACAGCCGTAAAAATCGTTGACCAGAACAACAGCCAGTCAGCTGAAGCTGCGTTCTGAACGGAATAACTGTGCACGACTAATTCCCGACTTCAGCCTGCAGCGGCTGGAAAAACAACACACACACGCCTCTAAAATATTTATCCTAATTTGTTACCATTCTAAAGTTTTAACACAAAAGTGTAAATTTTTCCGCAAATTAAAATTACAAAAATTCCGCACAAAATTAGCACAATAACCGTTACACATACGACCGTACGACTACACACACTCTAGCACACGCACTTGCACTCGTGTGTGTGAAATATGCGAAAAGTGTTGCGCTTGCACATCCGATTTGAGCATCCGCAACGCAGCGACAACGAATTCCAACTGTTCAACTGTCGGCCGCGAACGCAACGGCTGAGTCCACGAGTGCACAAGTGCAGTCCAATTGGACGGCATTCGCGTCTTGAACGCTGCATTGAGTTGCCGAGTGCGGCTGTGTGTCGGCGCAATGCAACGCAGTGAGGTCGGGTGAATTGTGGATCGTGTGTGGTTTGTTGCAATTTTCTGCGGCGTTTCTTCAACAAAAGCGAAATTGTTATTGCCACCAACCAGCGGCGGCAGCAATGACAACTGGAAGGTGGGGGGGAAAAAATGTAAACAAAATTCATGCGTGCCTTAGAAGAGAACTTGCAATTGCTGTTGTAGCAGGTTATGCTTGCTGCTGCTGGTAGGGGTACAGTGGGATGAATTGCGTTATCTTTGGAAACAATTTGTATTTCATAAAATCTAATTATTTTTGCTCGTCAAATATTCCTGACGAATATGTACTCACGGCACATGTTTGTTCCGCCATAGATCCTACTTACACTACCGAATTACTATGAAATCAAAGAAGTGAAGAGTTTCCCATGAACTGCAATAGAAAATAAATAGTTCAGTTTGTATCGATTAAATTACTTGCCTATTCTATGAGGAATATTCTTATGAGCAATATGCTCAAATATTGGCAATAAAAGTACTCTCGCGGCCTCTGCTGTTTGTATAAAGATGCGAAACGTTGTAAGGCTGTTGGCCCACTGAACCGAAATAGAATAGTGAGGTTATGAGTATTTTCTCTTCAAAAATATTTATGCCACGCTATACCCAATTCTTTCCACGGTTGTTTGTAAGTCATTAAAATAAACAAGTTAAATATAGGGTTATGTATATCGAAATAATCAGGATGACGAGACGAGTGGAAATCCGCATGTCTGTCTTGATATCTTGACGATATTTGGTACAGATGTTCCTTGGAACCGTGGAGGATTGCTACTGAAAATGGTCGAAATCAGATCATTGCCACGCCCACAAATTGGCGCAACCCGAAATCATATCAAGTGTCATAACTAAGCCACAAATAAATTTATACCAGCTATACAATATGGTATAAAGTAGGGCTCTTAAAATTATTCGATTAACCTGAAAACCGATTATTCGAATATCCGGTTTGTAACCGTTCGTACGAATATTAACCGGTTAGCACTATTCGGTTAGTCGCAATGTTCCGACTATTCGAATAGTCGTTCTACTGCGGTTATTCGAATAGTTATACTGTCACTATTCGAATCAATGAAAATTGTTTGCAGTCTAAAAGCCTTTGATTTTCCAGATATATGTCCGTATTTTCCAGATATATATGAAGTGCGGTATAAATCGGTTGAGAAGTGTTCGGGCAGAAGGGCACGAGCAAAACCGACCACTGACCGACCCAAAAAAACCGGTTCTTCACAGAAAACCGACTACCCACTCGTCGAAGTTTTGCCCCAAAATGGCCCAAAGCCCCACCCACCGACCACCCACACTGCCACGAGTGAGTCCCAAAAAAAACCGGTTCCAAAAAGTAACCGGTTACTGCAGTACTAGGCGTATGCCGCAAAAAACCGAAAAAATTCGGCAGCAAGTGGGTAGGGGTATAGAATAGCGAACTCAAGAAACATACCACGCAGTGTTGTATCAGTCATATTTTAATTTTGCACGTGAAACAACAACAGTTTTGGCATGACAGTCATAAAAAATAGCGAGTTTTTTGTTAGTTTTAATATTTCACTTTTTTCAATAAAAATAAGAAAATTAATGAACTTGCACTATTCGAATAGTCGACAACGAACGGTTAACCGAATAGTCGAAAATAAGCGGTTAATCGAATAGTCGATGGCTGACGACTATCCGAATAGTGCAAACCGAATATTATTATTCGAATAATGCCCTATTCGGTTAATTCGGTTAGTCGATTAGTCGAATACCAAGAGCTCTAGTATAAAGGATCGCACTAGGAAGAAGCATATATGGATGTAATTATACCTGAAAAGTGGATGTGGCTCTGCCTCTAAATAAGTTTTTTGTGAATATCTCGGAAACAAATAAAGCTATATAAACCAAACTTTCTGCAGTAATTTCCCGTACTGACCCCATTAAACACGATTAAAATTCATATAATCGGATAATAACCACGCTCACCTTCCATACAAAGGTTAGGTTGAAAATTACTAAAAGTGGGTTAACTCACTAACGAAAAACGTCAGAATCACCAATCGGATAATCGGATAATAACCACGCTCATCTTCCATACAAAGGTTATGTTAACAAGTAAGGAAGGGCTAAGTTCGGGTGTAACCGAACATTTTATACTCTCGCAATATATTGATGTAATTTTATAAAGATAACACAATTCGACCCATTTATTCGGTATAAAGTTCAATAGAATAACGAAAATCATCATAAATAGTATATGGGGACTGAAGTAATTCCTAAACCGATTTCACTCGTTTTCACCACCAAGATACAATATATCGAAGACTATACGCTCACTTAATTTAATATTACTTATAATTAGGTATATGGGATCTGGGGGAAGTTATGATCCGATTTTTACCA
The DNA here is from genome assembly GCA_031772095.1 of Zeugodacus tau. NCBI lineage: Eukaryota > Metazoa > Arthropoda > Insecta > Diptera > Tephritidae > Zeugodacus > Zeugodacus tau. Next base: position 58,456,907 of record CM062653.1, on the reverse strand, counting down.
TTTCAGGTACAGAGAGAAACTGTTATAAGAAAAAAATTCAGAGGGAATGAATTACATTAAAATATCTGAGGGATTTACCTATATTTTCGGTGAAAAATTAACCTTAGGCACTGAGTTCTTCATGTTCGATATCAGGGGCCTTGAAAAGTCATGGTCCGATTTTGACAATTTTTCCACAAGTAATGTCACAGCTCAAATACAGTATTTGTGTAAAGTTTTATTCCGCTAGCTTCATTGGTTCCTTATGAATACATTATAAAGTGAACGAATCAGATGGAATTCAAAATTGAGTTATATGGGAAGTAGACGTAGTTGTGAGCCGATTTCGCCCATATTCCACCCGTGTCATCAGGGTGTCAAGATAGTTTTATATACCGAATTTCATTGAAATCGGTCGAATAGTTCTTGAGATATGGTTTTTGACCCATAAGTGGGCGACGCCACGCCCTTTTTCCATTTTGTAGAAAAATCTCAGTGCAGCTTCCTTCTGCCATTTCTTATGTAAAATTTGGTGATTCTGACGTTTTTCGTTAGTGAGTTAACCCACTTTTAGTAATTTTCAACCTAACCTTTGTATGGGAGGTGGGCGTGGTTATTATCCGATTTCTTTCATTTTTGGACTGTATAAGGAAATGGCTTAAACAAACGACTGCAGAAAGCTTGGTTTATATTGCTTTATTGGTTTGCCAGTTATATACAAAAAACCTATTTGGGGGCGGGGTCACGCCCACTTTTCCAAAAAAATTACATCCAAATGTGCCCCTCCCTAATGGGATCTTATGTTCCAAATTTCATTTTCATAACTTTATTTATGGCTTAGTTATGACACTGGGTTTTCGGTTTCCACCATTTTGTGGGCCTGGCAGTGGACCGATTTTGCCCATTTTCGAAAGCAACCTCCTCAGGGTGCCAAGGAACATGTGCTCCACGTTTCATTAAGATATCTTGATTTTTACTCAAGTTATCGCTTGCACGGACAGACGGACAGACGGACAGACGGACAGACGGACAGACGGACGGACAGACATCCGGATTTCAAATCTACTCGTCATCCTGATCATTTATGTATATATAACCCCATATCTAACTCTTATATTTCTTGGTGACACAAACAACCGTTATGTGAACAAAACTATGATACTCTGTGCAACAGGTTGCGAGAGTATAAAAATTACTAAAAGTGCGATAACTCACTAACGGCAAACGTGATCACTCAGAGTTAAAAGAAACAAATAGAAAATGGGCATGGCGTCGCCCACTTATGGGCCAAAAGCATATTTTAAAAACTACACCACCGATTTCAATAAAATCCATATGACACGGATGGAAAATGATGTCACCTTATATCCGGTTACCCCATATCCGATTCTATCCGATTCCGACAACATAATAACCTGTTACCCCACATCCGGTTCCGAAACATAATTTCGGTTCCGACAACTTCAATTCCCGTAACATCATTTCCGGTTCCTGTCTATCTATCTATATCTATATCCGGTCATCTCATATCCGCTTGCTCCCTTTCCGGTTCCGGTAATATCGGATATTTTAATGTAATTCCGAGGAAATTATTTTCCTCTAATAGTGCGTCTCTGTTCCAAATATTAGTAAAATCGCGTCCTAAATTCCCCCAGCACCCATATACCTAATTATAGGTTTTTCAAAAATACGCTGTGCTTTTTTCCGCATATATCGGTTAATATGACACATATATATTTTTAATTAAATGAGCGTATAGTCTTGGATATAGTGTACCAAGGTGGTGAAATCGGTTCAGGAATTACCTCAGCCCTCATATACTATATGTGACCTGGTCTACGAAAAGGGAGCTAAGTGCGAAAACTAGTTTTCTGGGAAACAGCTGTTAAAAATAAAAGCATCTCATCTTCCATCCGAATCAACTAAAAAGTGAAAATTGATTTTTTGACACCTAAGCCCCCTTTCCGTAGACCAGGTCACATATGATGATTTTCGTTATACTATCAAACGAATATATGGGTACAATTGTGTGATAACTTAATAAAACTATATCAATAAATATAGAAAAATATATCAATATAAACGATTCGTAAATCGATCTAAATCAGTGTTTTAATCGAACGAAGGCCGGTTAACTGATCAATTATATCCGGTGCGAAAAGGCTATTAAGCACTTTAAATTCGAAAGGTTATTGTTGAAAATCTCTAAAAGTGTAAGAGCTCAAAAATCATATGCAAGCTCTTCCAGGTTCAATCATAGATAACAGATTTTTAAGAAGCAATGTTGTTCTACATCTAGAAAGGGCTCTACAAGCTCTAGAAAGGGCTTAAAATAGCCCTAAAAATAAAATAAATAAAATAATTAATTAATTAATTTGCAAATTACATAAGTCCAATTGCTCTACGATGGTAATATTCTCCATTAATAAATCCAAAATTATACTTAGTTTTCCACTCAACTGATTGCAAATATGATAATGCGAGTTATATGCCACTATAGAGGTATGATGAACACCAATAAATGAAAATGAAATGAACTTAATGAATTTGTGGAAATTGGTAGCAATGAGGCGATGACTTTCGAACAAACGAATGCGTCGGAAAATGAACTTTACACGCTTTCCACAAACCACGCTCTCGCGCTCTCTCGCTTACGCTCTTCTCAAGCACGGAATGCTTGGCGCGTTCGCTTTTTTCTTGTTTTTGTGCATTTCCTTTTGTTGATTGTTGTTCAGCTGTTTTTCGCAATCTCACCGCTTGCCGGCTTTTGCTTTTGTTTGCATCGGTGTTATTGTTGTTGCTTGCTGCTTGCCGCTGCTCACGTGCAAGTGAGAGTGTATAGTATTCGTGTTTGTGTTTGGTTGCGTGAGCCGGTGTTTGGTCGTCGGCAGCAGCTCGTCAGCTGCTTTTATTTTGATTTTTCTTCTTTTCAATTTCCTTTTGCTTTTGTTCACCGGGCGACTGCGTTAAGTGCATTGTTGTTATTGCAGTTGTTGTTGTTCGTATGGCATGGCTTTGTTTTAGGGTGGCAGCGCTGTCAGTTAGTCTGTCATCTGTACGGTCACGTCTCTTCGCTAGCGCCACAACGCGTTTCCGACATGAATCTTCTGTTCTTCTTCGCATGGAGGTGATGAGTGGCATTCTGTTCGCTTTGCTTTTGTTGTAATTTTCTATTTTTATTATTTTTGCACACTTTCAAAGGGTGGTTGGTTGGTTGGTTGGCCAGGCAACTGCAGCTGTTCGGCATTGTTGTTATTATTATTGATTCTATTGTGAGCGTAATTTGGACTGATATTGCTGTTGATTGTTGCTCTTGTTGTTGTTGTTATTATTGTTGTTGATGTTGACGCTGATGGTGCGTGCGTTGTGCGTTGAGGCAGTCGTGCGAGTGACGCGCTCGGCTGTTAAGTGAATGGGTATGGCGAATTTTTCGGCATTTGTTAAGTGTGCGGAATTTAAGGTAGGGGGAGACAGCAACAACTACTCACAGATATTTAGAGATACATAGGAATATATATGTATCGATGTGGCCATATTCTCTGCTATCCTTACTCGCTGATAGTCCACCCTTAGTTTGTTATGGTTGTGAGGATGTAGTGCAGTGGTTTTTACTACGAAGGTTGCGAGAATCCCAAAATGTTCAGACTCGCATTAAATTTTTCAAGGGTAATCCTATATACACATATTTAGATATATATAGACAAGTGTGTATGTACAGTTATTTTTGTGAATTTAAAACGGAAGTTCGTGGATGTTTTAAGTGAGTATACTATAAGTGTGGGTGGACATCCATTTATACATACATAGATGTATAAGTATATAGAAACAGCTTAAGTACTAAAATTTTGCTATTTCAAGGGCGTTTCTATGATTTATCCTGTCATTTAAAAACGTATTAAAAAGTTTCAATAAAAAAATGAAGCGGAAAATATTTTTTACGCCAATCAAATTGCTATAAACTGTCTTTAAATATTATTAATTTTGCAAAAAATCGTATAAGAACTTAAGGAGGGTGAAATATAACGAAATATATGATGATGGATATTAAAACTATATTAAAGGGCAACTTAAAAACATTTCAACTAGTAAATACTAATGTTAACTCTTCCTTTCTGAGTCTAAACTTGATTCAAACAGCATCTATAGACTAGATAAAGAATCATATTATGTGTTACTAGTTACTTGGGGCGTGACAAATATGCCGTTCCGCCCATTTAGCCATTTTAAGATTTACAAGCAGCAGCGAACAAACAGGAGTACGGACGGAAACACAAATACCCGGAAATCGATTCCCCAGACATTAGTTTTGTAGTGATTTTTTGGAATTTTCTTCTACGACCAATAAATAGGTAGAGGCTTAAGTTTATTTTGAGTTGTGTATTCGCTCCGATAGCAGAGCGGAAATACTGTACTTGAATTCGATAACAGTACGCTCTAAGATAGTAAGGGAGTGTCTGACATCGTTATTAATAGCTTCGAACTACTTTGTAATCCGACTTGTGTGGGTACCCGACCATCGTGGATTCGCTGGAAACTGCAAAGCGGATCAGCTAGCAAGGGAGGGTACCCTAGCAATATTGACACCAGAGTGGAAACGAATGGGTAGTCCACCTGTGCTAGAGCGCTGGATTCACTGACTTCGAGCACTGAGCTCGCCAAACACTGTAAAATGGTCCTTCCAGTCGCTCAGAAAGATTAATCTCTCGGCAATCATTGGTGTGCTTTCTGGCCATTGTCCAACAGGCACACACGCGGTGAGGCTTGGAATCAAGTCAGACGCTGGAGAGCAACCAGTACTTGTGCAGCAGCGAGGTCTTTCTGGCCTGCAGGGGATCACAAATGGTCCTTTCAGCTGCTGTCGCTCAGTAAGGTTCATCTCTCGGCAATCGTTGGTATGCTTACTGGCCATTGTCCAATAGGCACACACGCGGTGAGGCTTGGAATCAAGTCAGACGCTAGTTGTCCAAGCTGTTTGGAGGAGGGTGAAGAGGAATCATCCAAGCACTTCCTCCTTCAATGTCCAGCATTCGCCAGACTAAGTTTAAAGCACCTAAGTAGGCACATCTTCGGCGAACCCAGTGCAGTGACGGGAATCAACATTAGCCGATTTAAGAACTTTATAATAGAGTCCCAGCGCTTTGTCGTACTATAAGGGTCTTAAAGATCCGTCAGGGTATCCGGGTATCACAAAGGACAGTCGAATCTGTCCGAGTGAGATTCTCGATAATATAAATGTAAATTTTTAGCTAAAAATATTGTTCAGATGAGTTACAGCGTTCTGAACACCCTGCACTCGCACTTCCTCCACGATTCCGGCTGATTGGCTTATAGTACCTAAGCTTAATTGCATGGTACGCACTACGATCAATCGGTGAGAATCTATTACCTTTGTATACAGTTAATAAGGTACAAATAATAAACTATATGGACGTCCAAGCGTGGTCCTATATGCTAGTTATTGAGACAGAGAAATATAGAAAAAAATAACATTTTTATAAAATAATATTTTTAACCTAGAAGAATATTCTAATAAAATTCAGACAAAGCTAAGAAATATAAGCAACAACAACTTTCGATGGATTATCGGATTATCATATACATATAAGTATACTATGTACATATATTGTAAACATACCTAAAACCGAAATCTTTCTACTCTATGTCTTATACCATCACTCCTTCACCACATAAAATTGTCTTTTTGTTTGATTTTATATTTCCTTTCTTGTTTTGCACTTTATTTGCACGTTCCCTCAAGCTGCCGAAAGACATAAATTCTTCAGTTAGCATTTATTGATCAATGTTTGTTGGCCAATTGAAAACGAGTTTCGAAACAAGTTTCGATTTTGTTTAATAACTGGTTTCATTAAAAGGTTCTTCCCTTCAGGCAATGGCCAAAGCGCTAAATTATAAGTATAAGCAAATAATGCTAAAAATAAAGCCAATTGGACAAGCCTGAGAATTTGTGGAGAAAGAAATGCGAAGGCGAATGAGTGTTGGTAAAAAGAAACAGCGGAAGAAGAAGAAGCGGAAAGTTTCGTATTAGAGTTCAAAAAGAGAATGAATCTTTGAATGATTGAGACGAATTTTGATTTAACAAATGCGCAATAAAATTCAATTTCTATGGAAGTTTGGATGGGAACCTTAGAAAATTAATTTTGCTTATAAAAAGGCCCATAAGGGACTGGAGACAATAATAAAATGTCCTGGAAGGGATGTACGGTAATATCAGATCTCATTTGGGATTAATCTTGAGGTAAATAAATTGGAAGACCCACAAACGTCCATTACATGTACTCTGAGAGACTGATACTTTACATGTAAGAGAAACATATTTATTATAATTTTGAAAATAACTCTGAATTCCGTTCGAGAAAAAGTAAAAAAAATGCAATAAATTAGTATCTCTATATAATCTACTGATGATACCTACACTATTTACTTTAATGCAATACGACCTAACCAATCTATTTCTATACTTCTTTCGCCTTTTTGTATTATTTTGCGTACCTCATGTGGACTGGCCTTTAGCGGCGAGCAATCGCAAAAGCGCGTAGCCAAACATAACGCCCATTATATCGAAACGCTAGAGGCTAGAACCTCCTTCGCTTACACAAGGAGAGCTTGAAGACATCCAAACATGTGTGAGTTGAAATAAACGCCTGCAATTGCGGCACTTGTAAATGCGTTGAACAACATGTTGCATGCAATAAAATGCGCCTGCCGAATCGAATCATCGATACTTGGCTGGCTGACTGACTCCATTGACGGCGGTACATCGCTGTAGGTGGATTTGTATTGTAATGCTTTATGCTGTACTTTATTGCGGCGCTCAAGTTCAAATGCGTTGCACGTTGTGCATAAAATGCACCGATTCGACAGCTCCGAGGCATGATACGACTATTAATTTGTGGAGTATTTGTAAATATTTGCATGCAATTCATGGCCGCAAGGTTGTTAAATGTATAGAATAAATAAAAAAAAATTAAATTAAAGTGGAACTAAAACTTGCTGTGGAAAAGCATAATTAACTTGCTCGCGACAAGAAACATGTTGAGAGGTTTAAAAATGGTTCAAGTTTTTTGGCTTTTTTTGTAACTGGGAGATCCAAATTTTTGTAGGTATTGCGTTCATAATGAATATGGCTATTTAGAGATTTTTTTATGTGAAATATTGTAGTTTGTTTTAAAATGTTCAAGTTATATTGCATTCCACATGAAATCCACATGCATTCCACATATGTTCCACATATAATCCACATTATTTATTACTTCAAAACTCATCCCGCATCAAAATCTTCGAGTTAAGCTGCATTCCAATTATAATCCAAATACAATCCACATCAGTTTTCACATAAACGATCATTCCGCATCGACTAAATACAGCTGGAATCAGTATAAACTCGAAATTATGTAATAATAAACATACGCCAAACAAGCTTAGTAGAGAGCACAGAATATATGTGATTTCTTAAGGCTTACTTTATCTATGCTTATTAATTTTTAAACGGATTCAACTCTAGGTAGAAAAAATCATTAATTTTAAACATATAGTCTAAAATCCAAAGTCTGTCCATACTCTTCTTCAGCAGTTATAATTTTTTGTATTTGCCTTTTTTGTATCAATGTACTATGTTCTCTTATAATTGATTCACCTTTCCCTTGCCCTTTAAAGAATATTAAATATCTCGGATTACCAATACCCAAATCAATAAAAACCGTTGAAAAAAAAAGTCAAAACTAAATGCTAGACAGCTAAAATTACCTTTGCCATAGAGTCAAAAAGGTATAATACAAAAATAGCAACAAAGTAAAATGCCGACTTAAATAATGGCATACAATGTTTTGGTTGCGAAAATGCAAGGAATCCAAAATAAGTATTTAGTAGTAATTCAGCAGTGAATGATCGTTTGATGTGCGAGACAAATGAAACCCAGTGGGTAAACTTAAAAATTAAATGAAAAAATAACTAACTATTAAAAATTCCATTTTCATATCATATATTCTTTTAAGTATCGCCGAATTATATTTTAGAAAAAAATTTAAACACGGACTAGTGTTGGTTCAAAAATAACTATTATAGGACCAGTCCGTAAAAAGTGCTTTAAAATTTTTGACCGAAAACAGCTCAAAATAATCCAAAAAAATCCATAAAAAATTTAAAAATTTTTTTTTTTTTCAAAAAATATAATTTTTTTAGCTCAAAAAAAATATTTTTTTTTTTTAAATAATTGAATCCAATTTAATTTTAAAGTCAACAAACACCATTGCATGAGTGACTTGCTTATAACCTCATTTCACTACTACTGGGATACTCCAACATACACAAAAAAATCGCATATAGCCACCAGAGCTGACCGCCGTCACGACTGTGCGCTGCCACAAAACTGCTAATGTGCAAAGGAGGATGATGCTACCATGTCCGCCAGCACAAGCAACCAGTTCATGTAAGCGCGAACAAGACTCAAGCTCACCGAAAAGCATCTTCTAAAAACAATACAACAACAACAACACCAACGATAACAAATCATAAAAATTAAAAATGAAGAGTTAAAAGGACGCGCGCGAAATCTGCAGACGACGATGATCGCAACGCCATGCTGGATTGGCAATTTGAACGCTTTTGTCTGGCCCAGGCGGACAGCAGGAACCCTTTACACACACACACACACCCACAGAGTTACAAAGTTTTCGACTTTTCGTTTTGATTACGGTGATAAAGTGGCAACAAAGCAGGCAAGAACAGAAGATAGAGGCGCACCAAACCGAATAAAATGAGTGAAAATAAATGTGAAAAAATGAAGAAAAACGAAAAAAAGAATTCCTTCATTTCAGTGCTGGCAGAAAACTGGTTGGCGCAGATTTGCGCCACAGAGTGTCTCTGGCTGTGTGTGTCCAGCACTTTTACTTGCTGAAGCGCTGGGCTCGTAGCTGATTCTTTGTGAGGCATAAAATTCTATTTTTTGTTGTTGTTTTAAATTTTTATTGTTGTTGTTGTAATTATTTATTATTGTTGTTGTAAATTTTTTATTGTTGTTGTTGTAAAATTTTTATTGATGTTGTTGTAATTTTTATTCTTATTGTAATTTTTTGCTATTGTTGTTTTACGACTTCTTGTTGTTGTTTTTTTTGTTGTAATTTTTATTTTTTGTTGTTCTTTCATTCGGTTCTCACGTTGTGTCGCGCCAAAATTAATGTAGCCACTTTGGCTAACTTATCGACTGGCAGCGTTTAACAAGCCCCAACACAAGCGGCAGACACTTCCCAAGAGTTTGTGTCTTAAGTCTTTTGTTGTGCTTGTAAGTATGTAAATTGCCTGGTATTTTTACACAGAATCGCCCGCAATTGCTAAATTAAGCGCTGAAACCCTATAGCTGCTGCTCAATCAAACAATGTGAGACAAATGAAAATGTAAAAAGTAAAAAAAAAAATTCCAAAAAGAAAAAAACACCTTCCATTTCACTTCAAATAAAAGTGAAATATAAAATAAAAATAAATTCGAAAAAAAATGTTAACAAAATTATTAGTGACTTTCGATTGTAATTTTTTGGCAAAACGCGTTGCAGCAAATTTGAATAGCTTCCCCTCGAATTGCGCCGTTTGGCAACGGCCCGCGCATCGCGCTTTTCACGCTTGTCTATGCACGCCTTGGAAAGCAGTCGGTAGTGCCTCGAATCTCGTTAGAACTAGCTCATGCACCCGTTCGTACGCGAATGATTGGCAGAAGAATTTCGATCGCAAAAATGAGCAGCGCAAGACCATACCAAAATTGGTTTACTTGCATAATCCCTGGAAATATTTTGTAACGAAATGTAATTTGTGGCGAGTGCGTTTGATATGGGATCGCAGTTTTACCGAGAAAGACTTCATACGCGGATCGAAGCAGGTAAGCAGGCGATATATTATACTTTTATTTACAGTTTGAAAATGCATTGGTTGTGGCTAGGCTATTAGGCTATAGTATGCAAAAGAAGGTTGTGTGAGTCTGAATATGTTGTCTTCATCTAACAAGACCAACTCGTCTTCTATATTCATATATGTCCTATCGTTCTATAGATCGATGTAAAGAAACTTCTGACAATTTTGCAGAATATGCTAATTTTTTCTCAGTTCTTATTTTCAATGAACACTATACGATATCGTAACTATTTGCCGAATGTGTTCTTCTGGTCGTAGGATCAACTTCCTTTCAATTAAGTTGGAAAAACTTATTTTCAAAGTAGTCGAAGAGTCTTGGACATTACACCCCCCCTGTTGGCCAATTCTGGTCGATCACCTGCTTCAAGCGGTCCAGTTGTTCGCAGTAGATGGTAGAATTAAGCGTCCGGCCAGTTGGGAGCAGCTCATAGTGGATGATTCCCTTCCAAATCCCTCCAAACAAACAGTAAAACCTTCCTGGCCGTCAATCCCGGCTTGGCCACTGTTTGGGACGATTCACCGGTCTTCAACCACGACCGTTTTCGCTTGATATTGTCGTATGTGATCCATTTTTCGTCGCCAGTCACCATCCGCTTCAAAAATGAGTCGAATTGGTTCCGTTTCAGCAGCATATCACATGCGTTGATTCGGTCCAGAAAGTTTTTTGCGTCAAGTCATGCTGCACCCAAACATTAAGCTTTTTTGTGTATGGTTTAAAATGGTTTGGTGACTAACTCCCATTAGTTTGTATCAGCTCAACAAAGTAGTGTCTTTTTGTATTAAGAAGCTATTTTATATTACTCTTCAGGTTATCATGAGTCGATGGGTAGTCTGTCTTTTACTCATATTTGGACCAACACAGGACGTGAAATCGTTTTGCTATCGGTATTCCGAGTTTCTCGATAACACTATATGGCAAACTCGACTTTTTTCTGGTTATTAGACCAATCTAATTTTTTCCAGGAGATTGAGAATTCGGAGTTCCAAAAGTGGACTTAAAAAGAGATTATTAATTACAGGGTATAGCTACCAAAAAATTCAAAATATGGATATAATCTAAAATTTCTTCTTAATTCAGTGGTATATACAACTTCTTCGTCTAGCTTAGGGGTTCCACTTGACACCTTTTCGATATAAAAATTATTCGTAGATCTAACTTTGACATTTCATATAAGCTTGGTCGAAAAGTTTTATACACCATTGAACTAAGAGGAAATTTTAGATTGTATCGATATTTTGGAGTTTTTAGTAGCTATATAGCTTACGACGAGAAATATATATATTTTTACAGACAGCCAAGCGACTTTAAAATCACTTAAGACCATAAGGATCTCCTCAAAGGTAGTAAAAGAATGCCAAGAAATATTAATGGAACTGACTTCATACTACACGATAAACCTGCAATGGGTTCCTGGACACAGTGATATTCCAGGTAACTGTGTGGCATATATGCATACCGTTTGCCACTTGTAATCACATAATTGATAAGAAGGTCATGGATTGAGCTGAATCCAGGTGGGCAGAATCCATGACTTGTTCAACTAGCAGGCAGACGCGGCCTAATCGGAATAAAGGTCGTACGAGCCGGCTACTGAAATTTAAAAGGAAGGACATAAGAACTCTAGTGAGAGTGCTAACTGGTCATTGTCTTATTGGAAGACATGCCGACCGGCTGGGGTTGCCGAACAATGACTACTGTAGAAGCTGCCAGGAAATAGAAGAAGAAGAGACGGTTGTGCACCTTCTATGTGAATGCAAAGCATTGTCCAGGAAAAGTCTCACAACAATCGGACATGGTTTTCTAGACAACATCTCGGCAGTTGCGCACGTTAAACTTGTTGAGCTGCTCAACTTTATAAAAGCCACAGAGTGGTTCAAAGAGGACATTGTAGTGTAAGGGGCTTTAGTCACGGGGGATTCACAATGGGCCTCCTAAAGGCCTGGGTGCGTCATTTGACAACCACTTTACCTACCTAGTAGCTATATATATCCTCTAATTAATAATTTTTTTAATTCCTTTTTTGGAGGCTAACATCGAAAATGGAAGAATACACTTTTTTACTTATGACTCAATCGACCGGAAAAAAATTATTTGGTCCAATTCCGAGTGTTGTATACCCTTACTAGGACGATATCGGCACTTCTCGACTATTGATTCAATATATACCAAATATGGGGATCTCTTTACTTCCAGTTGATTTTATATATATTGGAAAGTATTATAATAGAATTAAGTTAACATGTTTTCTTCATAAAATTGTGCTAAAAATAGGTGAAATAGGTACCGATTTCACGCTAATTCCTTATACTAGGTATCCCAATATTTAAAGTTCCCACAATCAATTATACTTAACCGGAATTGACGAAATTTAATTTAATTTTTTTTTATTTAAAATTCTGGTGGAATTTAAGGAAGCTATATTCATCAATACGATATGTGACTTACTGGCTGCGCCCGCATTTAGCCCCTCCTTACCTTTTATATATTTCCCTTATTATTTTTTAATATTTGTTTAATTAAAGATATTTTGAGAACAATCGCAACCGTACTTAAAACCAAAAAAATATATGGAACAGTTTGACCACCACTGTAATAATCTACATATGTCTCCAAAACGCTTATTCATACGGTTCAGAGCTGTACTCGCAACCCACATGTCTCCAATAAACGAAAACCAACATTAGTCCAGACACAAACCGTCTGCTATACACCTAAACCTGGTATACACCTAAACCCACCACGATTAAATATATATATGAAGAAGTTGAATATGAGAAAGTCGCCTATAAACTAATATATGCCAATTTCTGATATCTACACCGTACATTGATAATTCCGAAGTACATACATATTTAAAAAAATTGCAGCATTATAATAGATTTTAAGCTAGATTCTTAGTATGAAAAGAGTGAGGTTAGGTGGGAGTAATGCATATACCGCGCTTAGATCAGCTATAGCTTCACTGAATCTATAGGTACTCAACCAAAAAGTGGAAAGAAAGTTAAAAAGGTGAAATTTACATCCATCCATATAATCTTATGACCACATTGAGAACTCTCCCGAATCTATAGTATAACTACATCAATCTCAACGAAAATCCACAAAACCACTATTGATCTATTAACTATTGCTAAACCTTGTAAACAATTAAATCTGATTTCTCTACAGGCCGCCATTGTGATCACCGACATAATACGCACACAGAATACCGGTAAAATTAGTCAATTCACCACACCAGTGGGATTTCAACAAATCACGCGTGATATGTTGCTGTCACGCAACGACTCACGTCTCAAATTGGTGAAATTCGGTACGGAGCATATACGCAAAGCGATACCAATGAAAGTGGCGACGCGCAAGAATTTCGGTAAGCGAAAATTTTAGTTAACTTTAAATGAAATCCACCACTAATCAAATTAATATTTTAGGCCGCCGTTATTGCTTCATTGACATGCTGTTTGTGGGCATGCGCAATACGAAAGATTTCGATTCGCCCGAAGAGTTGGTCGAAATTAACGATGTGCTGCGCAAGTTGGATCAGGATCTGCGCACACCCATTGAGGTTACATCGGTGCCACATCGCATAGTCTTCGCTGAGATTTTCATGCGCTTTCGACGCGATTACACGCGTCAAACCGATAATGAATCGAATAATGTGCGCGATCGCGATTGGTCGGTGTCGTTTTACAAAATACTCACATTCGATGTGCTCAACTATGATCCGAGACCATGAAGTCAGCAGAGTGGAGTTCGTCAATGAGAGAGAAATTCAACCGGATCGAAATATATATTTTTATGATTTTTTTCACAAAGAATTATATCCAAAGCAAAGCCAAAATTACAATTAAAGTACAAATGTAGATAAGAAAGCTAATTTGTTGTTGTTGTATTATAATTTCTGTTGCATCATTTCATATGGTATTTATTCTGACATTGTAGCTCCTTCGGTAGCAATATCGACGTCACTGTGAAAGTTTTCAACATATCATCAATATTCTCGCGTTTGCTCATGAGCTTTATGAAATCCTTATATTTCTGATTCTCTTCAATTAGTTCACGTTTTTCTTTGGCTAAGAGCAGATTTTGTGTGGAAGCGAGTGCTTGACGATGCCAAAAGTTTTTCATTAGATACATGTGCTTTGAAAGCTCCTACGATATGATGCATAAAAATAATGAAAGCTTGCGTTGTTAAGATATTAAAAAACTGCGTAAAAAGCTTTGAATTTTGGTGAAAGCTTTTAAAGCTTAAAGCTACTTGTAAAGTACCAAAAGCTTTCGATAAAAACTCATATACAAAAATAGTATGACGTATCCTAAATCAGCTTAACAAAGAATGCAAAAATTGAAAAGCTTTTAAGCTTACAAGGCTTTTTGCGTTCTACAGTTCTTACATCGCATTGTCTTGTCTACACTTACGGAAAAAAAATTTATATTTTGACTTACCGCCTCGGATATATCAATATGAGCTTTCAAGTTTAAAGCCTCTAGTTCAAAAGCCGATTCATCAAGCTCTTCATACTTCGGAACGACAACCTTCTCTGATTCCGTTTGTAGTTTTCGACAATTGGCCGCATGTGAGAGCAGCAGCTCGCCGTATTTAAGCAGTTTTTGGTAGTCCTGCATCATAAATCAAAAAAGAAATCTCAACATAATAACATAAACTGCTTTTATGCCAGACACCAACCTTCAACATGCCATAGCATTCACCGGAGAGTGTTTGTAGCTTCGCAAATGTGACACTCCGATCATTATTGATATTTCGTTCGATACCCTTGCGCACCTGCAGGAAATACTCCTGCTCTAGACGCAAATCCGAGAGTTTACGTTGCGCCTCCACTTCGCTATGCACCAAATCACGTTGCAATTCGCCGGCGCTGCGCGTTAGTCGAAATTCGATATCATTCAGACGTCCCGATTCGCTGACGAAATTACGCTGACGATCCATCAGCATGTGTATGTGTTCGTATTTCTTCGTATCCAACGTGGTATTCACCAACGAGTTGATAAAGTCGATGAGTTGTTTGTGTAGTGCTTTCATTTTGGCAATTATCGCGTCGCGCAAACAATAACGCTTCTCAATCTCTGTATTCACTACGTTATCCTGCTTCTCGACGTAAATGTCAAAGTCGGTAAGCATTTGATTCTCCGCTACCAAATTCGTGCAGTGCATGATGTTTTCACAATTCAAACGGAAGCCATCTTGTATCTTCTGATGTGCGTTCAGTTCGTCTTTGAACTCTTCGATACGTTGCTGGGCCTCGCTTTCGTAAAGTTGTTTGGAAACCTCAATCAAAGTGTTGTAGCAACCTGGTTTTAGGTGAGGAAATTTCAAATAAATTTAAACAATTTCAATAAAACGTTGCCTACATTTAGGATTCTATCTTCTTTTGTCGAAGTTTGGTCACAACCCCTAATAATAATAAAAAAAATTTCACTTACTGATCGCGAAATCCAACACCTGCAAATGCCGCTCAAAATTACGTTTGTGCATCTCCTGTGTGGACTCGATATCTGCGAGTAGGCTATGCACTTTCTCGTCTTTTTGTTGCATCACACGATGTGTCTTCTTCGACCACTCCTGCGTAGAATCGTGATAAAATAAAGTCACAACAATGAAATTCTTTCTATACATACCAAAACCTCCGTTTTCAATTCCTCTATTTTGATCTCTCGACATATTTCCTCCCAGTCCTCTTTGCCACGTAACGCCGAACGCTTAGATAATTCGAGCTCACGTTTGAGATGTTCCTAAATTTGAAAGCTTCTCAAATTTCGCGACTACATCCGTGAGATTATATTTTAACATACCGTTATCTCCAATTTTTTAAACTCAAGCTCCTTTTGTAGTCGCAACTCTCGTTTTTGTGCTTTGGTCAATTTCTTTTTCTTCTTTTTGCCCGTCGTCTCTTCTGGTGGTGGTTCTTCGGCGTTTATATAAGAAGCGGCTTTCGCTTCGGTGGCTCGTTTTGCCATTTCAATAAAATCAGCTGCGTCCATTTTTTGTTATTTTCTCGATTATAATATGTTTCTAAAATGATAATTTTCAAAAAATATATTTTTTCTGTTCGGCTCTTTGTGAGAAAATCAATATAAGAAAAATTATTATATCTGAGTTTTTTGAAGTATTTCACATATTGGAATTGTTTGTCGATGAAAAGTATGGAAGTTCTACGAGTTCTTAAAATTAATTTGGTATTTATGAGGGTTCTATGGATATAAAAATGCTACAATTTCATTAAAATTAAAAGTGGAAACTGTTCCTACTTGAGAAGAAATGATCCCCGAATAAAGTTTTCGTACCTGCTTTATGATTAATCCCCAATAAGTCAATCGGGAGACATGGTACAAGTATTTATAGCCCATATGTTGCTATAAAGACTATAACTTTACAAAGACCCCAATACTAAATATGAGGAGCTTGGTAACTATGACTACCCTTTTAATAAAATTTTTAATTTTTTTTTTAATTTTAAAATCTGGAAATATCTCTCAGATAATGTATAGAAAATCAGTATAAATTATTATTTTTCTTTTAATACTGTGCCTCTGTGTTAAACATGGATAAAATTATTTTCTCCAGCTCCCATAAACCTTATAATGGGTGTTTTGGTTTAGTAGTGTAGTTTTCAATGAGGAAAACCTTTTTTCGGAGTTGGTCTTTTTGACAGCTTTTACTCGATTTATACTCAGTTTGGTTTGCTAATTTATAATGAATAGACTTATGCCGGAAAATATTGATATACGGTCCCAATTGCTGCAAAAAGTGGTCAAAAAAAAAGTGGGTATTTTGACTTCAATTTACTGGTCACTTTCTTTTTTATGCGGCAAGTTAGTTTGAAAATTTAAAAATTTAGAGAAAAAAACTTATGTCTTATTAAATAATAATAGTAATGGTTTCAAAACGATTCGAGTATAATTCTAAGAGATAGATCACTTGGAAGTACCGCCCATCAGGCCACATCAGTTTCAAGTTAAAACTTTATAGTCTTTTCACACAGCCAAATTAATTGATCAATTAAAATTTTGATTGAGAAACCAGTTTTTGCCCTTCACACTGCCGGCTGCTCGATAACCGATCAGCTGTTATACATTTTTGTTTTTGCTTTTCATAAGAAGTTGGTAAGTTTCATCAGCTGATTGCAATTTTAGCAGGGACATCTGCCATC
The DNA here is from genome assembly GCA_031772095.1 of Zeugodacus tau. Taxonomy (NCBI): domain Eukaryota; kingdom Metazoa; phylum Arthropoda; class Insecta; order Diptera; family Tephritidae; genus Zeugodacus; species Zeugodacus tau. Next base: position 58,439,844 of record CM062653.1, on the reverse strand, counting down.
GGGTAGCGTGAATAACAACTCGCAGACAAAGAACGCATATATAGTTACAAATTATATCTTTGTCGCAGAGTTGCATGTCATTTTCAAGTCGATTAAGATTCAATTAAAAAATAATGTAGATTTTTATTTTGTATGGTAAATCGACCTAAATTAGCGTTTTAATCGAGCAGAGAAAGGATAATAGATCAATTAGCTCGAGTGTGAAAAACTAAAATTTTTTTAGTCTGTGGTCACGAATTCTCGTTTTGAAGCGTTTTTTTATTTTGGGGTCACTTCCTTAAGCCGCTGCCTTATATACTCTAAAAATGACGAAATTGGATTGTAACCACGCCCACCTCCCATACAAAGGTTATGTTGAAAATGACTAAAAATGCTTTAATTCAATAAGGAAAAACACCAGAAACCTTAAATTTCATTATAAATATGGTACAGAAGAGCAGCATTCAAACTGGTATCCAAAATTTTAAATGGGTGTGGTTCCGCCCACTTATGGGTCAAAAAACATATTTTCGAAACTACTCGACCGATTTCGATGAAATTCGGTTTATAATATCTTCCTAGCTTCCCACTGGTATGTTGTGAAAATAGCCCAAATCGGTTCACAACCACGCTACTTCCCATATACCAGAAATTTCGAATCTGAATCGTTTACTTTAGAATATATAAAGTAAGCACTAGTGAAGATATCGAAACAGCACTTTGCACAAATACTGCATTTATAGTGTGGCATCGCCCTTCTAAAAATCGCCGACATCGTGTCATAAATATTCAAGGGCCCATATATCGAACATGAGGTCCTCATTTCTCGTAATACATTTTTTAACGAAATTATTGGTAGGTCTCTCTGATATTTTGAAGGAATTCAGAGGGAATATTTTTCTTCTAATAATATGCCTTCGTGCCAAAAATGAGTGAGATTTGGTCATAACTTCACCTACCTCACATATACTATTAGGATTATTAGGATTTTCAAACTTTCAATGGACTTTATACCATATATATGCCGAATATATGTGTCAAATTGTGTGTTAAATTAATAAAATTAAATAAATAAATTACGAGAGTATAAAATGTTCGGTTACACCTGAACTTAGCGCTTCCTAACTTATTTTTAGATAAAATTTAATTTGTTACCGAATATATGAAATAAATACCGATAACCCAAATATACTTTACCCCCTCTAGTTAATCTTGACGATAATGATGAGAGATTAGATTATTAATTAACATTGAAATTGAGGAAACATGTTATGCTAGACGAAATGTGGTTTGCTATGGATGTATGAGGAACTCGGTCCATACGTTCCACTAACCTTTATATGCTCGATTTAATATTTTAATAATATTCGTCTAATATCGGGTATTGAATACATAAGAAAAATGTTTCATTATAAATTTGAGAGTTAAGATATCGTATAATATTCTATGTACGATTATATTATGTTTTGATTGTAATAAACTCCATAAAAATACTGATTACCAGATTCTCTCACTGATTGATAACAGATTGATTAACCTAACGCAAGGTACCATTGTGCGTACAACCATCCATCTACTTGCTCACTATAATTGTGGCAAACACAACATATTCACTTAACAGCTATCACTCCCACAGAGACATGTGAGTTCTATAAAGTAATAAACATTTTTTTATCACGACCACACGCTTGCTTATTTTCAGCTATTACACCATAAAAATATCTTTTAATAGTAAAAACAGCAGGGGGTAAATATTTGCTCAGCACTATGCTATGTGCCTGTATATCTATACTCGTAGCAGACTGTATGTGCTGCTCTGCGCTGTTGTTTTTGTGCTAATTCATGCTTTATGATGCTTTATGTAGGGATTATGACTTCAAAATCGACACTTTCACTCTTGCCAAAGCACAAATTATCTTTATGATCTAACGGTTAATTGCTTAACAATCGCTTTTTTTGAGGGGGGAACATATAAATTAAGATTTATGTATATGAGTTGATATGGATATGTGTGTAAGCGTGGATTCATAAGACGCATACGCCATGGTGTACTTAGAACATTAAAATTCTTGATGTGTGTTTGTGTACGATTACTATCAAGTCGCTACGCTAAATTCTGATAAGCCACATATTAATGAAAAGTTTATTTTGCTTTTTTTGTTGTTTTTGTTTTTTTTTTGCTTTATGGTGTCTCGTAAAACCAGTTGGGGGAGAGATTAATTACGTTAGTAGTCGTATCAATAAAACAAAGCGTTCAACAAGCGATCAAGCGCCCAAACGTCGCGGCAAAGTCAAGTCAAAAGCATCGAGTGACTTTGTAGAAAAGAAAGTTGGCCGGCAATAGTTCCAGACGCTTGCTCAGTCGCTTTTTGAGACTCGTACGTTGAAGGCGGTGTAACGCGCTTGTGGTTTTCAGCACTGCACTAGTTGTTGTACTCAAATTTAGTTGTTGTTGTACTCAATTATAAAGTACCACAAACATAACTTCGAAGTTGTAACAACAAGACGGTGGCGGCGGCGCTTATAATCAATTGGATTCATATATTGGTAAGAGTAGGTGTACGCAGGCGGAATTTCAAATTAAACAAAAATTTTGTTTTTGCCTTATTAACATAAGACGAGACCTGTGTTTTCAGTTATCAGGTAATTTAGGCAAGTTGTTGTTGTTGTATATACAGCTGTTCGTGTAGACATGTGTAAGTTTGTAGCAAAGCTTGTTCAGCTTGAAATGCCTGTGGCTGTTTGACACGCTTTTATATTATATACATATATCTACATACATATATGTACCTCGTGAGCGTAGCTTTGTCTGCTAGCAAGCCGGAGCCGGAGCAATTTTTCAGCAATCAGTGCACTTGCACAGCTGAGCTGCGACAAACGTGTTTCAATCGAGGCGGTTTCAAAGCGGTTGCAAAACAAAAAACGATCGCGAAGAATCTTGTCTCTTTCGTTAGTAACGGTTTGGCGGAAAAGTACTCAGCGTCCGGTTCTGCGCGTGTGCAATTCTTGCTTGGTGATCTTAAGCTTGTGGCTCATAGACAAAGGAAAACTGTATAAGTGTAGGTCATTGATTAACACTTAAGCATGCAGATTTTTTGAAATTTGAATCAAAATACCAAAAATGTTAGAAAACTAAGCTCTTCTTGATTAATAATTGACTTGGCTTATTTATCAATATTTTGGTTGGAGAGCAAGGGCGAGGGTGCAGAATGTGACTTGTTATCTCTTATTATACAAAGTGTGTAGAGAAAATCGCAAATTTTAATTTACCAAATATAAAAATAACTGGTGAAAAAGTTGAACTTCGCAAAGTTCAGCGTTGCGGGCGAAATGCGAAATATCTAAAAAATTAGGTTAATGATATTAAATAATTACAGGTTTTGCTAACTAATTATACATATGTGCAAAAATAGTAGCAAAAAAGTACGAATAATACTATTGATTATCTTTTGTGAGTGTGAAAATTATGCATGCATAGACAAACATATACACACGTGTAACTAATTTTGCATTTAAAATATTTGGGAAATAATATAAAATAATATTTGTAAAATACAATAATTTTAGCATAATGAAACGATAAAAAATAATACAATCAAATAAAACTTATTTTTTCTGTAATGTAAAAAAAAAAAACAAATAAAACAGAGAAAAGCATAAAAAATAAAATATTATAAAAAAAAATTAATTACTATGAAAATACTACACAAGCTCAAAAAAAAATTTTTAAATAAAAGAAATTTTTAATATAACACAACTTAATTAAGGGGTTAGAGGTAGTTAGAGAGACCAAAAAATTAGAATTTTCAGTAATTTTTTTTGCTACTAAATTATGGCATTATTACACAACGTTTTGATTTGAAGTCACGAAAATTTGAAAAAAAATTGTAATAATTTCCAAAGTTATACTGTTTGTGTTGACCGAGTTCCAAAAATAGTCCTTGCGGTGACAATCATAAGTCCTTGGAGATGCTTCTAAAATCAATCGGTTGAGAAATATTAGTTCTATAAATAGATAATCCTGGGCCGGATAGAAGTTTTTTTCTTTTTTTCAAAAATTAACAAAATGGCGGTCTCAGGAAACATTTATCATCGATTTTCGGGAAAAAATCAACAGTTAATTGGTCTTAAGAAATCGAAATTTTTGAAAAAACAGTAATATATATTATAAAAGCTGTATAAATTTCATTAAAATCTGCTGAGCAGTTTTCGAGTTACAGTTGTCACCAGTTCCAAAAACATAGTTTTGAGAAAAACGCATTGAAAGTTTCACCCGAGCGTTTTGGAGTGCCCGTGCGCTCTTTGTTATATGTCGAATAACTCGAAAAATAATTATCGCATCAACTTGAAATTTTCAGAGAATATTTTTAAGCTATTACACTTAACTAAAATGCAAAATTGATGTTTTGAAAATCCTGACTACCCCCAACCCCTTAAAGTAATAAAATATTTTTTTATAACTTGGTATCTATTAATATTAATATAAATTTAAATAAAAACAAGTAAGGAAGGGCTAAGTTCGGGTGTAACCGAACATTTTATACTCTCGCAATTTATTTATTTAACTTCATTTATATTATATAATACACAATTTGACCCACATATTCGTCATATATATTGTATAAAGTCCATTGAAAGTTGGAAACCATAATCTTAGGTTAGAAGCACCGCGGTCCTCGTGTTGGATATATGGGGCGATTTCTGCGATTTTTAGAATGGGGCTGCAACACTATTAACATAGTATTTGTGCAAAGTTCTGCACCGATATCTTCACTAGTACTTACTTTATATATTGATTCAGATTGTCTTCAAAGTTCTGGTATATAGGAAGTAGGCGTGGTTGTGAAGCGATTTGGCCTATTTTCACAACATATCATTGGGATGTAAGGAAACTATTACAAACCAAGTTTCATTGAAATCGGTCGAGTAGGAAGTGGCTAAAAAAAACTACTGCAGAAAGTTTGGTTTATATAGCTCTATTGGTTTGCGATATATGTACAAAAAACTTAGTAGGTGGCGGGGCCACGCCCACTTCCCCAAAAAAATTACATCCAGATATGCCCCTTCATAGTACGATCCCTCATGCCAAATTTTCATAGCTTTATTTATGGCTTAGTTATGGCACTTTATGTGTTTTCGGTTTTCGCCATTTTGTGGGCGTGGCAGTGGTCCGATTTTGCTCATTTTCGAAAGCAACCTTCCTATGGTGCCAAGAAATAAGTATGCCAAGTTTCATCAAGATATCTTAATTTTTACTCAAGTTACAGCTTGCACAGACGGACGGACGGACGGACGGACAGACAGACATTCGGATTTGAACTCCACTCTTCACCCTGATCACTTTGGTATATATAACACTATATCTAACTCGTTTAGTTTTGGGTGTTACAAACAACCGTTATGTGAACAAAACTATAATACTCTCTTTAGCAACTTTAGTTGCGAGAGTATAACAAGTAAGGAAGGGCTAAGTTCGGGTGTAACCGAACATTTTATATTCTCGCAATTTATTTATTTAATATTATATAATACACAATTTGACCCACATATTCGTCATATATATTGTATAAAGTCCATTGAAAGTTGGAAACCATAATATTAGGTTAGAAGCATCGAGGTCCTCGTGTTCGATATATGGGGCCTTAAAAACCTATGGTCCGATTTCGGTGATTTTTACAATGAGGCTGCCACACTATTAACATAGTATTTATGCAAAGTTCTGCACCGATATCTTCACTAGTACTTACTTTATATATTGTAAAGTAAGCTATTCAGATCGTCTTCAAAGTTCTGGTATATAGGAAGTAGGAGTGGTTGTGAAGCGATTTGGCCTATTTTCACAACATATCATTGGGATGTAAAGAAACTATTACAAACTAAGTTTCATTGAAATCGGTCGAGTAGTTCCTGAGATATGGTTTTTGACCCATAAGTGGGCGACGCCACGCCCATTTTCCATTTTGTAAAAAAATCTGAGTGCAGCTTCCTTCTGCCATTTCTTATGTGAAATTTAGTGTTTCTGACGTTTTTCGTTAGTAAGTTAACCCACTTTTAGTAATTTTCAACCTAACTTTTGTATGGGAGGTGGGCGTGGTTATAATCCGATTTCTTTCATTTTTGGACTGTATTAGGAAGTGACTAAAAAAGACGACTGCAGAAAGTTTGGTTTATATAGCTCTATTGGTTTGCGAGATATGTACAAAAAACTTAGTAGGGGGCGGGGCCACGCCCACTTCCCCAAAAAAATTACATCCAAATATGCCCCTTCATAGTGCGATCCTTCATGCCAAATTTCATTTTCATAGCTTTATTTATGGCTTAGTTATGGCACTTTATGTGTTTTCGGTTTTCGCCATTTTGTGGGCGTGGCAGTGGTCCGATTTTGCTCATTTTCGAAAGCAACCTTCCTATGGTGCCAAGAAATAAGTGTGCCAAGTTTCATCAAGATATCTTAATTTTTACTCAAGTTACAGCTTGCACAGACGGACGTACGGACGGACAGACAGACATTCGGATTTGAACTCCACTCTTCACCCTGATCACTTTGGTATATATAACCCTATATCTAACTCGTTTAGTTTTATAAAGGTTACAAACAACCTTTATGTGAACAAAACTATAATACTCTCTTTAGCAACATTTGTTGCGAGAGTATAAAAATTCCGAAAACTCAGCCTTTGGTACACCATCTCCCTAGGCGCCTAAAAAATATGTTCTAGTTGTGGACAGCATAACTCATTATTGGTTCATCTAAAATCAATAAACCAAAAATATTTCGATAACGAATAAATCTCGTTATTGAACGGAGGAAGAAAGAAAATATTAAATTTGAATTTTCGAAATTTGAATTTCCTAACCCCTTGAATAGTATTAATTGATGAATTATTAATTAATTTTTTTTTTCAATTTCGTTATTCAAACACCGAAAACATTAAAAAAATATGTCTCGCCCAAGAGTAAGCATGTCGTTACTCTAAATCTTTCAGCTATTAAGATAAGCTACCTTAGCTACAAAGAGAATTGGATTGCATTTAATTATAACACTCAGTTATCATTAATTAATTTTTGTTTTAATTTCACTTTCTGCAAGTTATATAACACTTTCAAATTTATTACAGCATAGTTCCCATAAAATTTATAAACACAAATCTCATTAGTCTTTAACATTCACTATGCCGTAATGGTGGCTTGGTAGATTTTAATAAATGACTTTAATGAACCACTTCTTTGCTCATTATCTTAGCGCTCTACTTTAAATTTGAAAGCAACAACAAAATGATCCAATTAAATTTTTTACCAGAGAGTATGTAGATACCTCATTAGTGTGATATAAACGGTTAGAGTATTATCTGTACTTTATTATGCCAGTCTATTTGAATTATACCAGTTGATTGTTCGATTCACAACTACCTAAGGTTAACGGCAATTATGTTTGAATGAAAGTATGTGGAATTTATCTTTTAAAAAATATAGATAATCGCTTCTAATAAAAAACTTTAGTCATCCTTTCACATTTTTGAAGATGGAACTTAAAGGGATTCTTATCTTATATCTCTAAAAAAATAAGCGTATTTCCCTATTCCCTCCCAAAGTTTGGATTATTTCGTACTATACTCCATATAAGTACTTTATGGGGCTAAGTTTTGACGACTTGTAGTAGTAGTAAATTATACAATTTTCTCAGGTTCCACACCCTTCTGGGTGTGTTTTTTTATTACTTTGTAGTATTTCTCAGATTTTTTTTATTTCTGACTTATATTTTTTTTTAATCGCTTTTTAAATTGAGCATAAAAAATATTTAAATGAAATTAGTACTGATATGTACTGGTGAGTATGTGACCGGAACGATTCGATCTGGTCACATACAAAAAAAAATATTTTATTCATTTTAATATTTTATTTATTTTGTAAAGTAAGGGTTGAAGGCAAATAACACAAAGGAAGCTTCTTTGTAGTTATCATGAGGTTAGCACTTGTGTAAGTTGAGAGATATGTATTTGAAAATAGGAGTTATGAATATCATTTGGAATAGGTTAATATCTGATCTCAACTATTTCTCATGTAATTATATAGGTTTATTTAATTGATGTGAGATCCTCAGGATCACTTATGAAAGCTGCGGTGAAAGCTTCAGGTAAATAGTGGAATTTTTTGTGTGTATATTAAGCATCAAACGTTCGAGGCTTTGAGTCAATTCCGGATGTAGAAGAACTGATAAAGTGGATAAAATAAAAATTGAAATCAAAGAGAAAACTGGTTTTGTATTGCATTTTCGGCATGTGGTTTAGATATACACATATATCACTTATCTGCATACTTCAAAATTTATTGTGTTATAATTGATGATTTTGCCTTCAGCTAATGCGAATTGTGTTACATATCTATATACTGTCTATATACAAGTATTATAGGTAAACATACATCTCTACATAATATGTGCATTACAGAAACTTGTTCACGAAATATTAAAAAAAAAATAAATAAAGTAAAAAAGTAATAAATCACTGACAATTGCCATCAAAAAATGTTGTTATTGTAATTATTTTTTTAATTTTTTTTTTGCTTTAAGTATGTGAAGAAGAAGCATTGGACTATTCAGCAAGTTGTTGATAAAATATTTTTGCAACTTCTTGGATCTAAAATCTGATGTTCATAGCAACAACAATAACAATTTAACAAGAAATAATAAAAAAATAATCTCACATTGGTACTCGCCCGTTGGGCAAGGCTAGCAACTCAATTAACTTCTTTTGCAATGAAAATTTCGCAAGAAACTCTTAAAGCCTTTGTGAAGCTTTTTACCATTTTTTATAATTTAAAAATTAAATTCGCTATTTATTAATATAACTGTATTCAATTAACACCAAGTGAGTGACGTACTTGCGTCTCTTTGTATGGGTATTTATTTGACAGCAACAATTGCAGTTGTTGACATTTATTTTGAGACGTTGAACTTTATTGCATGTGCAATGCATATGTACGAGTATTAACTGTAAAAAAAACATTAAAAAATAAAATAAAATTGAAATTCTCAGAAGTCACGCGTAAAATGTACAAGCTGTGCTAATAGCATATCGAAAACGACGAAATATTGGCTTAACACAAAAAATCCCCTTCAACCAGTTTATTTTTCATCGGAAAATTCATAAAATATTAAAGATTACAGTTTACAGAAGCTTGAAATAGATAGCTAGAAGTCGGCTGACATGATTTAGCGTAAAACTGGCTGTATTAAGTCGGCCTAAAAACTTGTGCTCTGTACAATAATCTTCTTTATATTCGATGAAGAAGCGATTAATGAGTTACTTCAGCGAACTCAATTAGGCTTCAAAATTTGCTGAAGTTTTAAGTTATTTGATGATTTAAAGCCTTATAGCCTTTTCACACAGAAGCTAATTGATCAATTAACCAGCTCGATTAAAATGCTGATTAAGATCAATTTACTCTTCAAAACAAAATATAAGTTTTCTACATTTTTAACTGAAGTTTAATCGACTTGAAAATGAAATGCAACTCTGCGACAAAGATGTACGATATACGTACTTTGTCTGCGATTGGCTGAAATTTTTGATAAAAAAAGTTACGGTAGATGTCGCTACTAAAAATAGCAATGAGCTGATGAAGCTTACCAACTTCTTATCAAAAGCTTCAAAAGCAAAAACAAAAATTTATAACAGCTGATCGATTAACGAGTAGCCGGCGGTGTGAAGGGCAAACATTGGTTTCTCAATCTGAATTTTAATTGATCAATTAATTTGGCTGTGTAAAAATGTTATTAGACAACGGCGAAAGCTTTAAGAGCTTTCAAAGCAATCAAGCTTAGTTAACTTTTAAAGCACTCCGAAGTATATACCATTGAAGCAGAGTTACATTATAGAACTCCGTCACTTTATTTCTACTTGGCGAGTTGAAATTCCGGTTTTCCAAAACTTCTACTGGTTCGAGAAATCTATATGTACCGACGAAGTGTTTCGAAAACATTTGATTCCAACCAATTTGCTGAGTTGATCGAAGATATTACATCTAAGATTGTACAAACTTAGTTTAGCGAAAGCTCGACGACAGCGTCGGATATTTCTATCTCGCTTTCATTCTACTTTGACTGTTGGCGTCGATCGAAATGTTTAGTCTCACCGTTTATATACATATAGATCATAAAATGTGTTACATTGCAAAAATTGGCACGTGTCGGATGTCATTTGGTAAAAATATTTACAAATTAATAATATAAATTTCCCATAAAGATGTCAACAAATTAATAGCTATTAAATAGCTTTACATAAGAGTTATTATTGAATTATATTATTTTATGACAAATTAATCAATTAAGTATAGTATATATGTATGTATGTTATCTTAATGATTTGTTTTTATTTCCTAAAAATGATTTATTGATTTATCGCTGCAATTGGTTTAGCGATAACTTTCCTTGAATGAAAGAGTTATCAATAATTGTTGAGATCATAAAATCTGCATACAATATACAGCTGTTGTTAAAATAATAGAAGTGCTTTTGCATATTTACTTCTTATTGATTTCAAATTATGAAGTACCGTGAAATCAAAATAAAATGGAAAATTAAACGTTGGGAGTGAAATTTTGTTTTATAAAGCGAACAAGCGATTCATCACATGGTTCAACAAAAATATTTGGAATTCGTTGAGCTTTTGTTCGAGCGGTTCGAAGGTCTTTATAAAAAACTTCCCTTTCGTTGCATTTAATTGATTTGTTAGAGTTGTATATGATACTGTAAATATTTATATATATGTATCTCACCATGTTAATGTGCACTAAATATCTTCTAAAGTTATCTAGACGTTGATCTATGAACCATTGATCTAGATGATGTATAGGGGAGAACTCCACACGAATGATTGGAGGAGCACCTTCAGAGATCTATGCTGTTATTAAAAATATATGAATCATTACGAAAATTGTTCCAATTATATTAAATAGCAAGTAAGGAAGGGCTAAGTTCGGTTGTGACCGAACATTATATACTCTAGCAATTTATTTATTTAATTTGATTACATATTCACCGATACATTTATATGATATAAAGCCCAATGAAAGTTTGAAACCCTAAATATTAGGTATATGGGAGCTAGAGGAAGTTATGATCAGATTTCACTCATTTTTGGCACGGAGACATATTATTAGAAAAAAAAAACCGTTCGCTATCAATTTCTTTAAATATCGAAGAGACTTACTTATATTTTCGGTAAAAAAATTATTAGAAGCACTGAGGTCCTCATGTTCGATGTATGGGGCCTTGATAACTTATGGTCCGATTTTGGCGATTTTTCAACGGGCGATGCCACACTATAAATGCAGTATTTGTGCAAAGTTCTGTTTCGATATCTTCACTAGTGCTTAAATATTGTATAGCAAACGATTCGGATCGACTTCAAAGTTCTGGTATATGGGAAGTAGGGGTGGTTGTGAACCGATTTGGCCTGTTTTCACAACATATCATTGGGATGCCAGGAAAATGTTATGAACTGAATTTCATTGAAATTAGTCGAGTAGATTCGGAGATATGGTTTTTGACCCATAAGTGGGCGGAGCCACGCCCATTTTAAATCTTGTATACCAATTTAAGATAACAAAATTGTTTGCAAATTTCCTCTTTTAAGTGCCTTTTAATATTTTTGACATATAATGCGCTGAGAATTGTCAAAAGGAAAACATATATATAGCTTTTTTTTCATATTTACAGCCCTATTCTGTGCTCTTTACAATTTCAACAAATTTATAATTTGTAAAAAATTTAAATTTATCAAGCATTTCATATTCTGTGTCTAAAATAAAAAGCTCTTTTCTTTATAAGTTGTTAAGAAGTAAAATGCTCTTGACAAATAAAATATCTCGCTGTGGATAGTTGTGAAAGTGAATTTGTTGTAATGGAGATATTTTACTTTTGTCGTTAGTTTTATACAAAGAGGCAAAATATGTACATGTGGATGGCTCGCGTTATTGTTTTTATATTAAGAAGTTTATATTTCCCTTTTTTGTATAAAAAAATGAAGATAATGAGGGTAACTTTGACGAAATTGTTTTGTATATATCGCATGCGATTACAGCTTAGCAAATTTGTGACAATAAAGAACAAAGTTTAGATTTCGTAGTCCCCAAGGAACCTTACTGAAGCTAAACATAACAACCAACTAAATCAAAATTGCATTCCAAATAGTTTTAAATATATTATAAAGGACATATGTATATGTATTATATTATGTAGTATTCTGTGGCTTTGAGGGGGAGCAAAACGAATATATAGCCTCTGTCATCCGATTATCAATCAACCTCATTTACGCTCGGCTCTCCTTGTTTGGTTAGTGAGATTAGCGAGGCTCTGGCGACCGCGTAAATGCGGAATAACCTTGTCATCTATATAGAGTAAATGGGATTGTAAAATCAAACCAAATACTTTGCATCAGGCCTGAAAGATTTCAGTCGATATCTCGACATCAGAAATAAATTTTTCAATTCAAATCAATATAATTGTACAGAAATCAGCTGTTTCTGTATACATTTTTTGTTTCCCACACGTGTGGGGAAAATCTATGCGTTCTGAAGCTTTTTATTTTATCAAAATTGTCACAGAATACCAAAAAAATGCTTACTTGATAAAAATCCGAAAAAATTTTCAATTTTTTTGTTATTTTACAGGTACACAGAATAGGGCTGTTATTGTTATTAATAAGTATTTCTGTTATTAATAAGAAATAAAGTGATATTCATTCTAAAAGTACAAATATTAGATCAAAGTATCTGAGAAAAAGCTTGGCAAGTACCTCGAGGCACTTTAGAGAGATTAATTTAAGTGCCTTTCCCACTTAAGTGTCTTAAAAGTCTTGCATGTTAAGAGGGGGCACTTAAGCGGGGATTACTGTATATTACCTTATATCTAACTCGTTTAGTTTTATGACTTACAAACTTATGTGAACAAAAGTATAATGCCTTCTTTAGCAACTTTGTTGCAAGGGTATACAAATTCAAATAATTAACTTACCTAATACAACATACAGGTTGTTAATCGAACAACCGATTATACCAATTCAAATAAACTGGTATAATAAAAAATTCTGGCATAAAACACAAAAGCAGACAAAAAGAGACACGCATTTCGTTACTCTCTCATTAAAGTCACATGGTTTGCAATTCCTACTGGGTGTATGACGTTTATGATTTTATTTAGCGCAATTTGACTGTGATTATATTTATTATATTTAATTTCACACAGCACGCTGCTTTTCTACCGCCACCTAGTGCTTGTCTGTTTACTCGTCAGTGTATTTTTTTTGACATTGCATGTTGGCAATTTAAAGAAAGACTGAAAAGGTTGCGAAATGGATTAAGCAGCAGATAAATACAACAACTACACACACAAATTGCATAATTTCCTTTAAAAAAGCACAGTTATTTACCTACAAAGCTACTTATGTGCATGCAATGCAATTGCATTGACATTTCTACTGTCTTGTTACATTTATTGTTATTGTTGTTTGCATTTATATATAGCTGCCAGCCACTTAATGAAATTGCCTACTGGCAGTTTGCGCATTAGTTAATGAGTATAAATGCATGTGCATGTGTTGTTGTAAAATAAACTAACCGTACTACTGACAGTTGCAATCACTCACATCAACTGAATATTTATCTAAATACATTTTTTGTGATTTGCGAGCGAAATGTCAATAACAATTGTCATAATTTCGAAAAACATGCAAATCTGCTAGCACGACACGTGGGTCGCCCGCTTTATGGTTATTTGTTTAGTATGTTATTGTTGTTTTTGGTTTATATATTTTTTTATTATAATTTTTGTTGTTTTTTGCTTTCTTTATGCATGATAAATTCCATTTGCTTGCTGATAACTGTCAAGTAGATTAGTCTAATCGCAATTGACTGAGGGAAATTTTTGATATATACTTTTAGATTGGCGGGGAGATTTCCGTCATTTAGAGATTTGCTAATCGAAATACGTGTGTACATAAACATAAAAATGCAAACATATACCTAATAAAAATTTATAGACAGATAGGAATGTTCCTAAGTGCAGTTAAGATAGCGGAGATTAGTCAGCGCTGGGAGTTGTAGTGTAACTAGATACCATAATTTGGTACAAAACGCTAATTTAGATCGATTTACCATACAAAATAAAAATCTAAGTTTTCTACATTAATTTTTAATTGCATTTTAATCGACTTGAAAATGAAATTTCTGGAAATTAATAAAAAAAGCTATCAGCTGATGAAACTTACCAACTTCTTATGAAAAGCAAAAACAAAAGTGTGTAACAGCTCATCGATTACCGAGTAGCCGACAGTGTGAATGGCAAAAACTGGTTTCTCAATCAAAATTTTAATTGATCAATTAATTTGGCTGTGTGAAAAGGATATAAAATTCAACCCTTAAATTTTGTATTTAGACATAATCTTCAAAAGATGCCTGTAAAAATGTCAGAGCTAAATGACAATTAGTTTGTGAGTTATAGTTCCGAACAGCCAACATGAGCATGGAAGACCAACGCAGGTCAATGAAAAGACAAATGAAAAAAAAAAATAACTTTGATTAACATATGTTCTCTATATTTGAGCCCCTCGAGCTTATGATAGATCAAACTCAAATAAGATCTCGTTATACAATGACAAGGGAGAAGAGAAATGTGTCAGATGCGTGTCGGTTTTGTTTAATGACGTTCTTTTGTTTAGACTTTTATGGATCACCTGACAAATGAATTTCTTCCCCGTTGCCACATGTATACTTTTCGCCTTCGTTTCAAGTGCTGTTAATTGTTTTATCTCGAAAAAAATTGTGAAAAAATAATATTTAGCTCAAATAATTAGCTTTCCATAAATTTACTCAATATATTTAATGATGATTTCTGACGTAAGCCTGGTAAAAAAACTAATTTAATATATAAAATAATAATATATGTAAATAAAAAATCGAAATGTTTACCTTTGTTTTTTATTTTATTTTATTATTAGAATTTAAATATTTTTTTTTCACATTTGTACATGGATTATTTGCTCACGCCTAAAGTTGTTCAATATAATTAACACTGTAATTGAATGTAAATAGATTGCATTAGGCTCATTAGTGTTAATTAAGTAATTATACACTATTATTTTAATTTTATAGGCTTTGTAACTTTGGTGTTATTTTTTTAATTGACTCATAATGTAAAGAGTCCTGCCTTTACAGAGCTATCTCCCTTAGTAGCCGTTATATTAGGTATCTCCATTCCTTCCTTTTTGTCTTTTGAATTTCGCGGCTATGTATAAAGCGCTACAGAGCTCGTATCTGGCAATACTATACGTCTTTAAAAGGTCTTGACATAATCTACAAAACGACGCTATGCACGATTGCTTTGGATATTGCGTTCAACAATTAAAGACGTGTAAACATGGAGTCCACTAACGCCGAAATTCGCGCTATTTTAAAGTTATCCTTCGTTAAAGGGAAATCCGCTAGAGGAACGTTCCGTGAGATTAATGGATTTTTGAGGGATGTAGAGTACCCTCACTTCGAACTGCGGAGGAAAGGTTTTGACGATTCAGAGCGGGTGAAAACGACACCATGGATAAGCCAGCCGGCGGAAGACCTGTGACGACGAATACCGATCAAATCATGGAAAACATCGAACATAGTCCAGGAGATGGGAGTTAGTCACCAAACCATTTTAAACCATCTGCAGAAGGCTGGATACACAAAAAAGGTAGATGTTTGGGTGCCGCATGATTTGACGCAAAAAAACCTTCCGAACCGATTCAACGCCTGCGATATGCTGCTGAAACGGAACGAACTCGACCCATTTTTGAAGCGGATTGTGATTGGCTACGAAATATGGATCACATGCGACAATATCAATCGAAAATGGTCGTGGTCGAAGGCCGGTGAATCGTCCCAAACAGTGGTCAAGACGGGATTGACGCCAGGAAGATTTTGCAATGTGTTTGGTGGGGTTGGTGGGGGTGGGGTCATCCACTATGAGCTGCTCCCATATGGCCAGACGCTTAATTCTACCATCTACTACGAACAACTGGCCCGCTTGAAGCAGACGATCGACAAGAAGCGTCCAGAATTGGCCAACTGGAAGGGTGTAGTGTTCCACCAGGACAACGCCAGTCCACACACTTCGTTGATAACTCGTCAGAAGCTACGGGAGCTCGGATGGAAGGTTTTATGGCATCCAGCATATGTATAGCCCGGACATAGCGCCAAGTGATTACCACCTGTTCCTGTCCATGGCGAACGCCCTTGGTGGTGTAAAGTTGAACTCAAAAGAGGCTTGTGAAAAGTGGCTGTCCGAGTTCTTCGCCAATAAGGAGGGTGCTTCTACGAGGGGAGTAGTACGAAATTGCCGTCTAGATGGAAACAGATTATCGAACGAAACGACGCCTATTTGAACTAAATCCTTTCACTGTAACACTTTTTATTAAGCATTGAATAAAGAGCAAAAAAGCGGAAGGGAAATCATAGCAAGAGGAAAGTGCTCTATGAATTCAATTATTTTCGGTACCAACTTACTGACTACTCTAAAGAACGTTCTATGATGAGTTCATTAAAATTATATAGAAAGTGGGCGTGGTTATCAGTCAATTTCCAGTATTTCGTTCACTTTGAGCTCTTTATATTCATTTAGTCAGCTAAAAGTCCAACAACTTAACCAAATGGGGGGTATTTTGAATTTTGTTAGTCTTTCTAATTTACGTGAAATAATTCAAAGAATGAGTTGTCACAAATAATCTTTACTGTCATAATATTTGATTTCGCCTAAATTTTTGTTCAAGTTTATTTTCTTTTTCAATTACTTACATTCTCTGCGATCACACTAATTTAACGGATACACGCTTATCAGTTATTTCATATTTATACTCGAGTATAAATATTTACCAAACTCACGAGCGATTTTTGACAATTTTCGTGCAAATTATGCTGGCAAAACCAAATGTATGAGTGTGTTTAACAATTTGCAGAGAAAATATTTGCGTTATTAATAATAGCAAATGTATGTATGAAGAGGTCTATTACCAGAAAACAGCTGTGCTGAAAAGTAATCACACATTTGCTAGTAAAATGCAGCACATTTTTAAATTATTTTTGTAAAGTATACTCTCGTGTATTTATATAATGGGTGTAATAAATAAAATAAGAATAAAAAGCAGACTCAGTTTAAGTTGAGTTAAGTTAAGTTAAGTTAAGTCCAAGTCAAGTCATGCCAATTCAAGTAAATTAAAGTAAAGTAAAGTTATGTAAAGTGAAGTGAAGTCAAGTCAAGTAAAGTCAAGTCAAGTCATATCAATTCAAGTAAATTAAAGTCAAGTCAAGTCAAGTCATATCAATTCAAGTAAATCAAAGTAAAGTAAAGTCATGTAAAGTCAAGTCAAGTCATGTCAATTCAAGTAAAGTCAAGTCAAGTGACGTTGAGTTCGGAAAAGCGACATAACGGTACTATCAGATGCTGGAAAAAAATTTTTAGATAATTTTTAAGTGCTGCCTTTATAAAAAATAGCACTAAAATCTTCAAAAATCAGTTTTAATAAATTTTCAATTTTAATATCAATAAAATTAACTGGCAACTCCGCTGGTTTTTTTACTCTAAAATAAATCTAAAATTTAAAAAAATGCGTCTAGAAATTTATTTATAAATTTTATTTATTTATTTTAACAAAAAGCTGTTCTCTTTAATTACAGGAAATGCAGTGCGCATGAGTTAATCAGAAGCTCACAGTTTGCACAAAATCACCGAAACAACAAACATAAAGCGGCGAATTGCACAACAATTTCTGGTTTATAGCGCAATTATATAAAATTTCGGTTACTTGTGCAAATTAATAAAATCGTAAACCGCGTAAAGGGAAGCCACTAAACCGCAATGGAGGACGTTGTAAAAAGCGAAAAATTCAATGGACACAAAATGGAGATTGCACACCATGATCCGTAAGTCACTCGGTTGTATAGTCTTATGAGACGTAAATTAACAATAAATAATATATATATACACACATATCTATATTTCTGCTACTCCATGTGTCCACTTTTCATTTTCTTTTGCCTACCCTCGTAATCACTTTGATATTACTTAATATCTGCATAACTGAAAACCGCCACTTCGTCATTAGACCGCCGCTTTGAATAAGAAAAAAGTTGTTTAACCAGAAAACCAATTCACTTCAGACCGCCAGCTGAATAGACAAATGTTCCGCATGTCTCATGCATGATCAATAAGATAATGACCATGGATATGTACGTATATATAGCGGTAACTTTCGATACATTGCTGAGCACAGTGTGTCATTTTCGAAAAATATATACATAAAAATTTTTAAAAAGATGTGTTCACCTATACGGGTGTGTAATAGAATACACTTTATGTAATATTGCATTAATTAAATAAAATATAAAATTTTTAACAGGTGGCAACACCTTTCAAATTTAATTTCAACTAAATCCGTGCCTCGAAACTATTTTTTAGTTAGCTAAATTGTAATAATTCATGTATTGCATCAATATCATAGAAAATATTTTTTAAAACAGGTGGCAACACCTTTCAAAATTAAAAAAAATACCTCAAACTATTTTATAAGTTATCTAAATTGTAATATTTACATATTTCTTCATTTTAATTGAAAAATATTTTTAAACAGGTGGCAACACTTCTGAAAAATAATTTTTATTTTCGGCTTGCCTAAATATTTTTTGTTGGTAGCCATATATGAATAATTCGCGCTTCCTTACCAATTTAATTGAAATTAATAGTTTAAACTGGTGGCAACCCTAAACAAAATAATAATCAATCTCATAGAAAATATTTTTTTAAAACAGGTGGCAACACTTCTCAAAATTAAAAAGATACCTCAAACTATTTGTTATGTTATCGAAATTGCAATATTTACATATTTCATCATTTTCCTTGAAAAATATTTTTTAAAACAGATGGCAACACTTCTAAAAAATTCTCTCATCCCTAAATCTGTTTTTGTTGGTTAGCCATTTATTAATAATTCACGCATCCTATCAATTTAACTGAAATTAATAGTTTAAACAGGTGGCAACCCTAAAAAAATAAAATTTGAATAGTTCCCAAATATTTTTAAAATTTTTTAAACGATCGTAAGAAGCTCTAAAAGCTAAATAATTTTTTCATAAATTTTTTTTAATAATACGACCCACTGTGCCGCCTCAGCTCAAGCAAGAACAATGTAGCTGGTAAAAGAAATATTTGTATCCAACAAACAATTACAACCAGCTAATGTGCAGACACTACAATATTTACATATACATATATGTATAAATATAATATTTTTAACTACCGACATCTATTATATAATAAATATGTATGTCAATAGAGCATATATATAGTATATATATGTACATATATATATGTATGTTTATCTAAATAATGTTACTAAAAATAAAACAAATCGCTAAAAACCAGTTACTTAACTGTGCTAAAGCAACAACAATGACAACAATATATGCCAACCAATTTTTCCCATTCACCCATTCATTAAAGCTGCCGCTGAGCGGCGGGTAAACATAGCTCACTGAAACTGTTGTCTTGACGAAAGCGAAAGTTAGACAGAATTGTTTAGTAGAACTGTTGACTTAAGCCCAGTAAATGTACTTAGGTACTGGAGCTGTTTACATGAGTGCAATTCTGAACTTTGTGTGTGGTAAGCAGTCAGCCTTGAATGCCGTTGCAGCTGATTAAACACGGCGGTTGAGTATGTGCGCCACCCACAAAGCTTTGTAACATTCAACGGCATGTCAATATACTATAATTTACTGCGTCATGCTTTTATTCAACTGTTTTTTGAGTTTTTATTTAGAGTTTTGAGCAAATTGTGTATAAACAACATAAGATGAAACTAGATAAAGGCTCAATTAGAACTTAATTGAATGGGAAATTATAAGTAGAAACCCTGTAAGCTTATACATAGAAGAATGAAGAGAAACACGAGCAGAGGAAATACATTGTCTTAAAAGTAGGAAAATACTAATTTAAATGGAGTGCGTTGGAACGTATGTATATGTCATAGTTGATTCAACTAATTGGCAACGATCGGCTACAAAAGGGTAAACGGTTTGTACGCCAATTACGATTAGATGTAAGAAGATATAAACGCTTTTACCACAACAAAAGACATTCGTCATAGAATTGCTATAAAAAATAGAGCAAGTGTATAATATTAATTCAACGCCTCTAATTGAGTGAATATGATGTCAGCCAAACATTCTGACTTCCTACAGCTACTGTGAAAAGTTCTTTTTTAATGTAGAAAATAGTCCAATAAAAATACATTACTCAAATGAGAGAGATTAAATTTGAATGCTAATTAAATGAACTCAATTTAACTAATTGAATAATTAAGAATTTAATTGTGCCAGATAATTTAAATTTTTTTAAACATAGAAACAACAATACAATAGAGTTTGGCAAAATGAAAAATTAATTAATTTAAATGCTAATTGAGTATGCATAATTGAGTCTATATGAATACAAGCTTGACCTATTTTACAGTTTTATTATTTCAATCTGGATATGGATATTGTTTTTTATTTAAAATATTTTTTTTTTTAACAAATTTACTATAAATTAATTGAAGTACTAATTGAGTGCGCCTAATTGATTAATAATATAATTGAAACAATATGAATAACAAGCTTGACCTTATTTACAGCTTAATTATCTCAAACTGGATAAAGATATTGTTTTTTATTTAAAATATTTTTTTTAACAAATTTACTATCAATTAATTGAAGCACTAATTGAGGTCGGCTAATTGAGTATTTATAAATATTCAACTTAAATACAGCTAAAGCATTTTATTGGGCTTATTGTTATTATGACAATTAAATTACTAACTGTACAAATTTATTAGAATTGTGACTCAATTAAGAGATAGTAATGGCCCATTTCATACTGTAATCTTTTAAGGAATATAATTGCCTTCACGAATCTTAAAATTCTCTCACTGATTATTTTTAAAATATTTATTGAAAACTACTACTACATTTTGGAACGGATTCTTTTGCGAAAATTTGCATATAACTGAAAATTTATTTTAAAAAGTATATCATTCACAATATTCAGATTAATTAATTGCCATACTCTTTTCACACTTCTCACAGCACCGAAATCGTGGAAGCCGAACCACTGTCTTGGAAATTTTGGAAGAAGCGTCGCTATGTGGTCGTCTTCTTGGCATTCCTTGGATTCTTCAATGTTTACTCGCTGCGCGTTAACCTTAGCGTCGCGATCGTGGCAATGACTGAGAATCGCACAGTAATCGACGACGCTGGCAATGTCTCATATGAACAAGATTTTCCTTGGGATTCAAAGCAGAAAGGTCTGATATTGAGTTCATTCTTCTATGGTTACATAACAACACAGTTCATTGGCGGTTTTATTGGCGCCAAAATTGGTGGCAACATTGTGAGTAGCTGCGCATGCGCTTGGCGTTTTTGTTGTAAATAATCACATAATTCTCTTTGTTTGTGTGTATTTTAGGTATTTGGCTTGGGTATCGGTACCACCGCACTGCTGACGCTACTCACACCCTTGGCCGCTAAGCATAGCTTGGAAATGTTCCTTTTTGTGCGCATCATTGAAGGTGTCTTTGAGGTGAATATCGATTGAGTTTTATAAATTAGGAGAATCGAGGCTTTTACTTCTTGGTCTTCATGCCATTTTGAGGATCACTTGCGTCTGAGGAATTACTAATCTATCTCTAACTCTTTCTAGGGTGTCACATTCCCCTGCATTCACGCTGTATGGTCGCGTTGGTCACCACCGTTGGAACGTTCGCGTATGGCCTCCATTGCTTTTGCCGGTAATTACGCTGGTACCGTTATAGCTATGCCTTCTTCGGGCCTCTTAGCGTCTGCTTATGGTTGGGAGAGCGTCTTTTATGTATTCGGCACAATCGGTTTAATATGGTTCCTCGTATGGATATTGGTAGTACGTTCGGGTCCGGATCGTGATCGTTTCTGTTCGGACGATGAACGTGAATATATTCAAAAGAAAATCGGTTATACCGGCAATAAGGAAATTAAACATCCCTGGAAGGCGATATTTACCTCGAAACCATTCTATGCAATTATAGCTTCACATTTCTCCGAGAATTGGGGTTTCTACACGCTACTAACGCAATTGCCGACATTTTTGAAAGGTTTGTACACATATTCTTCCAGTAAATAGTTTTGTAATACGAATTTCTCTACAATTTTAGATACCCTCAATTTCAATCTCGACAAGACTGGTTTTGTTTCTGCTGTGCCATATCTGGCTATGGGCATATTACTCGGTGTCTCCGGCTACTTAGCTGATTGGCTGCAAATCAAGAAAATTCTGACGACCACACAAGTGCGTCGCTACTTCAACTGCGCTGCCTTCCTCGCGCAGACCGTCTTTATGATTCTCACCGCCTACTTATTGGATCCAATATGGTCAGTGGTGTGCATCACTATTGCTGTGGGTCTCGGCGCCTTCGCGTGGTCTGGCTTTGCGTGAGTACTTTAACCGTTTTTCGTTACCTCTTCTCAAATTCATTACATTTATAATCCATTTCAGTGTCAATCACCTCGATATTGCACCGCAACACGCTAGCGTTTTGATGGGCATTGGTAATACATTCGCTACCATTCCCGGCATTGTCAGCCCCATGCTGACCGGCTATTTAGTCACGAATCAAACAGCCGAAGAGTGGAAGGCAGTGTTCTTCATTTCGGCTGGTGTCTATCTCATCGGTTGTCTCATCTATTGGTTCTGGGCTTCGGGAGAACTGCAAGAATGGGCGAAGACACCCGAACAAAAGGCGGCAGAGGCTGAGCAGCGTCAACGTATCGCATTGGCTAACAGTAATGGCAAGGAAGGTTATGTGAATGCCGCAGCTGAATTGAAGGAGCAATAATCGATATTTATACAAACATACATACATTAGCATATACATACACATGCACATATATATGTATGTATACATACGGAAAAGTTGTGATACAGCATGTAAGAAGCAGCGTAGAGGCGAATATTGTACATAACCCTATGAAGTTGTCGTGATGAATTGATATTTAGTTAAACGTAGACAGTTGTTTGTAGTTATATGCGTAGTTTAAGTGTAATTATTGAATGAACAATTCTTATTTGAGCGACTTTAAAAAGTAAATATATAAAATACCTAGTATTCTTAAAGAAATTTACTTTGTTCTGACTTATTTGACGGCCTAAAAGTAGGCAACAATAATTGCAATAGCGTAAAGCTGATAGCTCATACCCACCTGGAAATCGAGAAGTCAAAAACAATTCAATATGAATTATTTTTAGTAAAGTATAAGCAGAATCTACAGTTTAGAAATATCTAAGAGCCAAAAAAAGCTTTATCGATAAAGAAGCAGTAACAGCTTGGTAACAAAATGAAGTTGTACCCTCGGACACTGTGAGCAATGTGGTGGCCGAAAGGCCTGACCAAGAAGTTGAACCTGAAGCCGAAAAACTCTCTATTTCGCACTACAATTTTTATCAGTTTATGGTATCCTCCGTTCAATGATGAATTTGACTCTGAGGATGAAATTTTAATGTCGTGAAGAACTTGGAAGAATTCAGCGTATTACAAAAGAGGTTCTGCTAGTATCTATACAATAGACAATTCTAACGTACAACGCACCGATCCAAACAGCCTTGACGATACTTTACCACAAATCCGTATTTCTTTTCTAGTTTACGTGATCTATATATTAGGTTGGCAAATATCTCCCTTCCTTCCTTTTTGTCTTTTGAATTTCGCGGCTATTTATAAAGCGTTACAGAGCTCGTATCTGGCAATACTATATATCTTTGAAAGGTAATAACCTACAAAACGACATGACATTATTAGATTGGCTATAGTGTTCAACAGTTATAGACGTGTAAACATGGAGTTCACTAACTCCGAAATTCGCGCTATTTCAAAGTTTTCCTTCGTTAAAAGCAAATCCGCTAGAGAAACGTTCTGTGAGATTAATGGTGTGTTGGGGGATAGTACTCTATCGCTTCGAACTTCGGAGGAATGGTTTCGACGATTCAGAGCGTGTGAAAACGACACCATGGATAAGCCAGCCGACGGAAGATCTGTGGCGACGAATACCGATAAAATCATGGAAAATATCGAGTTAGACCGGCATATGGCATCTCGTGACATCGCCCAGGAGATGGGAGTTAGTCACCAAATATATTTTAAACCATTTCCAGAAGGCTGGATACACAAAAGCGCTTGCTATTATGGATCGAATCACGCCTGCGATATGCTGCTGAAACGGAACGAACTCGACCCATTTTTGAAGCGGATGGTGACTGACGACGAAAAATGGATCACATACGACAATATCAAGCGAAAACGGTCTTGGCCGAAGGCCTATAAATCGTCCTAAACAGTGACCAAGCCGGGATTGACGGCCAGAAAGGTTTTGCTGTTTGTTTGGTGGGGTTGGAAGAGAATCATCCAATATTCACTGGGACAATTACAAACAACTGCTTCTTGTTACGAAACAAATAGGTAAGAAGCACGCATATTCCGGAAAAGCATCTTGATTCCATCGGAAATCTGTTAAATCGAAATATTTCCATTCCTGCCGCTTCATCAAAAAGTATGGAGGCCATGTTGCTTTTACCTCACCCTTACGAATGCAGTAAGAGTATGGAAGAAAGTTAGGGAATACAAACTTGTCATCGTCTACACTATTTCGGGAATTGGACCAAGGAAAAATTTTTGTTTCAGTATGGAATCCGTCCGACACAGATCCGTCATGACTATTGCAACTGGTGAGAGATCAATTTTTTAAGTAATACTACTAGCGGTAGCTCACATACTAGCTTTTGGGTTAACAGCAGTTCGCTAACCGAACTCACGTGAGGCCAATCCAAACGCTTTCTGATCAGTTAAGATAAAATTTAGTGATGGGAGATTATTGTAGCAAACTGGACTGAAAAAAAGACATGGAAGAGTACACAAAGAATGGAGCAAATAATTGATACTGGATTTTGCTCAAATTTCAAATTTGAAGTAAGGGCCATTACAAGAAGATAGACATTAGCCTTGTAAAGGCGCCTCAAGTCGAAACCGTTTCGTTTTCTCATAAGAGAGCAGCAAAATAATACTCCTGAAATTGCAATCTGAAAATCCTATTCAAACAACAAACGATTATGGAGCATATGGACATGTTTGGTGAAATATTTCCAGTTCCAAAGGTGCTAAACACCATTGAAGAAAGCTTTTGATCAAGTCTCTTCAAAACACTATTTTTTCCACTTACTCTAAACCTCTAAAGGTTCTAGTGGAGTCTCAAAGACAGACATATATTAATTGTCTCTAGAGAAAATAGTATTATTTGGAGAAGAATGGATGGATAGTCAATCATCTATCAGTAATGTCACACTTTCTTTCATCGATTCTCTGCAATATTTCATAGTTGCAAATCAATATTATCGAAAAAACTAACAAATCAACAGTCACAACATTTGAAAAAGCAAAAAAAAAGTAATAGTAAAATTTGACCAACAAAAACACTACAAAAAAGAAAATACAAAATCACAACAAAAACAAACAAAATATCGAAACAACAAAACACAAAGGCCAATACACTCGGTTGGCGTGAAAAATGCCGTGCAAAAGAGTTCATATTTACAAAATGTTTTGTGAAAAAAATTTGTGAAAATTTAAGCGCAGCTAATAAAAATACACAACAACAACAACAACCACACACACACACATACACATGAGTATGAAATATAATTTAGTGTGTTTGTTGCTACGATGTATCCTACACACATTTATAAATACAAATTGTAAGCACAAAACAATTCACTCGGTGCGGCTGAATTTGGCACAACGCCAGCTCCCAACAACAACAACAACACGCCAGAAATTTTATCGAAATTAATTGGCAAATTTTTGGAATTCCAACGCAAAATGAGCAAAACAGCGAGGTGTACTCATCATCAGCGGCGGAAAATGAGTTGGAACATTGGGCAGCTGATGGTGGCGACGGTGGCCGGGCGTTGTAAGGTGTTGAAGGGTGTTTACATTAGCTAGCTACAATGTGTATGGCGTTGTAATAATGTATTTAAGGGTCTAATTTAGATTTTTGTTTGTGTGTCTTCTGGCGATTGCGTGGGCCCACTCTTGAGGGACTTTGTGGCAATTATAGTTGTTGGGTATTTATATTTTTGGCTGTTCGCTTACAAAAATATACGCAAGAATGTATTTTAAATGTAAATTTTACACGATTGCTTCTGGTGTGATTTAATTTATCATGGTGTGCAGGTGGTTTATATGTTTAGTAATTTATGATACCGTGCAATCTGCACATTTGGATCTTAAGTTGTCCGTTTTTATTGTAGATTATTCACATTTCTCATTATTTTTTTGAGAGATAGTGCCTTCGGAATTCAAGGGCAATATCATACTAAATACTAAAATAATATTTATTTATACGCTCACTTTACCCAAAATATTCTTCTTCTGCTATAAACATCAGCTACCATAATGGAGATATTTTCTGACCGGAAACCTTTGAACACATTTGAATAATGTGAACTCGTAAAGAGGCCAATAGATTTCTCATAAAATCCATAATTCTTTGGTAAAAAATAAATATGTTTTATTGAGTTAGGGCTTTCCATGAAGCGGTACAACGATGAGTCTGTAAATTTATTCTTAATTTGCTGTTAGTTAGTGTTGACCTAAAGACGTATGCTCTGAACACCGATTAGTTGACATCCCGCAGAAAGGGATTCTAAAGCTTTATGCACTAGGAAACAAATTGTATAAAACTTGGGCTTACAATGCAATTGCTTGGAAGTTCAGAGTGCCCTGCAATTGATTAAAAATAATTTGTTCACATTGTGCCGCTTCAGATTGAGATTTCGTACTCCTACATATGTATATGCAATCTAAGAGATATAATTTCATCCCGATCAAATTTAGTTACTTCTTCTTGGCCAAAAATAATACGCCTTCATGGCGAGACATGGTTCCGATAACTTTATCCTTTTTCCAAAAATATAGAAAACCTTAACTAGAGCCACGTTTTGCAAGAATAGATGAAATCGATGAAAAAGCTATTCCTAAAATCAAGTTTGAGAATGAATCGATGATTGGCATAAGTGCTTAATATTGAAAGGGCAATAAATTTGAAGGCAAAATTAATAAATAAAAAAAAATCGCGAAATTTGTTAACACGGCTCGTAGATACGGTAAGAGGCTTGAGCTTGTCGATCGAATTTCAAAGGTTTTTATATCCTTCGAATTTTGATCTTACGAACAACACAATGGAAGCATGTGCTAAAACAAAGCTTATTATACTCTCGCAAAAAAAGTTGCTAAGAGAGTATTTTGTAAGTCATATAACTAAACGAGTTAGATGTAATTTGGGGAAGTGAGCGTGGCCCTGCCCTCAATTAAGTTTTTGTGTATATATCGCAATCCAATAAACACGCCCACCACCCATACAAAGGTTATGTTGAAATCTCTCTGACCGTCCGTCCGTATAACGGAAAACGTCAGAAACATTAAATTTTACAGAAAAAATGGCAGAGATGAGCTGCACTCAAATTTTTGTAAAAAAATGGAAATAGGCGTCGCCCATTTATGGGTCAAATTTATGGGTCAGAAACTACTCGACCGATTTCAATGAAATTCGGCATATAATATCTTGAAACCGTTTTACACGTACGAAAAATGGATAAAATCGGTTCACAACCATCACTACTTCCCATATAACTTAATTATGAATACCATCTGATTCCTTCACTTTATAAGATAAACATAAGAAACCAATGAAGATAGCTGAAAAAACTTTGCACAACTACTGTATATGATCTGTGGTATCACTTGCGGAAAAATTGTTGAAATCGGACTATAACTTTTCAAGGCCCCCGATATCGAATACGAAGAATTTAGTGCCTTACGGTAATTTTTCATCGAAACTATCGGTAAATCTGTCATCTTAATTTAATTCAGAGGATCGCGTGCTAGAGAGTCGAGTAAAGAGCGCTCGCAGCTGCTGGCTGAAATAAATTTCAAAAGTACAATATACATATATGTATGGGAGAGTGTGTATAAGTGTTTAAAAGCTTATAACTTTTAAAATATTTGTTTAAACCCGTGCGAAGCCGAAACGGTCTGCTAGTACCTTATAAATCAGTTAATATGTGAAATATCTTAGCAAAATTAACTGAGCATATAGTCTGGATATAGTGTACATTGGTGGTGAAAATTAGTGAAATCGGTTCAGGAATTACCTCAGTCCTCATATACTATATATGATGATTGTCGATATTCTATTGGACTTTATGCCGAATATATGGGTCAAATTGGAATCAGAATAAGAATACATAATATGTTAAATCAAATAAACAGAAAATAGTATCTTCGAAAAAATAATATAATAATCGTCGTCGTCAGCTTGTGAGTTAAATAAACAAAAACAATCGCTCATACGCCGTGTGGCACCACGTCACCTCTAATGCAGACTTCAAAGGAGAACGGAGATTTTTTTCTTTTTGTTTTTGTATATCAAAGTGTAAATGCAATCTGCATTCAACTTGTATAAATATAGAAAAATCAACACTGCGACCAAAGCACGCACTTCTGTCACAGCTATCAACAAAGTATGAGCAATTTGGTCAGGCTGCTACTAAGAAAACCGCCACACGGCAGTAAATCAAGCCAAGTGGCGCCAGCTGCCACACAGCCACAATTGTTGCATTGCCAACAGATGCGTGGTAAACATATGTGACCACTGCAATAACACACAATCACACACAGAAAGACACACAGAAGCGCATAGGAAGACAGAGTAACCGTGACGCCTGAGGGGCGAAGCCGCTGAAGTGTGTCACTCAAGCGGTAAAATGTCGCAGCAAAAGTTTAGCGCCAGTCACGCACTTTTATTATTATTGTTGTTGTTGTTATTCTTCTTGTTGTTGTCATTATTATAAACACCAAAATGCACAACACTAATGCATGAAAATGAAGCGAGTAATGGGTGTCAGCCGAGCGCCTGTCAACCAGTGGCGACACTGCATTGCCGCCTTTTGTTGTTGTTGTTGTCATTAGTTTATGGCAATTTTTGTCGGCTGTGGATTGGGGAGCGTAAAGGAGCCGCAGCAACAGCAACAGTTGTCACTTTTAAAGAGAATTTTCGAGAATAAAATTGTTTCCGTTGCTGCGGCAAATCGCTTTTGATGCGGCGCGTAGAAATGTATTTGGGCCAAATGCTAATAGTTTGCCGTCACCCACATTTACCAACGAAATATTTATGTGTGTATGTATGAGTGTTTGTGTGAAAAATATTTTCTTAAATTCATCGTAAGTACGAAGGAATTTTAAACAACAGCAGCAACAACTAATTGCAGCAGCTGTGCTGTGCCACATTCCAAGCGATGAGAAACACGCACTCACGCATATTATACACGCATATTTACATGTTTTCTTGTATTGACATATCCCGCAAGCATTGAGATGCCATTCCAAATGAGATTGTTGTGTTGTTGCACAGTGGGTTCGTATGTGATAGACAATGATTTTTCAATTTTTTTTTTTAAGAAAATTGTTTTGTTAATCTCTTAAGGTATGTCCTAGACCGAGGTCTCCGTATTCTCGATTAACTTCATCTTATATGAGAGACATCTGAGATGATATATACCTTCCGCCTTTTTGTCTTTTGAATTTCGCGGCTATGTGTAAAGCGCTACAGAGCTCGTATCTGGCAATATTATACGTCTTTGAAAGGTCTTGACATAAGCTACAAAACGACTCTCTGCATGATTAGTTTTTATATTGCGTTCAACAGTAATAGACGTGTAAACATGGATTCACTAACGCCAAAATTCGCGCTATTTTAAAGTTTTCCTTCGTTAAAGGCAAATCCACTAGAGAAACGTTCCGTGAGATTAATGGTGTTTTGGGGGATGTCACTCTATCACTCCGAACAGCGGAGGAGTGGTTTCGACGTTTTAGATCGGGTGAAAATGACTCCATGGATAAGCCAGCCGGCGGAAGACCTATGACGACGAATACCGATCAAATCATGGAAAACATCGAGTTAGACCGGCATGTGACGAGAGTTAGTGGAGATGAGAATTAGTCACCAAACCATTTTAAACCATCTGCTGACGGTTGGATACACAAAAACGCGTGCTGTTTGGGCCGCATGATTTGACGCGAAAAACCTTAAATTTTTGAAGAGGATGGTTTAGGTTTTAGGTTTTAGGTTGTAAGACTGTTTCTCAAAGGGAAAAACACACGTAGACTTTAAAATATAGTCCTTTGTGAAGCCTGGATCCCCCTTAGATTAACAAAATTAGGAGTCGACTAAGCGCCCTGAACCTACTACAAATCTGCAGAGATTCTTAACCTCTATATTCGCTATTTCGCGAGTCTGCTCCAAAAAGTGAGAGCCAAGAAATATCTTTCTTGATCTCGCACAGGCGGGACATTCCAGAAGAAAGTGATGAGACGATTCCATCTCATCCTCCTCCATGCAGCTTCTACAGCTGGCATCCGGTAAGATTTTTAACCTTACAGCGTGGATCCCAATGGGGATCATCCAAGAGGATGGTGACCGGCGACGAAAAATGGATCACATACGAGAATATCAAGCGAAAATGGTAGTGGTCGAAGGCCGGTGAATCGTTCCAAACCGTGGCCAAGCCGGGATTGACGGCCAGGAAGGTTTTACTGTGTGTTTGGGGGGATTGGAAGGGAATCATCCCTATGGGCTGCTCCCATTTGGCCAGACGCTTAATTCTACCATCTACTGCGAACAACTGGACCGCTTGAAGCAGGCGATCGACCAGAAGCGTCTAGAATTGGGCAACAGGACAACGCCAGACCATACACTTCTTTGATGACTCGTCCGAAGCTACGGGAGCTCGGATGGGAGGTTTTATCACATCCACCATATAGCCCGGACATAGCGCCAAGTGAATACCACCTCTTCCTGTTCATGGCGAACGCCCTTGGTGGTGTAAAGTTGAAATCAAAAGAGGCTTGTGAGAAGTTGAGTGAGTTCTTCGCAAATAAGGAGGGAGGCTTCTACGAGGGGCGTATTTTGAAGTTGCCGTCTAGATGGAAACAGATTATTGAACGAAACGGCGCATTTTTGAACTAAATTCGATCACTGTAACACTTTTTATAATGTATTGAATAAGAAGAGCAAAAAAGCGGAAGGGAGATATTTGCCAACCCAATATATCTGGGAGAGTAAGTGACATAGGTATCCTAAGTTTAATAATTTATTACAATGGAAAAACTGTACGTTTGCAACTTTTTGTGCTTCTATGAGGTCTACAATTTTGCTTCCGTTTTTTTGTAAATTTAAGGATTTTTTTTGTATAAAAACGGTTACAAATGTCGATGAGCCTCAGCCGCACTTTTCTTGGAATTAAAAAAGAAAAGCAAAATTTCCCGCAAATGTCGAGAATTCGGTTACATTTTCAGTTGAGAATAAGTTTGGGATGCAAACAGATCTCTAAAAATATTTTGTTGGATTAATGTTGACACAAATGTCCAAGATCGATATAAAACGATTTAATTGATTTAATCGACCAGCGCTTGACCCTAGAGAAATTCCCGCAAATGTCGAAAATTCGGCTCAAAACGCGAAATTTTAGAATAAGTCAGTCCAAATCGAACAATGTCTAATGAGCATATTGGTTGAAAAAATAAATATTGTTAATAAAAATGTATAAACAATTTCTAATAAAGGAATAATAATTAACACCGGCCACCCTGTAACTATTGACCGTGTTTGGTGACCCACTGCCCGTCGACAGCATTCCGCATGCCAAAACCACATTTAACGACGAAACGCTATTTCTGTTTCAATTGACTATTGACTGTGTGTATTTCGAATTTAAAATAGGAATTCCCTTTGTCTGCTCTATGCTCTGTTCGACACAAAGCGATTAGGCGACCTTCGAACGCGGACATAATCAAAATGCAGACGTCTAAAAAGAGAGCACAGTTTTTGCATTTCTTTTTCTAATTGCGTGCAATTTAAAACTATTTGCAGACTTCATATATACCTATATATATAGCTATAGATATAGGTAGATATATAGACTACCGCCTGCTAAATCGAATTAATTTGCATTTTGGCAATGATTTTGTATTGGCTGAGCGAAATAATGCGATAATCGCATACAATTGTTGTCTAATAGTACGTTAACAACAACAATAACAATGCCAATTGGATGGCTTAACTTGGCAAGCACGGAAAGAAATCAACAACAAAGGTTGACAAATAAATTGTTCACTAAGTGAATATTTGTGTTTTTTATGCTTGTGTGTTGATAAAAAACATCAAATAGTTTGTTAATTTATTTGTTTAACTCACCTGTCGCTGCACTTAATTGATGTAATACTTGATAAAACTACCTCTTGACCCCTATATATAGGGTGGTGTTTCGAGAAGATTTTTGTATAGATCCTTAAAAAAGTTTCCACGTATTTTCACAAGTACAACCTTGAGAGTTCATGACCCCGCAGTAACCAGTTGAGATCACCGAGACGACTTATAACCGAAATAAAGAATTTTATGTGATGAAAAAAACGACCAGAGTAATTGATTTACGACATTATTTCTCAGCACAAAAGCAAAATATCGTCTCGGTTCAATCCTTCGATCTCCGAACCACGACAAATATATCTTTCTGATAAAACTTTTATTTTTTGGGTTCCACTTGATCTCTCATTCACAGTGTCGGCCTCTCTTTAGAGACAATTTCTCGAACACAATTTTTAAAATAGAGTTCCCCATGGATGGACAAGACTAAAGAGCTATATTAACCCCTCAAGCATTTATTTATTTTTTTTGTGAATCTTTTCAGTTCGAAAGAGCTCTCAAATCAGCTTATAACTGTTAAGTAAAGTACTACTTATAGTAAGTAAAGTTAATCTGTGATAACAGGAGAGAGAGGATATAGACCTTAGGTCGCAGTGCATTCCTCAACCCTCAACTCTTAATCTCATATAATCTAAAGTACTACACAGATCACCCTATATTTTTAAAAATATTTTAGAAAATTAGCTGTCATTGAATCGTACGATTTTATTGCTTGAAATTGGAAACTTATCTTGAAACGAATATAAATTTAAGTGACAACTGAAATAACTGTTGTAAATAGAGAGATTTAGTATTACATAATGTTGTTTAGTGATCATAAATTGACAACAAAAATGACTTTAACAAGAAATGAACTGATGTTAATTGATTGTTGAAAAAAATTTACCAAAAAGTATTTTTTAAGGATTAGTTCAATTTTACAAGATTTAGTGATCATATCCTCTTACAGTTTACTATTCGGTATTTCATTAAATTAGGAATTGGGGTTCAAGCCAAAAAATTCCAAAAATAAGCCATCGACAACATGATCTAAGCTTATGCTGAAGATCCAAGAGTCACAGAATATTTGACAATACTCAGATCCGGGTGGTTGGGTAAAATCTCGGAGAAGATTAGAAAGCACTACACCAAGAATCCTCCGGCAACTGAGAATTTTTTTAAGAACTTACGGTGTCAACATGGTTAATTTCTGCTTCAGATATTCGTGGGTCTAATTTGGAAGTAGTTCCTGGATATAGACCAACATAAGTATTTCGATGTTTCCAAATATAATGGACAACTTTCATTGTGTTATTCTTCGTATAAAGTATCATGTAGAATATAAACTGAAGAGTAGGATTTTTATATATATAACAATTATATCATGTAGGGACCGAGGAGGTAATCTGGTAACGGATGTCCAGAGCATACTGGGATTATGGAGGGAACAGTTCTCCGACCTGCTGAATGGCAGTGAAAGTACAACACCAGGAGATGGCGAACCCGATTCCCCAATCGATGACGATGGAATAGATTATCCATTATCCGACCATGAAGAATTTCGAATAGCAATTACGGGGGTCCATGGATTACCGGACGAGCTATTCCAATACGGCGGCGAAGAACTGATAAGCTGAATGCATCAGCTTCTTAGCGGAATATGGTCGGAAGAAAGCATGCCCGACGATTGGAATCTCAGTGTGCTCTGCCCAATCCATAAAAAGGTAGACACCACAATCTGCGCTAATTACCGTCGTATAAGTCTCCTCAACATTGCATATAAGGTCCTGTCGATCGTATTGTGTGAAAGGCTAAAGCCCACCGTCAACGAACTGATTGGACCTTAGGAGTGTGGTTTTAGACTTCGAAAATCCACCATGGACCAGATATTCACCATGCGCCAAATCTTGGAGAAGACCCGTGAAAAGAGGATCGACACTCACCACCTTTTTGTCGATTTTAAAGCTGCTTTCGACAGCACGAAAAGGAGCTGCCTTTATGCCGCGATGTCTGAATTTGGTATCCCCGCAAAACTAATACGACTGTGTAAGTTGACGTTGAGCAACACCAGAAGCTCCGTCAGGATCGGGAAGGACCTCTCTGAGTCCTTCGATACCAAACGAGGTTTCAGACAAAAAGTAATACGAGCTGCGGAGCTAAATAGAGAAGATACAATCTTCTGTAAGAGTGTACAGTTACAGGCTATGCCGATGATATTGATATCATCGGAAGCAACAACCGCTTTTGTTCTGCTTTTTCCGAACTGGATAAGGAAACGAAGCGTATGGTTCTGGTGGTGTACGAGGACAAGACGCAATATCTCCTGTCATCAAACAAATGGTCAGCGCACTTGCGTCTTGGCTCCCACGTCACTGTTGACGTGCTCAAGAAATCCAAAATTTAAGGAAATCATTTAGTATTATAGCATATTAATACTACTAGATGGATTTCAGTGACAATTTGACTGGAATTCTCATCCACTGCCTCACGGATTATTTTCATATTTTGTTTTAAAGAAAAAACTATGACTAAGTCGGTTCGAGGCGACTTTGTTCCAGTTTAGTTGATAGAAGTATAAAGCGATGCATTGGTCTTATTTTATATAACTCACATTTTTATAGAATAAAATTCAAATATAGATAAAGAGAGAGAGAGAGAGTTAGATAGATAGATGGAGCAAGATCCTGTAGCCATTTACTACTAAGACACTTACTATTTATATTTTAATATTTTCGCCGAGATAAATACTGTTTTCTTAGCTATTAATCACATGGCTGATGCAGTCGTAAATTTTTAAATTTTGTTTATTTTCAGCAATTTACAGTTATACGCGCATAACTTGCATGCAATGCCTTTCAACATCATAAAATGTGCACTTAAGACATCAAAAATATGCATATCACCCACCGATTTATATGAGTTCGTGTGTTTGAGATAATATTTCGACTGCTTTGAAAAACAGCCAACGGAAATATTTCTGGCACTAAAACCCACATCTCGCATGTTGCGAGTACGAAAAACACACCTGAAAAACGGCACAATGTTCGCTATGCCTTTGGCAAAGAACCGACGAATGTGTGAAAATTCGAGCATTTTCAAACAAAGGCATGTAAATATGGTAAAAATATTTGCACGAAAAAAAATCAACCGAAAATTAATAAAACAACAAAAAAGTAACAACAATGTTACAACAAAAAGGTGAAAAAAGGAACGAAAATAATTTAAAGATATGTCTCGAGTACTCATAACCACAAAGTGCTGTGGAGTGGGTGGTTGTTGGCTGGCAAGCCATGTGGTGAGTTGCTTGGTGCGTCACACATATTCACCAAAATGAAAAACAAAAAAATAGCGCAATTTTCCCACCTTTGAATACCAACGCAGCTGATTCACTACGCCAGCGAATTGAGCTGTAGAAGGCTTCAGCATCGAGAGGGTCGACGGTGGCGCCGAGTATATGACGACTGTGGTGAATTTTGCTGATGTTCATTGTTGTTTGTTTGAATGAATGAATTGCGAGTGCTTGTGGTAGGAAACTTGGTCTTTTGGATGGTCGTGCGGCGTCGCACATTCAGTCAATTGGCAGTCAGCAAGAGTGAAAGAAGTGAAATTCTCTACAAAAATACAAAAAATTTCGATATACGAAATATCGTAGAAGCAGCAAAGACAACATAAAAATTCAAAAATATTGTGACAATTCGAAATTTCTTTTGGAAAATATTTTTGAAATTTTTTTCCGTGAAAATTAAAAATTTTTGTTATTGGAATTCGTGCAAATTCTTGGCGGTATTTATA
Source organism: Zeugodacus tau (assembly GCA_031772095.1). Lineage (NCBI taxonomy): Eukaryota > Metazoa > Arthropoda > Insecta > Diptera > Tephritidae > Zeugodacus > Zeugodacus tau. Next base: position 58,403,694 of record CM062653.1, on the reverse strand, counting down.
AAATTGTAGCACAAGCGTACATAAAAATAAACTGAAACTCAATAAAAAAGCCACTTAAGTCATTTTAAAGTCTCAAAATATTCTTAAAAAACAACAACAAATCAACTGAAAACTAAAAAAGACATTAAATTCAACGAAAATGCAAGTCTTACTGCCCGATCAAAATTTGTCTACCAGTTTATCGGAGTCAGTGGGCGATAAGTTGAAAATCGTCGATGAGATACAAAGCCTGTTGGAAGCGGCCAACGTTGGCGGCACCAGCTTAGCCACTGCTGGCAATAAAGAAAATGTTGAAGAATCGAAAGTTGATAACAGAACCAGGAATGCCACTAAACTTGATGACAACAATAACAACAGTGATAAGAGCAATTTGAATGTTGGCGAGAATACAGTGGAAAGGTAATTATTAAATTTTTTTTTTAATTTTTTTATTTAGAATTTAAGAAAATCTCAAAAATGTGATTTAATGCAAATTTCACGCTTATACTTGTTCAGCAAGTTTTAATTAGTAAGTGGTTTACTTAAAATATCACTGATTAAGCTGGGAGCAATAATATAAGGCTTAAGCGGAAAAGTGTGTTAAGTCGACTTAAGTGTAGAGCAAATCAGATCAATAATTAGTGGCATTTTTACATTTTTCCCACTTTATTAGACATTAATTATGCTCATTTTCACAATAATTACTGTTTTATTATACTTTTAAATCCAATAATTTATCAATATTCATTCAAATAATTGAAAATTCATGTTTATTCGTCATTGCCGACTTAAGCCATTCTTTCGTTTCTTGCCTAAAAAGAAATTGTGAATATGCATTTCAGTTTATTACACAGCAATTACGTTATTTACGACTTTTCTTAAATACCGGTATTCTAATATCAACTGGTATCTGGTATCTTATCTTATCGAAATCAAGGCATACAATTGTAGATAATCAATTTTTGAAGTACGCTTCTCTAGATTCTTAGTAGTACTGATTAATTTTCAAATACTTATTGTAAATTATGTGAATATTATTCGGTATAATATTAATTATAAGTATAACTGGGCAATAATGTTTACGATTACATTTCAATTACGATTACTGTAATTGTAATTATTGAAAATATATGATTATGATTACATAAATAACAATTTTCGTAACATGTTAATGAAATACCTTAAATGATTCAGAAAAATATATTGGATTCCAAACAGTTCGACAGTAATCATTACTGTAATCATTACCATATTTTTGATTACTCAAATTCAAAAAATTTTAATACTTGCCAGTAATCTTAAAATCATTAAAATTATGAAATTATTGTAGTTGAGAATTACATTTAAAGTAATCATTACCAAACATGAGTATTTAAATACATTTAAAGATTACGGTTGTTATAGTAAAATACTTTGAATTTTATTTAAGTAATCAAATATGAATAATTAAACAGCTTTAAAGATTAAATTTTAATTAAAAGTAATGCTAATAGCGAGTAATCAATATGTAATTGTAATGTTAGAGAAGAGAATTATCAAGCTAGTGTTAAAAAGATATACTTTTAGGGAAATTAAAGCTTAGGGGAATATATAGAGTAGGAAAACTTTACCAAATTGAATTGGGAGTGCCACCGACAGAACTTATTTGTCTTCCCACAAAACCTAGAAAGGTGTGTAGGAAGAAAGAAGAGAAGAAATTCACTTTAACGCCCACGTTAAAAGAAATTATGAAGGGTCACTTCTACTACAAACAACACTCAGGTCTTGACATTGCCATTAGTGCGTCGTCAATCTAATTGACAGCCTAATGGCGCCATCATAAACCAATATACTCGTAGAAACACCTACACCTACGAGTGTTTACCATTGAAATTAGTCGACCGACGGGTGGGTGTGAGAATAAGCGCGACTACCTCAATGTATTCAAACAAGCTTTGTTTTGCGACGCTCCAGTAAATTCGCTGTCAAGGCCAAATGGCGTCATGCATTGTGCCGCGACAGCTTGGAAAACAAAAACAATAGCTACAAATATATAAAAAAAAATAATAAAAACAACAAACACTTTATTGTTGTGAACACGCGAATAAAAATGACTAAATGAACATTGCAAAGGTACTGGAGCAATTGTGTTGCAAGTGTGAGTATAATTACAGCATTTTCATTTACAACAAATTTGCCAGCGCGCAAATAAATATAAAGGTTGGCGCTATAAAAGTGGAAATTATAGCCGGCAAGCAATTGAGACTGAATTTAAGTGTCGGTAGAGTAATATATATATATATATATATTTGAGTAGCAGTGACGCAATGCCATAGGTCATTCGGTGGTGTGAGTAGAGGAGGAATCGCGGCGTGTGTTCTGAATTTAGCCACGAGACTTAGACATGCCCGTGTGATTTTAATTAATGCAATTAAGAGTTGCATATATCTATGGCATATAGCGGTAATTTAGCGGTTTATGTGTTTTGCGGTGAGAGCAACGGTAATTAAAGGCAGCAGCTAATGTAATTGCTCTGTGTGGTTAGAATTTATTTACATTTACTATAACACTCATTGTTAGTAAAATAAGCTAACTCCAAATTTGTTGGTTTAAACAAAATAAAATAAAATAAAATAAAATAAAATAAAATAAAATAAAATAAAATAAAATAAAATAAAATAAAATAAAATAAAATAAAATAAAATAAAATAAAATAAAATAAAATAAAATAAAATAAAATAAAATAAAATAAAATAAAATAAAATAAAATAAAATAAAATAAAATAAAATAAAATAAAATAAAATAAAATAAAATAAAATAAAATAAAATAAAATAAAATAAAATAAAATAAAATAAAATAAAATAAAATAAAATAAAATAAAATAAAATAAAATAAAATAAAATAAAATAAAATAAAATAAAATAAAATAAAATAAAATAAAAAAACTAAATTAAATTAAATCAAACTAAATTAAATTAATACATATAAAATAAAATATCCAATAAAAATATAATAATACTTTAAAATATTTTTTTTATTTTTTTTCAAACATTTTTTTTTTAGTTCTGCTGTATAATAGAGTTCATTAACGAAAAAAAATGTTTTTGAAACCCAAATATTTTTTCTTCAAATCTTACAAAGAAACCCCACAACTCCTACTCCTACAAAGTATTACCATTTTGCTTGCCACCTGCATTTCATTATTTGCCACATTCACATTTTCTCTATTTTCAATTTATCGCATTTTTGTTTCTATTTTTTAAACATTTGACACCATTCTCCAAGCCATCATTCACTGCTCAATATTCTAAATATTTGTGCAAAATGCTTTTTAAACACACACACACACTCACAAATTGCATACCTGTGCGTAAACAAATTGTTGCAGTGGCATGTTGCATGTGGCTGCTGTGCTCCAATTCGAAGTTTATGCACGAAATGTGCCTTAATTTCTTTCGTCTATTAGAATTCCACGAGAAAAGCGCACATTTTATGGCTCATTACATTTCTGTTGGCTGCTGCAGGCGGGCAGCTGTTTAGCTTGCGCGATTCAAGAGACTCGAATATGGCTGAGGCTGAGGTGAAAAATGGCCAGCGACATTTATGACAACATCAATTACGGTGATAGTGAAAGTGTGTCAGTGGTTGTGTGGTGGTGTATGTGTGTGGTTTATTTATAGCGGTATTTAGGTATGTATGTACATATGTGTATGGTACTAGTAGCTAAAGCTAAAGTAGCTGAAGAATGCGAACAAATATTTTTGGAATTTTTTAAAAATATTTTTTTTTGGCTTGAACACTTTATTTTAAGTAAATATGTATTTTTTTGATAATAAAAATAAAATAATTGATTTAATAGTAATTACCATTGACAGGTCATATAAATAATTTTTAAAAAATTTTGAAAAAAAAATATTACCAAAATTTTTTAAATATATTTTTTCATTCTTAAAAATAACATTAAATCACAATTTTCTAAAGGAAGTGTAACAAAATATCGCAAATATTCGAAATAAAAATAAATCCATAAATACGCACATAGAAACTTTCAAAAAAATCCATGTCACCCAAACGCGAAATCGCATCAAATTCCTGAAGCATACCGCCATACAACTTAAAAATAATTTCACTTCACTTGCAACAACAACAAAAAAATTTAGTCATAAACATGTGCTTTAAGTGAAGTGCCCTCCAAAGCGACAGTGGTCTCGTGTGGCAATCACTCATACGCCGCGTACGTCGTTCGGCGCCATAAAAACTAAACAATTTCCGACATATGCATTTCACTTTTCCTCTGAGTAAATGTATTGATTTTAGTTTTCACTGCCATTAAAAAGCATTTGCATTGAATTTTCATGATTATTTCTTAATTTTTTTGAATACCAGAGATGCCACTCAGCCGCTTCTGAGGGAGGCGTTGCCGACGCCAACCTTGACTATGACAAAGAAAACTCATGGAAAGTGTGAGTAATGAAGAAATTCGCAATGTCAAAACCACATTTCAATTTAAAAGCATACAATTGAAGAAGAAGAAGCAGCAACAGCAGCGCTTATGCCAGTTTTAGTTTTAGTATTGCTGCCACTTATGCAACTATTCGTCGTATATGTGACCTTGTCAGTGAAAAGTCTGCTTGAAATTTCGTTAATTACATTTGATTTTTTTCGCCTTTGGTGTTGAGTGAGTACAAAAGCGCACATTTTTCTTTAGTTTTGTATAGAAATTCTGAAAAAGAATAGTCTTTTGTGCTGTTGTGCTGAGGAGATTTTTTAGATTTCAGGTGTGAATGAAATGTGTGAAGCGACATATGCGCTGTGACTTGTAAGCGCTATAATTAATGCGAAAATAATGTGTGCCGTGGTGTTAGTTGGTAGTGTCTACATAGGATTATATAAAAATTATTTGAAAAAATTTTATTTTTTTTTTAATGTAGTGTTACCTTTTTTATAATTTGGAATTTTTTATTAGGTGGCAACGTCATAAGAAGCAAATTTTTGATATTTTTAATATTGTTTGTTAAAATTTCATTCGTTTCATATCTATATTGCAATTTAAAATTTTTTTCTGCTAATAAATTTATAAAAATTTAATAAGTGTGGCATCACCGTTTTAGCATATTCTTTAACTTTAGCCCAAACAATTACTAAGAATTTATTCTTTCTTCTCTCATTTCAAAATTTCCTACATTTAAGTTTCCAAAAAAAACGTTTGGAAGTCAGGTGGCAACTCTCTTTTATAGATAATTTATAGTTAATATATTAAATAAATTTTCTTCAAGTTTTAAATTCTTTGCATCATTATAACTCTTACAAAATTACGGTAATATTAAATATTCCTTGTTCAAATACATGTGGCAACACTGAAAACTACAAACTATTGCAAATAAGGGTAAGGTAATAGTATATGTATCTTCGATTAATCTTACGTATAATGTAAGAATTACACTCTACGGCACAATCGACTTTTTTCTGGGTATTAGATCCAACTAAGTTTTTCCAAGAGATTGAGCCATAAGTACAGAAATTGCATACTCCGATTTTCGAAGTTAGCTTCCAAAATCGAAATATATATATTCGAAGTTCGAAAAAAGGTCTTTAAGAATTATTATTAATTACAGAATATAGCTTCTAAAAATACTAAATATGGATATAATCTACATTTTCCTCTTAATTTAATGGTATATAAAACTTTTCGATCAATCGTATATGACAAAGGCTATGAAAAGTCAAAGATTGATCTTAGAAAAACAGTTTTTGTTTTCGAAAAATACTGAACGCCTTGTAACATTAAAAAAAGAATTAAATTTGTTTAGTTAGTTTGGTCCAATAGTCAGCCGAGTACTGTATAGTGTTATTGAATAATATTTTGAATTTTTTTGTCGCATTTTCGAAGACAAATAGTTCTCGAAAACAAATGTCAGGAAATACTGAATCCTGATACTTTGGTTTTTAATTAGAAAATGTTTTAATTTTTGATGACCAAAATTATAATAAATGAGGATTTTTGTATTGAATGAAAAAATTTAATTTTAAAATTGGTTCCAGAATTATCACTAAAATTGAGTTGTAAATTATCCCTCCAAATCGAATATGTATATAAAATAAAAAAAATCTTTGTTGCTAACCCATTAGCCAGCGATTAGCTAATAATTTGAGTCACTTTTATATTTGTGTATAGCAGTGAGCAAAAATATTGCAGAATATGATGCTGCAGAAATTTGACCACATAGAAGTGGAAGTATGCGCTATTTCAAGTTAATAGAAGTTTTCGAACTGACTTATAGTACTTTCTGTGGTTAATGAAACTTCATCTAGGAAGTTTAATGAATTAGAAATGATTCGAAAATTTATGTATTAAAACGTTTTCGAAATGTCAAAAAATATGACATTTGTTGAATCATCTGTATAAATGCCAGAATAAATTAAAGAGAGAGAGGTGGAGTATTTTCATATCATAGTCTCAAAACTTCTATTAGGCGATTTTATGTTAGTTATTTTGATCCTTCATGATTTTATATCAACTGAAAAACTTCTGACTCACTGCTATTTTAACGCTCACAGCTGTTTGCAAGCATATACGCGCCAACTTTTTTTATCTCTTCATCATTTATTTTATTTGTTTTATCAACGAATAAATTTCGGCTTAATGGCCTTAACCTTATTTCACAGATTCGCTTATTTTTCCTCGATATGCTTTTTGCTAAATAAACAATGGGAAAACAAAATGCCAATGAATTTTTTGCGACTGTCGAGAAGTCATCATGTGTACGGACTATATGTAATAATAAAATAAAATATTTATGCATTTTTGTGTGTAAATAAGAAAGGACGGGCATTTAAAGGCGTATAAAATTGTAGTTAATACTGAAGGAATTTTTTGTTAAAAATCATTTTTTTTGTTAAAGAAAATTGAACAAGTGCAACTAAATATGAATAAAAACAATTATTCGTCTGTCTAATAGATTCTTACATATTTTTAAATATTAATTTTTATATGAAAAATATTTTCAAATTTTTTATTTTTGTCATATTTTTTTATTTTAATTATTATTTTTTTTTTAAATAAATATTAAAAAAAAAAATATTTATAAAAAAACAGTATTTTTCCAATTAGTTTTGTGAAAAAAAATCTAAATTAATACGTGTAGTGATGCACATAAATTTTATATCAATCAACAAAGCCGAGTATTAAAGTGAATTCGCCTAATTAAAATTGCCACAAGGTCAAAAACACAATAATTAAAATTATTTTAAACATTTATCTTCCGCTATACACTTTTTGTAGTTATTGCCAAAAATTAAATATGAAAAAATAAGTTTTTCTATGATAAAATGCTAAAATGGCTTAAGTCGACTTAAGCTTTTGCAAATATTTTTATGTCTAATAAAAATTTGTCTAGTTTTTTCACCCATTTTATTGTAGTTTAAGACAATTAACTGGAATTTATTATTTAAAAAACAAAATCACAATATCAAGTCTTGAAAAAGTTAGTGAATATAACTCAAATTCGGAAATTAACTTAAGTCGACTTAAGCTTTTTTTAATTAAATTATTAAAATTTGGTCTTGTTATTAAATAAATAGTAAATTAATTATTTTATGCACAAATAATCTTGTTTATGTATTTTAATTTATAAAATAATAAAATAAATTTATTGAAATGCAGGCGAAAAAAAATCA